>JAMJFZ010001230.1:11505000-12032500 GCA_026225945.1 Cricetomys ansorgei | reverse complement strand
AGACCGTTTCTGTGCCCCCTAAAAACCCGAGATCAGCACGGTAAACACACAGGAAGGGAGGAGAACCGCACTCTGCCCTATAGGGACGTGTACTGTATTTTGCTTTCTTCCTTACCCCGGACATTTGGGATTCATGAACTTACACAGCAAAACTGGCTCACAGACAGGAGAACCATGGTGACCAGCCTAGAGCAGTGAAAAGGGTACTTCTAAAGGCCCCTTGGTTTTGATCACAACCGGTTCCAGCTGGCTGCAAGAGCTAGGAAACACCAGAAAAGGGCCGCAATGTTTCCCCACTCTCAGGAGGCAGGTACTATGAGTAAGTAGATGTTTCCCCTAAAGTAGATTCCCAAAAAAAAAGGATCGTGTCTCAACACAGATAACATTTCTGTGGTGCATGTGGCTTACTCCCCTCAAGCACTGAAAAAAAAAAAAAAAAAAAAAAGCCAGGGGTGGTGGCACACACCTTTAATCCCAACTCTCGGGAGGCAGAGGCAGGCGGATCTCTGTGAGTTCCAGGCCAGCCTGGTCTACAGAGTGAGTTCCAGGACAGCCAGAGTTACCACAGAGAAACCCTGTCTTGAAAAACGAAAGGAAGCAAGGAAGGAAGGAAGGAAGCAAGGAAGGGAAAAAATTGGCCAGAATAAACATTAAAGACACTGAGTTCTGCAAAGATTTTTTTATATTCCATTTCGCCTCGTCTCCTTCTCTCCCCCCACCAACACACTAATGACATATAAGTCCCAGAAGTGGAGAGTCATCTGGTTCAACGCCATCAATCCTGCTTTATTTGGTACAGATCTCCAACACCTGCACTCTGATTTGGTTCGGGTTTGAGAACCCCGGAAGTTGCATCTTAAATATTACTCCAAGTGATTCTAAGATAGTCTGTAAGTCACCTTTCCAGCAAAAGGGAGTACAATTTTTAAAGGTTTTTTTCACTGCATGATATTATTACAAATATTTTTCTTAGTTATATTTTCTATGTGAATGATCTGTGCAATCAAATGATTAATAAGAAAGGATTTTAAAAGAAAATCAATTAAAAAAAAAAACCACATGGGAGAGCCAATCACTCCTAGAGAGCACCGCTGGTGCTCGATACTATACCAGGAAGTTATTAAGTATGCATCCACGTGATTCAGGACAGCCTAACACTGCCATACATAAAAGAAAGCATTTAGCAATGAAAAAGCAAAGTGAGCTGATGGATGAGGGTTTGGGCAGCAGCAGACGCTGGGGACAAAGAGAGAGAGAGCATCATGGCTGTGTCGGAAAATAAAGATTCAATTTTCCTCCAAACTCATTTTAAAAAAAAAAAAAAAAAAGACTTTCTCTCTCTAGCTCTTCTTCCCCTCATTTTCTTTTCTTCTCAGATATCAGTAAACAGTTTCTGAAACCTGACTCTGAAGAGAAAAATCATAGCTGCCAGGCACTTAAAAAATGAACTCTATTTTTGTTCCATTGCTCTCCCCCAATGCTCTCAGAGCAGTCACTCTGGAACTGTACAGCAGGCCGCTTGTCTCCTTGGGGGAAAAAAAATGCACAACATTTACTTGTCCTTCAGAAAACGAACAGAACAGGCCCAGCAGAGCTGAGCACGACACTCCTTTCTTCTCTGCTGTCATGTAGTCTGTGGCCTACCTTAATACGACCAAGCTGGGTCAGGCTTTATTCATAATGGGAAGACTCACACCTCCTAGGCACCAATTTCATGGTGTCTGTTGTCACCTGATGTCTGGAAATTCAGCCATTTATCACCACCAAAGTATGGAAGGTTACTTTTAATTTTGCATCTAAAATAAAGAAGCAATTGGGAAGAAATAAAACGATACTTTGGGCTAATTATGCGTGTTTCATTAAGTAATTAAATTTGAATTTAAATGTGTCTATAGCAAAACTGGTGAATGAGATGTCTTCTGACACCAGTATCACCTCGCGGGCACACTGGCGAATGCCTGTATCTTTGGTAGCTTTAAAAACACAGAGAAAAAGCACACAAAGGCGCTTCCAAGCTCCCTTTTTCCTGCCACCGTTCTAGCTGTGTGGAACCCACTGATGGTCCTCTGTATTCAGAACCTGTCCCTTTCCAATTCCACATCAGCCGGTGCCAGACGGCACCGGGCCTCAGATCAGGGCTACAGCAAGCATGGCAGTAATTGCCGCCTCTGCCCACAATTATTCAAAGATCAGACTTCAAAGACAGGTTTCTCAATTTGAGAAAGCACAGGTTCACACAAATCTCTATTGCAACGCTTGTCTGCTTTTACAGATAGGCCTGCTGTGAGTGCCAGTCAACAGGCTGGGTTTCAATGAAAAGAAGAAAACATAAAAAGATTTCCTCCTCAGCCCGCGGAGGACTCTCAGCCGTAACTCTTGATAGGAAGGCGTAGCTCCTGGGCTGAACACTGGGAAAGAATCGTCTTCTTTTCTGAAGTCACTTAACACGGCACGTTGTAAATTTGCTGTGCACCCATCCCAGTGTCTAAATTAGGGGGTCAACCTTTATTCATCCTTTCCCACTGTGATTCTTACTTTGGTTCGGGACAGCCGTGCAACTTGAGACTCGAGCTTTCGAGCAAAGAGCTTACTTAGGGAGATGCTTCCAAATGCTAGGAGGGGGAACAGAGAGTAGTGGGGGAGCGGTAGGGACATGTTCTCAGGCCCATCCAGCTGTGGATGATGAGCATTCTGTCTCTCTGGAGACCTCCGAGGAGCCATTCTAATTCCTGTGCCTACCCACAGTTTCAGACTTTGAACTGGAAAAGACTCTGAGAACGAGAGCTTAGAAGTCGTTAGGGTTAGGGTGTGGGTGAGGCTGGTGGCCACGGCGACCGTGCTGGCTGATGACTGTGTCCTTGCATCCACCGTCTCCTCCTGTGAACTCGGCATACAGCGCTGTACAGAGCGTTTTACACACATTTTTTTCTTCATTTGGCCCTGTGCTGATTAGTTTCATTTGTTCGCCCCACTCAGTCAACGGGTATGTCCTTGCATCCACCGTCTCCTCCTGTGAACTCGGCATACAGCGCTGTACAGAGCGTTTTACACACATTTTTTTCTTCATTTGGCCCTGTGCTGATTAGTTTCATTTGTTCGCCCCACTCAGTCAACGGGTACTCTTACACTTGAGATGTGCATCTACCATGTAGATGTACCTCTACAGGGATGTTTTGGAACCCGGAGACCAAGCAAAGCAGACTGTTCTATCTGATGTGAATGAGCCTCAGTGTCCTGCTCAGCCATTATGGAAGAGATTTCCTCCTGCAGTGAACAGGAACAAATATGGAGACTCACAGTGTGTCAAGATCTTGGAAAACATGCCTAGGATAAATGATACTTGAGTGGTCAGCCCTAGGCAGGGTATTTACACACATACACCCTGCCACCTACGGCTGATGCAATATATCAGAAGAAGGGGCAGAAAGGATAAAAGCCAAGAGAGCAGGCGAGAAGATACGGAATGCTATCTTCGGGCATGACAGCCATTGCAATAATGATCTTACAGAAGATGTAGTTGCCTGGACTGGACCAATCATGGATCTGGGAGGGGCTGACATGGTTCTGCATTTCCTGGGTAAACTACTAGATACCAGTGGGTGCTGGTGCTGGGTGACAGTCACCGTCTACAGAGAGTCTACCAGGCTTCAGTAGACAGTTCCAACCCCTCAGTCATATACATGGATAAACTCAGTGGATCACATGAGAGAGAGGGGTTTACATAAAGGAGGGAGGTTGACAGGGTTGGGAAGAAGGCAAGAGAGGGAGGGGGTGAAGGCAGCCAGAATGTGTCACATACATTATGAAACTGTCAACTTAAAAGGAAGAGGAGAAGCAAGTACTTGCAAAGAAAAGCTCTCCCATGTGGAACTTGTGGAAATGTTATCTCCGGGAAAATTAAATGGCAAACTTCCAAAAAGATGCAAGTGCTGTCTGGCCATAGAAGAGAGGACGGTTCGAACACAACGGAATGATAAGCAAAGATAATAATGCCTAATGATAATAATTACCCTAATTTGACAAGAGCATGCTGTATGCATGCACTGAATCGTTACACTGCACCCTACTAATACGTACGATTACAAGTTAATTCAAAAGGTTTGTTTAAGACAGTATTAGACTGGAGAGTGCATAGATGTCTGTGTTATGGAATAATGGATCAGCATCCAAATAGACTGAGGAAAAGAAAAGAGAAAGAGGAATGGAGGGAGGGGGGAGGGAGGGGGAGGGAAAGAGAGAGAGAGAGAGGAGAAAGAATGAGGCTATCTTCTGTTCCAGTCACACGGAGGGAAATAAGGGAGGAAATTGAACTGCCAGCATTTTTTCTCGGGATTCCATTTGACAGCTTAAATTCCCAAGGCAATATACATTTCTGCCGGGTCTGTGGCCTCATTTTGAAGCCTCTCCGTGGTGTCTTCTTAAGGTAAGCACTTTAAAATATAATTTCCAAAATATCCCAATTCCCAGGTAAGCGGAAATGTTTTCAGGGGCAGAGTGCTGACTGGAAGGGATTGCAATTTAGTCATCTGATCATATCATCAGAAAGTTCTGCTCCTGGCCTGGGGTGCCTCGAACAAAAAGAAAACTCCGAGCCCAGGTCAAAGCAATTTTTTTTTTAATGCTCAATGTTCTAACATGGCTGCAACAATGGGAAAAGAAGTATATGTCACTTCTCAGAGACTCTGGACACACATGGGTACAGAGATGACTACAATAGGAGGCTTGGACTTGTCCAATTTTATCCCATTTTAGTTAAGAAGTGTTCAAATCATTCCAAGTATGCGGTTTAACCTAGTAAAGCTGAAAGTAACCAAAAGAAGCCAAAACTAATTTGAATTGCACCATGGGAAATTCTATGCCAAATACTACCTGCTAATACCATGGAAACACCAGAAATCATAGCACTTACTCAAAGTCAAGTGACTGTTTTTCCTATAGATTCCTGCTAAACATGTTAACGGAAAACCATCAAAGATGCACGCCTTAGTTCACAGCCCGATATGACGGAGTACACATAGCAAATTCATCGCAACAGTTTCTTCTCTCTGAAAGATTTCTCCAAGCCTTTAACTTGCACATGGAGTCCATGAGTCTTTATGTGGACAATGAAGCACGCAGGGTTTTACAAACTTATATTTGGAAGGAACTCTTCCCCTCTCCCCCACTGAGCTGCATCTACTCAAGTCTGGTGGAACTCACCGTGGCATCTACTAAAGCCCTGTTAAAGACAGGCTATGAGGGCTCATCAGAGAAACTCCTAACGTAACAGCAAACAAAGTCCTAGGACCAATAGACCCAAGCCGTGAAGATGTAGAGGACAGACAAATGGAAAGGAAAGGGCAGGGTCTGAACATGCCCAGTGCCCACAGGGTCATGTGGGGATCCAGGCATTCTGCAGTAGCCGAAGGTCAAGAAACAAGGAAGTTGGAAGAGAGAGAGGAGGGGAGAGATCTGGGTACAAGGACAGGAGGTGAATGAAGCTAACATTCATAAGGAAATAACTATTAACCTTGCATATTCAGGGACGACTCTTTCAACAAACAAAACTTATCATCAACAAATCATGTTTAGTGGCCTCGGCAGTTCAGTGTTCTTAATCAACGAGCAATGCAGACCACGCTGCTTGTATGTGTCAAGAACCCAAGTAGTATAAAACATTATACATTTTTATCACAAAGCTTGTTTACAGGATATTAAACCTGTCTGCATGAGATAAGGAACTGAGCAAGCGGGCTGTCGGACTGCTGCAGGAAGATGAAGCAGGCTCTGTCTTCTCAGCAGACCTGCCCACACACCCCACACGTATCCTAACTAGAGCAGTGCCTACGGTGATGTGTCTTCACACTCTTTGTTAGACCATGATCGGCCCTGAATCATGATGCTGGCTCACAGACTCACTTCTTAGACTTGCCCAGGAATCTTGTTCAAGTATAAGAAACTAGGGAGTGGGCGCCTAAGAGCTTACATTGCTAACATGTTTTCAAGCTCATGGGCCACGCCTAATATAGCAAGGCTATGAAGCATCTTATCTCATTCGACGAGATACAACTCCTCGCCCTCCAATAAAGCAAAGCGTCCCAGCTAGTCTAAAAACAAATCAAGGTGGACAAACAGAACCACTCCCTCTGCTACCACAGCGATGTCATGAAGTGTCGTCTGTGTACTTGTTGACTGGATCTCCCGTGTGCGTATGGTTCTTCCTTGTGCTCATGTTTACCACTAAGAGTAGTCACGCTTTTCTTTGTAGGTGTACACCTACCGTGTCTCTCAGCAAAGGAGATGGGGAGGCATTTTTCATAGGTGCGAACCCTGCCAGACCTCAGCAGCGGGAACCACTATCCTGGCAAGTGCCACACTGGACAGTGGAACCCTGAGACTCTCATCACAGGGTCTTCTTGTTGATCCCTAAGCTCCTAGGGTGTTCTACTGACAGCACATGCAGATCAAGAGCAATTAAACACTTATGACAGAAGACCAACACCTGCAGACAACGCAAAATGCCAAGGCCTAGGCAGCCCTTCACCCGGCAACGCACAAAACAACCATTTCTTTCTAGAGACGAAGATGGCTTTGTGTAAGAGGAAACAACCCAGAAATTCCTTCAAGTAGAAGTAAAACTGGTGAGACCTTAGCCACGGGATTTTTAGAGGGTAAGTTCATGTCCGTGTTCATGTCCAACTTGTCTTTCACATTGTTCAGAACGATAAACTGTCTCTCTCATTTCCCCCTGTGCCGTTGTTTGTAACCTACCCCATAAGGAAGAACCCTGGAAACAAAGGCAGTCGGGCTTGGCAATCACTACCCGTATCGTAGCTGTAATAAACAAGGCGTATTTTCCCGGCTCTACTCACTTTCTATTTTTGATTGATAAGTGTGGCACCTGTTCTGGGCCATTGGCTTTTAAAGAAATCTGTAATATATGGCCCCTGAAGAAAATAACGTTTTTAAACGAGAGAGAAGCAGCAGCAGGCATCAGATTCTGTCAGCTACTGATGTGGCCAGAGGATCAAATCCCATTTCAGCAAACAATTTGACAAGAATGAAAAGAACTCCTATTATGATAACACAAAAAGATCTGCAAAGCCGTCGCTCACACTATGGGTCATAAGCAGTACAATCATTGGTCCTTGGTCTTAATTTTTTTAATCTGAGGTTTTGTTTTGTTTTGTTTTTTTATTTTTCTTTTGTACAATACATCCCAACCCCCCCACCCCTTCTTCCCATCTCCCTTAATCTCTCCTCTCCCCCAGATCTACCCCCAGATCCACCCTCCCACCCACCCCAACCCCTATACACCCCACCCCATCCCACCCTACTTCTCCCCAGAAAAGAGCAGTCCTCCAAGGGTTACCACTCAAACAGGGCATAACAAGATGGAACAAGGCCTGGCACTAATCCCTACATCAAGGGTGGATGAGGCAACCTGGCAGGAGGAAAAGGGTCCCACGGGCAAGTAAAGGGGGTCAGAGACACCCCTACTCCAGCCTACAGGAGTTTTGCAAGAATGCAAAGCCAGACAACCATAAGCTATATTTTGGGCTCCCTTCAGATTCTGTGTCTGCTTCTTCAGTCTCCGTGAGCCCCTAAGACTCCTTAGAATTGGTTCTCCTGATGTCCTTGCCCACTCTGGTCCCTGCAATCTCTTCTCCCCCTCTTCTGTGGAGTTCCCCAAGCTCTTCACTTTGCTTGGCCCTGGGCCTCTGCATATGCTCCCATCAGCTGCCAGAGAAAGCCTCTCTGATGAAGAATGGGCTAGGCACTGATCTATGAGCAGAGCATGACATCATTAGAAACTATCTCCTGGCTATCTAGTCTCCAGATCCTGACCTTCAGGCATGGGTTCCCTTCCTCGCCATGAGGTTCCTCCCTTCCTCCTTCCCAGTGCACTGATCCATTTTCAAAGGGAAGCTGGACAGTATCTCCAGCTCACGCTGTAAGCCTAACCCTAGTGCTGAAAGAGGCACACTTGACCTTTTTAAAATTATACACTACAGGAAAACTGACGGGCCCAAAGGTATTGCTATTTAAAAACTATGAATATACATTGGCATTGTTTTAACCTAATAATTAGGTAAGAAAATAAAAAGAACCAATATCCGGAAAATATGTCCAGATCTTAGGATGACAGTTACATATTGGTGGTGGAGATTTCTACCATCTTGTCGAACCAGGGCTACCTGCTTTTATATGAGTGCATGCCCTTTATATTACACATCGTTATATTTAAATACACATTATAAAAGTAATAGTTCATGAGAAAATGATCAAGTGGTAAAATAAACAAACAAAACCACTGAAAAGTATGAGTTAGAGGAGAATTTTCTTGTGTAGAATCTCTACTGGTTTTCATAAGTACACCTTGCTGGTGACTGCTTTTAAATGACACCGATTTTATCATCCGTACCCAGATTCCTTTTAGTAATAAATGCTTACAGTGTAATAGACCCTTCTCTGTGTTTCATACACAGAAGCAAAGCATGTCAAAGGCTAGAGAAACCTTCTGGAGCGCCTGCATCTGGACACCGTGATTCCTTTTCTCTTGTTAAGTTCACACTGACCCTCTACCAGCTGCTCTGATCCCCTTGCTTCATAACCAGAAATGAAACTTAGGAGCTCTTCTCAATAACCAGGAGGTCTATTCAACATCAGTCACAGTGCCAGGAGGAAACAACATAGCCAACTTAAAAGCGGTTTAATGAAGAGATTAGTCAGGGGGAAATATCCAACTTATAAAAGTAAAAGGGGCTATGGAGATCAGGGAAATGAACCAGTAGGAAGAGACACAAAAAGATGGTCTACCCAAGAGAATTGTGGCATTCAGTTGATGGAGAAGAACACGTATAGGATAGCGACACTCAGGGTACAATTGCCAGACCAGACTACCTCCGCGGCTGGCTCCCAGGACGGGGCTTAGCATGTGGGAAAAAAAGAATAAGAAGCTAAGAGGCTAGGAACCTTCTGCTGTAGTCTATAAAGGCCACAATCTGGGGGAAATGGGTTAGGAAAGATGGAAAGGGATCTGGAAGGACAAAAGGCAGCTATCCTGCCCTTGAGATGACTTACCCTAAAACACACAGCTGTCAAGTAGCAGAATGAGACAAAACACAAACTTTCTCTTTCCTATTCCAAGCCTTTCTCTCTGCATGCCTGTGCATGTGCATATGCATGTGTGCATGTGTGTATGTATATACATCTGTCTCTGTGTGTGCCTGTGTATGTGCATATGCATGTGTGCATGCGTGTATGTATATACATCTGTGTGTGTGTGTGTGTGTGTGTGTGCCTGAGTATGGCATATGCATATGTGCATGCGTATATGTATGTACATCTGCCTCTCTGTGTGTGCCTATGTATGTGCATATGCATGTGTGCATGCGTGTATGTATGTACATCTGTCTGTGTGTTCTCATGCTCCTATTCACACAAGTGAGTAACACTTGCATGTACCTTGAACATAAAGAGCAACCCACTTAGCAGATTCATCCAACAGTCCATGATGAGTTGGTTCAAAATGCCATAGCTGGTCCTTCAGTTCTGTGACTAGCATGGGCACCACCCTAGTTCAATTATTTCTAAGTTTTGTACAGTGAGCTGGTCTAGAGGTGCCACGGTTGAACTTCCCATGTGACTCTAGAAGAAGTGTTTCCTCCCTTGTGCTGTGTAAAACACAAAGCTGTTTCCTGGATTTTGATGAACCCACATTAGCTTACCTTTCTGACCCGTGACATAACTGAAAATATCAACCTGCCTTCAACTCAGTTTTATTTTGCAAAGTCCTGCACCCATAATTAACTCAATGGCATGTCTCACCCACCCACCCCCCACAGTACTTGTGAAAGGAAACAAAGGTTTTTGTTTTGTTTTGTTTTGTTTTTTAATGACGGAGCCATTCACCATTATTTAAAATGCCACAAGTTTCTCAGCCACCACTGCTAACTAAAAAGCTTCTGTCTCCTTTGTTTAAGTTTGGAGCATGAAGATATATGTGGAAAGTACATATTTGGGTTGGAACAACTATGTGCTAAATTTTACAAAAGGACCATATTTCTAGACATTTGGTGAAAACATTTTGGTATGATATGAAATGTAGACTACTCTATGAAATACTTGAAATTACCCTCTAGTTCCTCACTGCGTAGACTGGATCTTAAATTTCCATATGGATGATGACATGTTCGCTTACCCAGGTATAAAAATTCAAATCACATCTACGCTAATCGACTTGGAAACAAAGACTTCCTCATTTCGGCTCCAGTTCATGTTAATGATCGGCTCTCTGCTGAGTACCAAGAGCGTTAACATTTGCTGGACAAACCCGGCAGCAGACAACACGAACAATTGCTCTGAAACGCTCTTCCCCTCCAAGCAACGCTGCCAGGAGAAGCCCCGCAAGAATTAACAGTCAAAATGAACAACGGCGGTGAATATTCGTGACCTGAGAAACAATATATTTTCTGCGAAAGACTTTTCTCTAGGAGTGATCAGTTTCCAGGTCAAAGTCATTAATAGAACTCCCACTTACACATTAGCAGAGAAAGAAATGGACCAATATCATAAATAATTACCCATGTTCTTAAGCTTATACTATGCTCTTCTACTTTGAAAAATTGTGCGCATTGATGGGGTTAATAAATGTCACCCCCAACTTACTATCCTGGCTTCATAATAATTTTGAGTTAAAGACACTGAAAACAAACTGTACTTCAAGATTATTCTGAACTCTAATTCTGAAAGAATGAAAGTTGGGATTAAAATCTGCTGTACAGGACATCCTAAAATAAAAAAATCAATAAAATAAATCAAATTTAACCCTTTCTGTACCACATAGCTGCTTTTTTTTGCAGCTTCTTGCTTTCTGTTCGGTTCCAGTCCAGTTTGTGTTAGCATCAGACTCTAACTCCTTCGCTGGGGTAGCATTTCCTTACGTGGCCCCTGCACCAAATAAAAGCACGTGTTAATAAATTTGCAAGCATTTCCTACATTGGTTTATTTTACGTAGGTTTAATTCCTGGGTCCAGCCAGAATCCTAAGAAGATGGAAACAGGGTTTCATTTATTTGATTTTATTTATGCTTCACTGTGTGTTACAGCATTTGTCAACAACTGAGTCTTAAAGGTTTAAAATGGTGACGCAATGGGACAGCAAAGGGAAAGGAAGGGCTGGAAAAGGAAAGGTAACTACCAATCACTCCACAGCACCAACTACTGCACCCGGCTTTCCATACTCGCTGAGCAGAAAGGCAAAGGTATTGGCCGGCTTCAGAGCCTGTCAGGACCAGAATTCAGGGGGCAGGGGGTTGCCGTTGCCATTCCTGTTTTCACATGGTTTCCGGTATCTTTCCTCAGACTGCCACTTAGAGGCAGAACCCTTGGAATGAGTGAATGTACATTCTAGGTAAATCAAAATAATCCGTGTTGGGAATCAAACGCAGTTAAGGAGCAGGCAGCAAATATGCTTGGGAGAGCATCTTGTGCCGACATTATTGGCTCAGGCAATAAACTAACGAAGCCTCTAGGTTAAAATTTCCCAAGTGGCAGCTCACTTTAATGTACAAATGTTTTTTTTTCTTTTTTGTAGAAAAGATTTCATTCTGAGTACCTCGGATGGTTACAAAGCAGCATTCACAACACCGTGAAACGATTCTGGGTCCTCAAACCAGCCTAACCAAACACAAGCAGTGAGTGGGCAAACAAGAACGTGATTGAACGTTAATGGTGACGACGATCATGGCCAGTCTGTTTCTTCTAAGGTGTTATTGTTACGTCTCTGTAGTTTCTTTGCTATTGCTGCCCCTGACAGGCTAATTCTAGCTCGCAGTTCCATACCTGCATCCAAACGTTCCTATTTTTGGCTTATAGATCATGCTCGAACTCCTTGGTGTAGGGGGAAAAGATGGTTTCAGTACACGAACCGAAAACTATTCAGTCCAAACTTAGTGTCAGGCTTAGCACAAAGGACTTTACACAGGTACGTTCCCCTTGAAATGTACAGCGTTTGAGGTAGGGCTGTCACTGTGGTTTTTAATTTTTAATTATTTCTCTTCTTTTTGATATTAGAATTATACTGTTGCAAAGTTTTATTTTTAGTTATTTATAAAATCATTGTTTTATGCGCTGCTGGGTGAGGGGCTGTCTAGGGTGTTTTGTATTGTCTGCAGGTGTTGGATTTCTGGGGGGGGGGATGTTTAATTGCTAATGATCCGCACCTGAGGAGTTCTGTGTCGATTAAAATACCTGAGCCGAGACACTCAGGGTTCCACTGTCAAGTCTGGCGCTGACCAGGATGGCGAGCCCCTCTGCTGAGGTCTGGCAGGACTTCCAAGTATGAACATGCCTCCTTGCCTTTTCTCCTGAAACTGCCCCAGCAGCAGCTAACTACCACATTATATAATTCCCTCCTTCCCTTTCCTCCCCCCTAACCCTCCCAAAGATCCCTCCTTGCCCTCTTTTAAGCTCATGGCCTCTTCTTTCATTAACTGTTGTTATATACATACTAAATATGTAAATGTAACCTGGTCAGTCTGCAAGCTGTTACCTGTCTTTGCGTCTTCAGAACTGACCGCTTGGTATTGGATAACCAGTCGGTGTCCTGTTCCCTGAGGAAGACGATTTCTAGCACTCCCAGCAGTTCTAGGTTGCCTGTAATTCTTTGTGTGTGTTTGAGGCCTCTGGGGCTTTCCCCTGACCACGTTAGCATGTCTAGTACTGGAAATCTAGCCAGCTACCCAGGGCTAACCTACACCAGCTGCTTTACTAAACCAGCATAATCCTCAACCACATTCTAATATCTACCCTTATACCCACAGGTAGTATAATTCTCACCCCATCTAGGACAGTTCTCTTTGCAGCTGATAATCTCCCACTTTGGATTCAGGAACCGGTTGGTGCTCGAAGAGGTTGAGCAACGTGCCCATGATCAGGGAGCTAGTAAGCAGCGGAACTCAAACGATCGGTCCATGTCCTGGTCCAGGTCGACTGTAATCTAACGTACATCTCAATCTCAGCCTGTTCCTAAGATTATGCTGCCACACACACGGTGTGGCCTTGCTCTCTAAATGCCCCTCAATGGCCTGTATTCTAAGGGTTTGGTCTCAGGGTTTGTAGATGTGTAGGTGAGATCCAGTAGAAGGAAGTAAATCACCTGGGCGTGTCCCTGAAGGGGTTATCGGAATGCTCTTCCTTCCTCCCTCCCTTCGCTTACTGGCCACCATGAGGAGAACGGTCCCCCTCTTTAACACTCACCCACCATGGTGCCCTATCCTAGTAGAGGCTAAAAAACAACTAATTTAAGAAATGACGGACTAAACTAAACCACGCGGTAAACAGTTCGGTCCTCCTACGTTATTTCTCTCCCAACAGAAAGCTGACTAAGCTTCGCAGTTGCTCTCCAAACCAGCCCAGGTGATTCTCTTGGGATCTGCAGCAGAGCTGCTCCCTTGGACCACATGATCCTCGAGTTTCCAACTTTCCTATTCTTAAGCACTGCCTCCTCTAGCCCAAAACAGAACGCTATGCCTGCAATACTCAGCTTTATATTCGATCTCTCTGTGTTTGTGATACTGGTGATTTTATTATACTGTATCATCATAATTGTTCTATTTTATTAGAACAATCTCTATGCTACACGTTTCATGGGCTAGAGTCTTCCTGGGCTTTCATGGACTAGACTCCTGACCTAGAGTCTTCCTCTTCACTGCACTGGCCTTCGGTACCCTTCCTTTCCTTCATCAGATCCCAGAGCATCCTGCTATCATAGTGTGGGCCATAATGTAAGCCAATCAACCGTCTGTCCACCCCACCAACAGAGCACTGGCTCTTCAAGAAATGGGTCATAATGTGTCCATCCATCACTGCTCAACACTGCCCTCCCTGTGATCTCTAGGCTCGTCCAGCTCCATGCAGGCAGAACCTCGGGAGGAAAAGGCACAGCATTATCTTGAACGTGGGGCTTTAGTCATGTGTGAGACTACAGGTGATGCTGAGCTGAAGCTGGTTATGATCTAGGAGACCGAGACAATGTCCATTACTCAAGAGGGAACAGGTATCCATAGGAGTTAGTGAATTCTCATCCAGTGACTGAGAAAGCGTAATGAGCAGAGGGAACAACAACAACAAAAAAAAAAGAGAAATTTGCATTTCCGTTACAGCAGTCTGGTTATTCTAATGAGTCATTCCAGGATCCTGGCGAATGATTTTCTTATCTTAACTATAAAGATCCCCCTAGTGCTTCCCAAGGAATTCAGGGTGGCCTCCCAAATGAGAAGATTTCTTCATATGACAAAGTTCGCCTCTTCGGAGATCCCAGAAGTGATCAGGAGAGCATGGAGACAGTAGCTACCAGATTTGCCTGCTTCTTGTGTGCTACGAGGGACATTGGAATCTGCTTTGTGCACACTGTATCCCGAGATAAGGAGTTTTTACGTATTAATTTTCCCTTAAGCCTCATACCAACCCTATTATGTATGTATATGATTAATCTTCCCCTTTCATAGACGTGAGAACCCAGAGGGAAAAAAAGTTCAGTGGTTTTTTTATTTCCAAGTACCTACTGCAAATAGATGGGAAATTCACACAATCTACTGGTGTCTATAGCCCATGTAATCAGTGCTCACTCTCAGCCAATCATATACAGGGTATGTTATGTAACACACACACACACACCTGCATACATTTTTTTATAACTATAAATCAATTATAAAACATCCGGGGCTCAGCCCATCTGAATGTCACCAAAATTCATCTTTCAGAGTCTTTTATCTCAATAGTTGACTTCATCATGGGCACACTCGTACACGCTAACAATTATCCCACGTGTTTTATAAGACCAGTAGTGGTAGTCAGATGTTTTCTCGGCACACTACAAGGTAATGAGTATCCGGAATTTTCTTTGTCTGAGACACTGACATTGTCTCAGGCGACACTCAGCCCTACTGGCTTAGTAAACATAACAGAATATGAATTATTTATGTTGGTCTTCATTAATAATTAATAAAATTACAGGTGCAAAATTACAGTGAGGCTGGTACACAATTGTCTTCTCCCAAAACATCACAAGTTATTACTGCTGAATGTATGCTTTTAATTAATTCGTGAGGATTCATGTGGAAGTAAAATAATAAGCCAGTTTCAAACAGACAAACATACCTTGAAAATGTGTAAAAATGTCCTCCCAGTTAAAACCTTCCCTGTGGGAAGAGAGGGAGGCCCATGAGACTTGGGAAATAAATGGATTTCATGTGTCTGGGAAAGCTGAAACTTATAAAACTTACAAGGGCTCCCCCAAGGGCTAGAGAAACAGTAACCAGCTGCTGAAGGAGGAGACTGGCCAGCTAAGCTGCCTAGAGGAGGCTCTTGGACCTGCTGTGCTTCCTGTGAGCCATGCAGAGAGCTCGGAGGCTCCAGCCGCATGCGTCATCACCCACGCTGGGGAGGGCTGTTGGTGATGTGGCTGCTGTGTGCTGTCCATGTCCCCGTGGGAAACGCCAATAAACCCACTGGCTCACCAAGTTGAACTTCTGTGGGCTCATTATTTTGTTCTGTTGTCAGTTCCCTGTCTGCGGTAAGTGGATATTTGGTTATGCCCCCGCACCACCCCGCACAAGTGTCACGCAGTCTGTGGTTTGTGAATTTGTGGTTTTTACTGTGTAATTTCATCAGACTCACTTTTACCTTCTCATAGATAAATAAACAGATACCCTAGAGCATGATGGTACCCTGGGGCATGATGGTATCCTAGAGCATGATGGTACCCTGGAGCATGATGGTACCCTGGAGCATGATGGTACCCTAGACCATGATGGTACCCTAGACCATGATGGTACCCTGGAGCATGATGGTACCCTGGAGCATGATGGTACCCTGAAGCATGATGGTACTCTAGTGCATGATGGTTCCCTGGAGCATGATGGTACCCTAGAGCATGATGGTACCCTAGAGCATGATGGTACCCTGGAGCATGATGGTACCCTAGACCATGATGGTACCCTAGACCATGATGGTACCCTAGAGCATGATGGTACCCTAGAGCATGACAGTACTCTACAGCATGATGGTACCCTAGAGGATGATGATACCCTGGAGCATGACAGTACTCTACAGCATGATGATAGATGGATCCAAAAGATTCTGATGATGTAGCCAAACGAATATTTACATTTTCTTAACTGTAAAGCCCAAGTTATAAGGGTAGGATGGCCCAATGGGAAGTGATTTATACAATGTCAGTTTTAATATGCACCCTCCCAATCACCCCTCTTAACAGATACCCATCCCTGTATGCACAAATGTATATACTTGTACAAATGGTATCGGGTACAAGAGTCGACTGAAGCATTCATCTCTAATTGTTATGACCAACTATTTCCTTAAGGACATATTTAATTCCACCATCACGATAATTAAAGACCAAAATAGTTGAATCCTTCCAGGAACCGGTGCAATACAAGTTACTAAAATAACATGGGAACCATTCTAACTCATGTTCACGTACCAGCGCGACTCTTTACATGGTGGGAAAAATGTAAAACTGGCCTCATTCCCATTCAGAGTATATTTTTTTAAATGTGTGTGTGTTGACTTTGTTAATAGAGAGCTTATCTGGTTTACCGTCCCGCGGTCTGCTAAGAGGAGTTTATGTTGCTGCTTGCTAAACAGAAGCAAAGCTCCCAGCCTTGTTTAATACCGGGGCAGCTGGCGAGTATCAAAGAACTGCTAACAGCACCACAGCCCTTTATCAAAGAAAGGTAAAGAGAGACCAGAGTCCCCAGAAAAGGTTTAGAAAATAAAATGGGAGTCAGGGTGATGGAGATAGAGCATGGACGGTGTGGGAGGAAGGCAGAGACCCTGCAACTGAAGCGAGAACAGGGATTTGAAAGCCTGGATAGCATCCCTGACTGAGGTATTCAGTCAATGAAAGGACGTTCATGGTGTGAGATGAATACTTCCTTTCCCCTTCGCCATCGAATCCCTCGGTACGCTCTGTTCCCCGATGGTCCCGTTGATGTGAACTCCACTGAGGGAAACTGGAAGAGGACAGGATGATTAAATAGACAACAAAAGATAACACTTTGATTAGTATGAGATCAGTTGCTTCTACTACACACTCAATAAAGAAGGAAAAGAAGATTGGCCGAACCACAGCAATTTCCTTTTCAGTCAGTCCCGCAGGGTACCAAAGATACAGCCTGTCCATCCGTGACTTTAGTCTAATTCTATCGCCTAAAGTTAGAAAAATCAGTTTCCCAGTGACGCATGGCAGGACAAAGCTTATGACAGACTCCACTACAGAAGCCAGAGCTCACCCCCTGCCCCCCGCTGTGGGAACAGTCACCTGCACAGCCTGCCATGGTCACCGAGGGGCAAAGCCTGGTAAGCGGACTGTACTTTGAAAGCTTGGGTTCTATAATAAGAAAAATGAAGCGCCCGCTCTGCTCCACTGTGTCGATGGTGGGTTGTTGACAATTACTCATTTTAGAGGTGATCTAGGCACACGAGTTTCGTAGGACCTGTGATCACTTACACTGCAAAGGCGAAAAGAGCTAATTCCTCCCGCACTCTAGCCGTGTTTCCCATAATTTTGGTTCGTATTACTAAGAGTGAGTGGAGTCTCCTTGAAAGAGGTGGACATGCTTCACCATGTACGCTGCGGGATGAAAGCAGCTAGCCTACTTCGCCCTAATCAAATAGAAGTATGCTTTGGATAAAACAATTATAGATTAAAGTAACCAGCACCAATCCCTGAATTAATATTTATTTCTACTCCAAATGCTTCCTTACCACTCTAATTAGTACGACAGATTGTTCGCACAGAATGACTAGAATTATTTGCTTCTCTGTCTCCATATCCTTTGTAAGGCAACCTCCCATCTGTGCAAAAATTGTGATTTAATTTCACCAATATAAAGCAGCTGTGGTGATATGGTGCTAATTCCAAACTCAAACCAAAAGAGACCACACACTCTCCTGTTTCTAATTACATTTTAGGACTGCCGTTAAAAAAGTATATTGTACACTATGTGGCATCAGTGGAAAAAATTTTACTTTCTCATGACTTTGGTGGCTACAACTCCAAGAACAAGGTATCAGTGAGTCTTATTTTTTCCGAGGCATCTCTCTTCTTGTTTTAGAGATGGCTGTCTGTGTTGTTTTTAGTTACGTATAAAATAACTTTTCTGGACTGTTGGGTGAGGGGCTGCCTAAGTCTCGGTATTTTGCATTGTCTGCAGGTGTTGGATTTCTGTGGGGGATGTTTGATTGTTCATGATCTGCACATGCTATCAGTAGAACACCTGAGGAGTTCAGGATCAATAAAAACACCTGAGCTCAGATGCTCAGGGTTCTACTGTCCAATATGGTGCTGGCCCGGATGGTGGTTCCCTCTGCTGAGCTCTGGCAAAGTTTGCACCTATGATTATGCCTCCGTGTCTTCTTGGCTGAGCCACACAGCAGTTCATTAATGCAACTGTCCTCTATGGTCTTTCTATAGTCTATGGTCTATGCTGTGCTCTCACACACATGGCACAATCCCTCCCTTGACACAATCCCTAGCATCCACGTGTCTAAATTCTGTCTCTTTATGAAGTCTTCAGTCAGACTGTTAGAAGCTCCTAATGTCCTAGTTCTAACTTAATCCCCTCTTCATGGCCCTGCCTTCAGATATATTTGTACTTTGAGATACCAAGAGTTAGGACTTCAATGTATGAATCTGAAGAGGTGAAACACAATTAACCTCAGACATTTTCCATGTTATCTTAAGATCCTGCTTCCACCATCTCAACAAACCCACTCTGACTTCCTAGTTGGCCTGCCAATGCCATGGAGCAAAATTGTTAAGCTGGCCAGCATCTTTCCATGGAAACATAAGAGAACCCAGCTGAGATCAGAACCACCCAGCCAATGCAGCCTGGGCTACATAATCGTGAACCAAATATAATGACCATTGTTCCAGACCACCGAGTTTAGTAATTGTATAAATAATAACTAATTGAAACATTAATCAAAATAGAGGCATATTAGGAATTTACCATATTCAGAGCTGTATCAGTCAGAGGTCTTTGCCTGCAGAGGACGGAAAATGTCTCTGGTTAACATAAATAGCAAGGAACTCACTGAAAAGACAGCGTGCTAACAGAATCAGTGGAAAGGCTTAGAAATAGAAGCAAAAGCAACTTTGAAGTCCAGACAGCAAGAACTATTCTACATTTTTATCAGAGTATTAGACTGCCGGAAGACATTAAGAAGAAAAAAAATCCTTTTAGAATGTGTGTGACCAATCTAAGATCAAAGTCTGAGGACAGACCGCCATAGGCTCGACCACAGACACAAAGTCCTAGAGTGTGGTTTCAGGTGGATAATCAAAGGAAGAAGATACCAAGCAATTACCCAACCATTTACTTAGCTTTAGAAGAAGGGACAGTACGCGCTGGAGATGCGGTTCAGTTGTTAGAGTGCTTGTCTTACAAAGTCCTGGGTTCAATCCCTTCCTCATACTGCATAAATCCAGAAAAGGGGGTATATGCCTGTGATCCCAGCACCCAGCGAGTAGAGGCAAGAGGGTCAGAAATTCAAGGTCACCCTCTGCTACATAACAAGTACAAAACCAGCCTTGGCCACCTGTAACCCTGATTCAAATATTAGGTAAGTCAAAAAATTTTACAGCAGGAAGCTATATAATAGTGCAGCCATGGCAGTAACGGCAATAGTAGTGCGGGGTCTGGACACCCAGGCAGTGTCCGACCTGTCACTCACTATAGGTGATGCATTTGTTCCTGAGTCAGGTACAGGCAGGAGTATAAACCACATAAGCCAAATAAGCCTCCGCTTAAATGTCTTATACCTTACCATCTCTGAGGCACTGAGGGAGAACTGGCTGCCTAGATTTCCTTCTTCTGTGCAGCCACAAAGCAGAACTTACCGCTCATGCAATAAATTATTCTAACAACCAGGTACAGTGTAAAAGGGCAGTCACGGACCGGCAGTCTGTCTGTAGCAACCCAGGATAACCCTCGTTCATTTGCAGGGAGCAAATTCTGGGAGTTGGTACCGGACATTTGGCAATGGTCTTTTTTGCTGTGTGTGTGTGTGTGTGTGTGTGTCTGTGTGTGTGTGAATTGTATAAACTAATGGCTTCCACTGGGACATTTTCGTACAAAGTGGAATCGCTCTGTAGTTACGTGTTCCTTCCCCTCCAGCACTGCTGTCCACCCCCAGTCACCCCTTCTTGGAGTTTCAGGCCCTTTTCTTTCCTTCTTCTCTTGGTTTCTTTCTGGGTGTCAGAACAAAAGGACCCCGAAGTCAGCAGCAGCAGGGAGAAGGGGTAAGGCCATGGCTGCCTCAGCAGGAAGAGTGAATGGCAATGGGTGGGCTAGCCCACACTCAACCTGGCACTGCGTGTCTCAGAGACGGGAGCTCTCAGAGCAGATTAGACGCAGGTCAAGTGCAGTCCTGGAGGTTTGTAATTAACCACCCAGGAGGAAGACGGGGTGGGGGTGGCGGGGGAGGACCACAACATGATTTGTCCGGTGTGTACGGTTGATATATGATTTACAGTCTTAAATCATGGGGAAATGAGGATCTGGGAAAGAGACTAGGTTGAATCCCCACCATCAGTCAGGGTGCAGGCTTGGGACAGACTCAATCCAGTTACAGGTAAATGAGAAAGGTACATTCCTGCGAGCCAGGGCAGCTGAGAAGGCAGTGTGCCTGCGGGCATTTAGAGAAAGCCTAAAATTTTAACAAGAATTTCAAAGGCTTCTGACCAAAAATTAGGTGTCCAGCTGCTAGGTTTGTTTGTCAGGGATAATGTAGGGGCCAAAGGGAAACGAGGAGCTCACTTTCCATTTTCCCTGAGTAGGATTCTGGTCTTCCCTCACTCTTCGCTTCTTCAATCTACTTCCCAGACAGTCCTTGAACTCACTGAGAGGCCCGGACTGGCCTTGAACTGTCCTGCCTTAGCTTTGTCTCAGTGGTGCGGGAAATGGAGCCCTGGTGTAAACTCACACTCAGGAGGCCTTCCTCTGTGTTGCTTGAGTCAGTCCCCACTACTAGACTGAGGCTGGGTTCCTTTTAAGGAGCTGCATCATCCAGACCTCACAGCTGGAGAAAGGAGAATCTCCCCCGGGACACCACATCTCATTTTCTACAGAATGGTGAAATGAAGACTGAACGGACAAGAACTGTTCTGTGTGTGTGTATATGCATGAACATGTGTGGGTGTGTGTATATGTGTGTGTGTTTGTGTGTGTGTGTGAGATGTGGGCATGTGTATATGTGTGTATGTGTATGTGTGTATACATGAACATGTGTGTATGTATATGTGTGT
The DNA here is from genome assembly GCA_026225945.1 of Cricetomys ansorgei. Taxonomy (NCBI): domain Eukaryota; kingdom Metazoa; phylum Chordata; class Mammalia; order Rodentia; family Nesomyidae; genus Cricetomys; species Cricetomys ansorgei. Next base: position 12,011,182 of record JAMJFZ010001230.1, on the reverse strand, counting down.
GTGTATGTGTGTATACATGAACATGTGTGGACATATGTGTATATATATATATCATATATATGATAGATAGATAGATAGATAGATAGATGATAGATAGATAGATACGTGGATAATGATGCCATGCTAGGCAGAACTACAGCACGTACTGCTTTATGCAGCCTCTCAATAAATTTGGCTCAATGACATCCTTGCCTGTAATTTTGACCTATCCTTGGGAAAGTTATGAAAGGGGGAGTAAGGCCAATGCATCACAATTTTTTATCTTTCCCATGTGTTTCAGGGGGATGTCAATCAAAAAGGCTATACTTGAATTGTTCATGTTGTAACGTGATTGGTGATTCCAATCATCTGCTGGAACAATGAAATGGGTAGAAACCCTCTTAGTATTCATTGCCTTAGAAACCTACAAAATGGGTCAGGAGGAAACACTGTACCTACCTCAAAGCTAGACTGAATATGGCCTGAGACATGGTGGCAACTAAAGCTACAGGAAAGGCTTAATTGATTTGAACCAAGTATTAAGAAAATTCAAAAAACACAATCTCATGTACATGAATGCTCAAATTTCCTGATATTTGCCCAAACATCTGAAATTTTAATAATACAAAACTCTTCACATTTACCAATTCAATTATTTTCCAAAGTAAATTTCCTCTCTGTTGACTCACAGATGGAAATCCTAGCGTGACTACGAAAGCTTGTGTTTCCCTGTTCCGTTTACTTCTCCTTGTGCTCAGCTCTACTCACAAGAGTAAACCTGACTCTCTGGGATTCCCCTTCAGCCCATGGAGGCAAGGACACCTTCCACTACTAAATATAAAGTGTTTCTTCAGCTCACTACCACAAGTCCAAGATAACTTCAGGTTAACAGAGAATCAGCTCCATCCCTGCAAACCTTACTAAGACCAAGCAAATCACCAGAAATGTCCGTATTTGAAAGCTGAAGACGACATTTACAACTCCCAGAGAAGCTCACATGCAAAATCTATTCCTCAAATAAAATCAAATATTAAGGACTAATTCTACATTGGCATTAAGAGTCGAAAGCTGTGACCGAGAGCATGGAATGTTCTCTACGGGAAGGTGGTGGGGGAAGGAACGGGAAAAGCAAAGCACTGTGATTTCGGTTTTAACGGTGCGTAGCGTGGAGTCCAGTGCATGCCTCGCTGAAGTTCAGTTGAGACTTCTCAGCTTCTACAACCGAGTTGTGTGTGTGTGTGCGCACGCGCATGCACATATATATATATATGCATGTACTTGTGTGTAATGTAATAATGACACCTAATAGGTAGACAGGTGATAGATGATATATGATAGATTAAGATAGGTAGGTGGAGTGGCAGATAGATGATAAATGATAGATACAAAGATTGATATAAAGATATAAAGATTCTCAATCCACACTTAGTTGTGGAGCACTGTATATACATATACCCCATCTTCATCCACCAGCGACGCTCAGGTTGATTCCACGTCTTGCTGTTGGGAATCTGCTGCAGGAAGCACAGGAGAAGGGACACCTTTACAAACCTCCTTCACTTCCTTTGAAAACACACTCGCAAATTGGATCCCCAGACAGATTGAATAAGTACACTTTTAAGCTTTGAGACACTTTTACAATGTAAGGGGATCTGCAAAGATCGCTTTGTTCAGTCAAGTCGTTCCAGCCCTGAGGGGGGCTGATGTCCTTGAAAGACCCGGGGGAAGTGTTCGGACCTAGATGGCTGTGCTTCCTTTTAATGACTCAGCAGGTAAAGGTGCTTCTTAAAGAAGCCTGCGGACCTGAGTTCAGTCCCCAGAACCCAGGTAAATACAGAAGAAGAGAACAGATACCAACAGAGGACCTCTGACCCCTGACCTCTGCACGTACAGTCTTGCACATGCATGCTTCCTCCCTTTTACCTCTCTCTCTCCCTCTCTCTCTTTTTCTCTCTCTCCCTCCCCCCTCTCTCTCACGCACACACACACACACACACACACACAGCCATGCACACACATAGAGGAGAGAGATGCAATAAGTAAGGATAACAAATAAAGTATTTGTTAGTTGTGACTTTATAGTCACAACTTTATAGTCACACTTTATAGTCACAAATGTGCTGCACTCTTAACATAAAGATGGCAAATTTCTCGTCTATTTTGCTCTGTTTTAAAAGATATTTAAAGCCACCGTTGAAGTAAGGAGAAGGAAACTATAATACCACAACAAGAAAAAAAGCTCAAATCGCAAGATCTGCAAATACCTCTCTCGGAAATTAAGTTAAAAAAAAAAAAAGGAATTTTCTTTTATAGAGGAGAATAAAAGAGACCAGAGAGAACTCAGCACGGGGGAGCGGGTGGCCAGGTGGCCATGGGACAGCTAAGCAGAAAACATCTTTTCTCGTAGTCAGCAGACTGTCAGAAAAGAGGCGGCTGGGGAGAGCAGCTCCATCGCAGGGTTGGCTCAGGTTGAGGGTGGATCAAAGCCCAGAGAGGAGGAGAAGCCTTACCAAAGCCTGGTGACTTCACCTTGACCGGCACCTTGATCAGATAAGATGGAGATGCGTGTGCCGTTAGTTGTGAACAGACAAAGGAAGAAAATTTAGAGGGCCATTCACGGACTGGGCACAGATACACGCACGGGGTCACCAAAATTGTATCCAGTCATATGGGGAAGAGCGGACCTTTGCAGTAAGCCATTCCCGGAGCACAGTGGGGATGGGATGGGAATAACGTCTTACTTGTTCCTGCTTTCTGGGAATACGGGTTCAGATGGCCTCCAGTACTGTCAGTGACAGCCAGATAGAGCTGGAGTGGGAGTCAGACATATGGATGTCAGCGTCTACAACGTTTACAACTGCCATCTCGGGGCCTCAGTTAGCCTGTCATAAAATTAGGTTAAATACAAAGTGAGGGAAGACGTGGACGTGACTCAGAGAGATGCCTACGCGATTTCTTGCAAAGTGTATTAGTCAGAGTTCTCCATACAAACAGAACCAAAGGACATCTGTGCCCATGGGAAGGGATTCATTAGATTGACTCCTAGGATCCTGCGGAGTTCCCTAGTGGCTGTCCGCAGGCTGGAGAACTTGGGGAATCCGTAACTGTTCAGTCTAAGCTGGGAAGCCTCGGAATGGAAGAGGCCAGGGATGCTGCCCTCGTGCTAAACCGAAGACCTAAAGGCTCCTGGAGGGCGGGGGGGTTCCTTGTTAAAAGCTTAGGAAGCCGATGTCTGAGGTTCTCCGGTGGCACGCCCACTCAGAAAGCAGTGTGTGAACAGCCACTTAGGAGAGATGGAACACAGATGAGAAAACACGCCCCCTTCCACTTTTCCAAACCATCTGGGCTCCCTACATATCAGGTGGCTCTACCCACAGGGACAGAAGGCCTTCTGCGCTCGGCTCACTGAGCTGCATGCCAACCTTCTCTGGAAATGCCTCCTCTGATGCTCCCAGAAAACGTGCTGACCTATCTTCAAGTCGAAATCCAGTCAAGCTGGTATTCATAACCAGAAGGGGCAAACGCTAGGGGCTGGGGGCATAGCTCAGTGGCAGAGCACTTGGCCTATCATATACTGGGCTCTGTGGGTCCAGTTAGAAGGAATGGAGGAAATGGAGAAGGAAGGGAGAGGAAAGGAAGAGACATGGGGAACGAGAGAACAAAAGCAGCATTAGGCACTGTGGTTAAAATAAACCTAAAATTTCCCCCAGCAGAAATGTAAGGTCGGGAACACAAAATTAATGCTAACTCTTAATTTTTAGGGGATGAAAAACACTAAAGCTATGGAGATCTGTACATAAGAATATGTACTTAAGAGTCAAAATGTATGCTAGAAAGTATAAACGTCAGGGAACTCTGAAGGGCTAAGATTTCTGCAAGGACAGGGGTTGGGGGGTGGGGGGGGGTGTTGGAGGAGAAGGGGCTGGACTGGTCCTGGGGAAGGGTGACCTCTGCTTGGGTGGAGACAAAGTGGGAACACGGTGGTGGTCCCCACGTGTTACACATGACTTTGTGTGCTAGGGATCTGCACCAAGATTCCCGGGCTGCTGTGTACCGGAACGCCACGGGCAGGGCCGCTTACACCACAGGAACTCATTTCCTTACAACTCTGGAGGCTGTGGGTTCCGGATCCAGTGCAGCAGCCCTGGTGTCTAGTGAGAGAGCTTCTCTTGCTTGTAGCGGCTATGTTCACACAGGCCTCCTCCCCACCCCCCACCCCCCACCCCCTCACCCCCCACCCCCGCTATCTGTGGCCTTTCTTCTACACGTGCACTCCCATCACCAGCCCTAATGAACATGGACTTTACCCGTGTGACTTCAGTTAACTATAATTACTTCTGTATGTTTCCTGTCACCAGATACAGTCATCGTAGGGGCAGTTTGAGCATGCGAATTTGAGGGGTGTGCGGTCTATCGAGTACCCAAAAGGAGGGTAAGCCCTTCACCTTGACCCTGGGGAAGTCAAGGACTACTTCCTAAAACAAACTTGCCCTTTCCGGCTTGGGAAAGCCAGCAGGCATCCTGATGAGAGGGAAAACTGTTTCCTCAGTGGGTGCCAGGAGTACAGCATTGCTATTTTTTGACTTGTTATTTTCAGGGGGGGAAAAAAAAGACGGTTTTCAGATATATTGGTTATCCTAAGCCATGAGTTTAGAAATACGAAAAAGGGAACTTTAAAAATATACAATGAGGAGCCTGTCTGTACTCTGAAAATGGCAGTATGTTACGAAACATCCTGATATCCCAGGAAAGATAGTAAGTGCACATGTTTGGTGCTCTCATTCCTGTACTTAATAAGGCAGTGACTCTGCACGCGGGAAAGTGATAAATGTCTTGTCTCTGGCCATGTCTGGGGTTGGGGCTAGTTCCTGACATCTAGCAGGTGGAGATCAGAAGTGGTGCTAAGTCTCCCCCAATATACAGAGCAACCCCCCCAACCGAGAACTTTCCATCCCCAGCGTTAAGAATGCCAAAGTTGAGGAGTCTTATAATTTGAGACAAGAAAGGGGGTCTGAGGAAGAAAGGCAGAAGCAGGAAGCTGTCTGGTCAGTGAACTCTCAAAACATGCGTTGGGATGGCTGACTTTCTTCTGTTGACCGTTCCTGACTCTACTGCAATTTTCCTTTACCAAACTTTGTACGTAATTCACAACATCTGGTATGCTCTCTCGGAGCCAACTTCACCCACCCTTCCTTGAAGTATTGCCCTAGAACATGAATGAAATGATCACCTCAAATATTGCCAATGGCTTCCGAATATAGTAGCTTTCGTTTCTTTGAATTATTTGAAGCTGGCGACCACCTGCTCTACTATAAAGCCATAGATACAAACCGTCACCAAAGGAAGAATGTGAATGAGTAAATAATTTTGTTTTTTATTTTCCAATTAAGTTAGTTAAGTACAACAGGAAAATAATTCAATAACAATAGGCAGTTTTCAGAGTGACTGGATTGAAGCCCTTAGAACATTGGTTCTCAACCTATGGGTCGCGACCCCTTTGGGGGTTGACCAACACTTTCACAGGGGTCACTTAAGACAATCTGCATATCAGATATTTAGGTTACAATTCATAGTGGTAGCAAAATCACAGTTATGAAGTAGCAATGAAAATAATCTTATGGTTGGGGTCACCACATGCGGGTCTGTATTAAAGGGTCGCAGCACCAGGAAGGTTGAGAGCCACTGCCCTAGAAGCTAGTCGTGTTGAATGAATCACTGCATTCTTTTGTAAGTACACAGAGATCGTCCTCAAAATCAATGACTGACAGTCTCCAGACCTATGGCGGACAGTGAGAAATTGCAGGAAGGGTATGAGGAAGGAAGCGAACTGTTTCAGGGAAAGGAGGCCTACAAAGAGACACAACCCGCTGGCTTTCCACTCGGGAACCTTATCAGCTTTAATTTTAATAAGTCACACAATAAAGAAGCAGTTCTAGGAGCCTTGCATGAGCTTTTGAGTGGCAGATACCTTTTCTTTAAAACTTATTCATAATACAAGCAACATGATACAGACCGGATGGGTTATCTTTAGGAATATGTGCTTTATACATGTGCATGTGTGCATGTAACAGCAATTAATAGGAAAAGAGCACAGAGAGGTTTATGAGAGGGCTTGAAGGGAGGAAAGGGGAAAATTATGAAATTATATTGTAATCTCAAAAAGAAAAGAAATAAAAAGTTATTCTCACTAAACAGTCCTCTCTGAGTTCTACATTGTAAGTTTTTGTTTGCCCAAAATATATCTTATATAAAACCTTAAACAAGATGATCTCATTATTAAATAACTTCCTTATCTTGTATTTAAATTTGGACCTGCCTTTAAATAAATCAGACATTGCCAACAAAGGGAGATTATAGCAGATCTGATCAGATCTTTAAATTCAGGGTTAAAACCAGTTCTAACGATTGTTTCAGTGTAACTAATTCTTCACTGGAATTTATATTCGGGTGAAACATTCAAAGCATGTTGGATATTTTTGACGTCCATTTCTCTCTCTCTCAGAAAACACGATTATGGGTTTTCTTAAAAATTTTCATTAATTACATCAAAAGCACTCAGGAGAATATTATTTTTATTTTCCTTGAACAGTTCAGATAAGTGTTGTTACTATGAGTTGGCATAGGAAACCTATTTTTAAGTTTGTAGAGCATTTTCATTTGAAGATAATATATTCAGGCAGGCATTTGGTGACGGTGGCTCTAATTGGAACATTGTTCTGTCGTTTCGTTTTGTTTTGTTTTTTTCGCATAAGCACTGTCTCTCTATTCTGTTCTTTTCCCGACTTCCTTAATACCGCAACAGCAAATCTCTCCTCCGATCTGCAGAAGGGGAAGTTTTGTAAAGTGCTGTGCTCCCTCTTTCCCAGTTAAAGTGGAATTCTTCATCTCTTGAGAGAAAGTGAAACAGGAGTCAACAGAAAATGAAGCTGAAATCGCCTTGTCAGGAATGACTGAAGGCAACAGAGAAAATGAACCAGGAAGGCAGAAGCAAACACGCAAATGAATATAAATGACTGTCTGCAGAGAGGGGCGAGCCCATCTCCGTCTCCGCGGGAACAGCGAGGGGTGGGTGCTCAGAAAGCACCCAGAACACCGCTGATGGTCACTTCTACTGCTGTGCACTTCTTGATGTGTTCTTGGTGAGCTGTAGCCTTTCTTTACCTACTGTATCCATGGAAACCTCCATAATTGCGCACCGCTGCCTTTCCACTCTGCTTTCCTCGGAAGGTTAACAAAATTGTGAAATACTCAGCAATGGCCACTCAGGAATAAAGGCGCTTCCTAGGTCAGAGAGTACACTAAGCAGCCATGAGGGAAGAGATCTAGGCTTGGGTGTCGGGCTGCTTCTCATTGTCTATAAGAGGCAACAAAATGAGTTCCTTTGCCAAAATAAGTAAGGTAAAAGGTAAGAAACCATACATAGCAGCCCGCATGGTGACATGGACCAAAGAATGTTCACTAGCATACAATGGATGCTAAGGATAAGTCAATTCGGTCAGTAGGCTTCGGAGATCGGGGCAAAAACTGTCCATCCACAGAGCTGTCAAACCCAACTCAGGACCCGACCCATGAATATTCTGTAGATATTTATTGAATGGACAAGCGGAGGGATACATAATACTTGGTGTAAAATGCGACCATGCCAAAGGGAATAAGAAAGAGAAGCCTGAACCATTTTCAATGAAATCCTCATCCCGCAACATGCAGCTACTTTTTAGACATTTGTTAATTGAGGGAACAAACACGTAAGACAGGAGAAGCTACATGTTTTGTGTGTCTCAGTACAAGATGAGAATGCAGGCCTCCTGCTCAAAATACAAGGGAGAAAACTCTAATAAGAGTACTAAAACACAGATGCCCTGAAGACGCGACTGTTTGACTTGCAAATCCAGATTTCATGACGGTTTGAAAGAACACTCGCTCGCACGACCTTCCTCTTCTTTACTTTCGCAATTGATACGAAGTAACTTCTACGAGCTATTCAGTGCTTTGTTGCAACATGAACTTTGAGCTAGATGATTTTTGTGCAGAGGCTAACGTACGAGTCCTCCTCATGTACGGAGCAGGCGAGGCTAAGCTAAGGCGAGCCCTAAAATAAGCGTTAGGTTACACAAAGAGTTGTTGCGTACTCTCCCTTTCTGAAGAAAATGGATGTGCGTTAGAGATTTTAAACTGGTTACTCCTAAACAAAGACACAGAAAATCAGTTCGAATTAAAATCTGAAGAAAAGACATGTATGGGAAGATGGAGATACTGAAACAAATTTGCTGATAACTGAAAAGCAGGTCGTTATTGTGATGAGCATGGTAAATATGCCTTTTAGACAAGCAAAAACAAGCTAGTCAGGAACCCCACTACACCCAAGGCTGCACCTGACAGCCAGAACCCAGGGGCATCACTCACTCAAAATACCCAGACCCGTGACTAGAATTCCACAAAGCCTACTGGGCAGTAGATAAGCAGGGACAAAGAGCATCGTTCTGCTCTGCTCTGTGCGTCCTCAGGACTGCTGGAGACACTGGAGAGATGCCACCTCAATCTGCCCTGTGCTGGAGAGTCTCCCCTAGAATCTTGACCCTTGAGCAGGAGACGGCCAGGAGAGATGCCTCCTGCTGAGATGCACCGCGCATGTGAGCAGTCTTGAGAACAGAGGCTTAGAAGCATAGCTAGGAACTCAGTGTGAACTTCGAGTGATGATTCTCTGTAAAATAAATACTTTTGTTATACCAACTACGCGCACCTACCTTCTTGCTCACGACAATTTTCCGCGTGACAGGGGCCACACGCAATCCTACTTGGCAGAGTTGAGCACATGTTTATGGACAAGATTCAGCTGCGTTTCTGCTAGTCTTCTACGCCTTGTCAAGCAATGGAAGGTGAAGCCTCTTGTGGGCTGAGGTGAGCCCTACCCAGCACTCGGCGCGTTTTCTAGCTTTCCCAGCTAGTAATCTTTGCGCCTATTTCACTTTCTTTGGTTTTAGATTTCTTTTTTATTCTTTCGTTCAAAATCTCCTGATCTAGCACAGGCATAAAGTACCTCTGTTTATTTGTTGTTCTTGTTGTTGTCCTTTTATTGAAAATAGATTTTTTTCCCACAAAATATATCGTGATTATGGTTTCTCTTCCTTCTACTCCTCCGGGTTCCTCCCTCTCTCCCTCCTACCCTGATCCAACACCTTTCCGTCTCTCATTAGAAAAAAACAGGCTCCTAAGGAATATTTATTTTTTTTAAAAAAGGACAAAACTAACACATCAGAATAGAACAGACCAAGCAAATAGAAGGAAGAGTCCACTCACCAAAAAAGCACAAGAAACAGAGAAGATGCATAGACCCACTCATTCACATACTCGGGAATCCCACAAAAACAAGAAACTAGAAGCCCTAATATATACCCAAAGGAACTATAGAGTGAAAAGAGAGAGTATATACATATACAAATAAAATAAAAAATAAAAATTGTAAATAAGATAAAATTAAAAAAACAAAACAAAAAAGAGAAAAGCACTGACATGATTCTAGGGGACAAGGAATCTCCCAAGATGCCACTGAGTTAGTTTTCTGTCTGCCTTCTGCTGCTGGACATGCGGCCTACACTTAAGAGCAGTTTCCCTAGTCAGGCTCCCTTGGAGAAAACCAAATTTCCATTTGCAAGTGATTATCAATTGGAAATAGCTTTATTTTTTAAATAGAACTCCTGACAAACATTCAACTCCTCCCAAGCTGCCTTCCTTCCCCTGAAGAAATCTCCTCCACTGCTGATCACAAATTTGTGATATGGCTTTCAACCCTTGACGCAGGGTCCTATGACACCTCTGCGTCAGCTCCCTCAACCCCTCCACACGATAACTATGTCCAATACTTTCCTTTCTCATGAGATTTCAATCACAGTAATCTTCTAAGTACTTTCGCCAGAAATGTAGGAATATTGGCTGATCAGAACAGGAGCACTGTATGTAGCTTTAGCATCTGAGAGTGCTAGACTCCATACATTGGAGCGTAGGAGAGGTCTATAGGTCCTGCATCAAGCTAAAGTCAGAGTGTGTGGGGAGATAACTTGGCTTATGAGTATTTCAATGTTTTTCAATATTTTGACACCAACATCGCCATGTATCACCATATATCTCCAATCCACCTATTTCCTCAATCTCAACAGATGACCTCACCTACTATTCAACAAGAAAAGCTAAATCCATCTGTCCTTTAGTTTTCAATTAACAAATGAATCTCCACTGCATTAGGAAAAGAAAACTCAGCTCTTCACTGTCGTGGTTCACTACAATCTTTCACCCTCAGTTTAGGGAAGGAGGAAGGAAAGGTAGAAATCTTCACCGCTTTCACAAGGGGACTTAACACAGAAAGAGAGAAAGAGAGAACTCTTCACAGCCTCTTTTCAGGCTGTCCTAAGCTTGAATCTCTCCAACCTTTGTTCTCTTAGGAATTATCTCACTAACGACAACAACCCAACCAACCAACACTCACCACGACTCTCGGGGCTTCAGACCTTTTATGCCCTAAGCCAAAAGTTCCATCAACCCACGTACACGCAATCCCAAAGACAAGCTACAGGTGTCAGAACGACTGCACCCAACCAAATCATAGCCACCTGCATCAATCATTCCAAACCCAACTAGTAAACAACTCTACCACAGCTGGCGTGGGAACACGAACCTCTAGTGACTAGTCAGTTGAACCAAAAAACTTTTCTTAATATAAAAATTTCAAGTGTTCCTCTGCACTTCACCTTGGATTGCCTGAACCAAGAGTGAGCCCAAGTTTGAATTCTCCACTTCCCTCCACGTGTCCTCTGTCTACCTACAGTCTGTGGTTGCTGGCTTGTCTGTACTCTGTCTGACATGTATGTCTGGTCTGTCCCTACTGCCTGTGTGCCTAAAAAGGGCTTTGTTCTGTATTTATTGAACAGTACAGGAAGCATTTTATGGGAGGCAGGCATGAGGAACACTTTACAGAAATCTTTGACAGAGTTTTGTGAGGGATTAGGTTACTCCACCGACTCAAATGACAAACAGTATTGCCATCTCATACTACCAAGTCACATCAATGCTTCTTTCAGGATTTATGGTGGATATTTGCTGTATAAGGTTGCTTTCAATTCGTTGCCTCTTTAGCAAATGGTAACTAAAACATAACACACGCATGTATACAACACACATACAGCAGATGGAAGAATACGTAATTTAAGATTAAAGCTATGCATCAAATAGGTTGTAAATGCTTATTACAGGGAAATCCAAGACAAGTAATGTTGATCGCTACACTGTTCTTTCTTTTAAAACTAGATTAAACAAATACGCCAAGTATACGTCAGGCCATCGAGCCAAGTCTTGAGTGAGATCCAGAGAAAAATTCCTGTCTCTTAGAATATATGAGGCATTTTCATAAAAATGTATCACCACAAACAAAGGTCTTGGGCCTACACTGAGGTGTTTCAGGCAGTGCTTGTTCATAAGCTCATGAGGCCTGGAGGCATACTCAGTGCAAAGTGCACATGCTGTGTCTTCAGAACCAAGGCTATGGGAAGTTGTATGATGCAATATGGCCATGTGCTGCCATGAACGCCTTGGATTCAATAAGGACTTGATTTTGAATTAACTACTGGTTGTTCCAGATCCCAAAACTTCTTATACTTGCCGATTTTTTTTCATGGCACGCCGCATCTATTCAATGACCATACGTAGTCAGCAACGCACAGTTGATTAAGCTGGGGTCTTGAAGACAGGAAGGGATCACACTAAAAGGCAGTAGACATGACTGCTTTCTTTACCTAACGCTTCATAAAGACTCCAAGGCAGTATGGAGAAGAATGATCAAATATACATGGCTTCCACAAGAGGATCCCTTTAAGGAAAATTGGTTGTGAGTCACTCCCTAGCATGAGTGTTTTATGGAGCCTGACTATAAAATCAATTGAAGTGAACCTGAAGACATTGGTAATACATAAAATCCCCCAAAGTCAGAATTTGATATGTGCTTCAGATGAGGAGAGAAATTGAATTTATTTTGAGGACATCACAAGATGCGAAGAGGTGCTGGGACGATATTCTATACTTCCACTTAGCAAATAACGATACAGTGACTTTTTAATACTTTGGAAATGAGAGCATCGTGTTCTACAACTGTAAGCAGCATGGTGAAAGAAATGAACCAGCAAGGGATCCTGGAGCAGGCACTGTCCGGGAGGCATGGAGGTCTTGGTGTTCAAAGATAAGCGCTAGAGAACCTGGGATGCCAAACACATAGGGTTGTTCCTTCAAGGAAGGGATGTGCAACCTGTTATCCACTCAGAGGACTGAGAGCAAGCATGGTTAATAGCCTTGTAACCTGTGCCCTAGCTATGTGGCTGAGGCCACGCCGGATTCGCCCCCCTCCCCAGACCTCTGTAATAAGCTTGTTTACCTCAGTCAATCTAGAGAACCCATCTTTGCAGAAGGTGTCTCATGTACTTTACAAAGAGTTTTGGTATAGTCGCCACTGATCTCTATGTAGCTTATTTGGTGTTTCCTTGTGCACACAAGATTGAGCTAATTATCACCAAGAAAGTTTTCACCAAATTGTGCTGTGAAATAAGCACTTTGGGGTCACTCTCAAAGTTTTAACCAACACTGGCTACTTAGTCATGTTAAAACAAACTACCTTCTTGCCTCCCATGGGTCGCTGCTGTGCAGGCCGTGGTGGTTGCAGAAACACATGCAGGGCTAATAGAATTAGAAGAAACTAGAAACAAAACCCTGAAGGCTGGTATTTTCCAATACTGCCTTTGCATTATCAAGCAGAAGTCCCTAAACCAGCGCTCACACGGGAGGGTCTGCTTAACGCACACTGTGGGACTCCACAGCCAGAATTCTTACTCCCATAAGGCTAGGACACGGTCTTGGAACCGGCAGTTCCAGTAATTTTCTGGATAAAATTCATACAATTTTGAGGACCTGATCTAAAATATATGTAAAAGTAAAATAAACCAATGGGGAAATATTTGCTTGAGCACATGACAGTTTAAAGGCATTTTTTAAAAGTGATTGCTTGCGGAGAGAGAATTCTTAGAGGGTCTGAACAGATGTGATGCTAACTGACTTGTACACCGCAGTGGGAGAGAAGGAACTATCCTTTCGCAGAGTCCTTCTGCAGCCTTTCTCCAGAAGCCACGCCCTCTGTTTCTCGCCTTTGCCGGTTCATCTAGCTTTCGCGGCCTTTACCATACCCGCTCCACTCTTAAAAATCTGTCTTTCGCAGTTAAAGCCAGAAAAAGTCTTTAAAATACCCACAAATTTCAATGTGATGTTAATCTTTTTAATATTTGTCCAGAGTTTTCCCTTGCTTTTGATTGTTCTCGGTTTCCTTGACATGGCCTGAAGTGCGCATGATCTGACCGTTCCCCTGGCGGATCTCTTCCTCGCATTCCTTCTGGTTCACCAGCATCCCAGCATCCTTCGTAATCAGTAGCAATCACATGGGCTTTTGTGTAACTGCTTGACCGCTATATAACGTCTCTAAGAACGTTATAGATGTCCCCAGGTGACAATGGCTTGACTTGGAACACATCCATCGGATATGCATTCAAAAATCACGCTCCAGATTTTAATTTTTAACTTTGATTTCAGTTACTCTCTCACAGTGATGGCAGCAGCGAGCCACAGCCAACAAGGAGGTCTCTACGGCCAACACGGAGGTCTCTACAGCGAATAAGGAGTCCACTACAAGATGCTGTATTGCTAAGCTGTGGTGTTCTGGTACACTAGACAATAAATTTTAGATTTGTGGTGTTTTCAACTTAAACTGGGTTAATCTGGATAGAGCCTCATCAGACATTGAGGAGTACCTGTACAGGAGCAAGAACGAGTCTGTTCTGTGCAATTCCACATCTTCCGTGCCAGCCGTGGGACTACAGAGATGGTCCCTATAAATATACATTGAATAAATGAGTCTCTCTTCACTACAGTAATGAATTTCTAGATGCAGAAGTAATTCTCTCCAAAACGAATGAGTAACCCCACAATGTAACACAAACTTCTGTTCTCCCACTTATCTGGAAATGAAAGAGCTCAAGGAAGTCTCTGATGAAGCTCTAGTTGAATTCCTAACACCAAACACTTATGAAGCAGCCGCAGTAAGTAGGACAGCAGACAAAAATTACTAGGCAACAGGATAATTTTAATTATTTTAATGAAAATGTGGAGACATAATGAATGCCTGCAATATATTGTGATAAACGTGCACACTTTGCCAAAAGCGGTTTTTCATATTCTCAGTTGTGTTTGTATACATAAAAAAAAAGGGATTCTCGTGATCTAAAGACAGTTCTTAAATGAAAACAAAGACAAGTGAATCCTACTGGAAGGGGTAGAGTTCAATTAATGATATATCAAATCATTAATAAAAGTGTTGGGAGATCTGTTCGGTAAACTCCCAGAAATCCTTGGAAATGTTCAGAGAAACATATATATGGAACCTAACACTGAAAATGGTAGCTATTTAGGATAAGGCTATAACAAGGATATCATAGAAGGCAGGCATCAGAGAAAACCTACACTCTTAAATAGTGGAAGGAAATATCCATGACTCAAAAGAAAAAGGAAAATGTCAATTTAGCTCCCCTACAATTCAATTATTTAAAAATTTTAAAAGGCCACAAGTATACAGACATTATTTAAAAGTTGAAAAGTTTTTTCTCAAGAACAGCAAAATATATTAAAAACAAAGAAAAGAAACAAGAATTTAACCAGCAAAATGTCAAGTTCTGCTTGTGTTCCCCTAAATGTTACTGTAAGACGTAATAATATCAACAACTCTTAGAAGAGAAAATTCATGTCTAGAAGAAATATGAAAATCCAAGTGTAGTGTTAATTAAAGACAATTCTTGATGGAAGAGAGAGAAAAGGGAGAGCATTTTGAATTAGGAAGATGACAGAGCTCAATGCAAGAAGAAACGTCAGAAACCTGGGTTCAAGTCTCTCCCTGCTCTGTCAATTACCGTTTCTCTTTGTGTAGAAAATCGGATCATTAAACTTAATGGAACCCATTTCTCATTATTAAATGAGAACAATATTGTATACAGACCTAGTGTAGGAACGAAATAATGTGCGTAACACTCTTGGCCCACTGTAGGTCCATGAGCGCCCAAGCTGCTACAAAATGCTGGCTTAATGCACAAAGGCGACTGTGGGTTTAAATAATCATTCATGAAGACGAATGAAAACAACCAACAGCAGATAAAAGTACAAAGTAAAAAGAACAGATTACAGGGAAAGACAAAACAATAGGAAAATAGAAGTAGAAACATGTAAAACTTCAGAAGACTCAGCACAATTAAATCCGTATAAAACTAAATTTGTCAGAAAAGCAATGATAAATTCTGAATGTGTATAGCCACAGTTTTAGTTGGTTTTCTAGTCTCCCCTTTGTGTTCTGACATAGAACAGGTAGTAGGACAAGAGAATTCTATACTTCTGTACTTTGTAGCTAATAACAAAAGCACTCTTGAATGTTTAAGGAATACTTTTAAAAGATTCCAAGCTACAAATGAATCCTAGACACGTTCAGAAGTCACTGGGGCAGTTCATGTCAGAAGCTGAATTAAGAAGCCTATTCCACTGAACCAACACTAACACAGAAATACATGGCTGCACAGTTCAGGGCCAGCCTGGGCTACATACTGATCCTGTCTTTAAAAAAAAAATCCATTACAAATACATGATTTATCTTTATAAATTCCTTAGATTAAAAAGAATATTTTTGTTCTGTGTTGGTTCTCAGCCTGTCTTCCATGATAATCAACTCTCACTCAGACAAAAACTGGACTCATCAGAGGACCAGCAATGTGTATCAATAAATAGAGTGACATTTCACACGTGAAGCTTCTCTTTCATCTCTCAGTTGTCCTCCAGTTACTGCATCTCCAAAGCATGTTGAGAGATCAGCCAGGACCAGTAGCCACTGCCAATTTATCAAAAACAGTCCCGAAAAAATGCAACGGCTTTCTAAGCTCTACCGGATTAGTAAGAAATCATGTATCCTGGTGACGCACATTGAAAAAGAAAAATGAAATGATCAATATAGCAATTTTCTTAATAGCCTTGCAACTGTGCTGTTACCCAGTGCCAAGTTAGCAGATCTTGCATAAATGCAAATACATCTGAAAGGATCCAGCCTTTAAGATAAGGCAGAGATGTTTTAGCAGAAACTCTACAAAGACAAATGAATTGTAAGGTTCTTGTCTTGTGTTTTCTCTCACTATATTCTCTTCCCAGGCCCTCTTTTCTCACACCCCTCCATCTACGGTGCAACCCCCTCATGACGCAGTTGCTTATTTCTTACATAACCACAAAGGTTACGTCATATCAAGGCTCCACAGGAGGTAGGATAACGCTGGACACTGAACTATAAGGGAGCTGAACTTTCTATAATATTTTCTTTAAACTATATTTTAAATTCTTCCTCTCATTCCCTATTTGCCAGTCTTTTCGAGTGCCTTCGGATCTTTGATTCTACTGAGGAGCTATCATTATGTGTCAGCTGATTTTTGCCATAATAATAAGACGTTAATGTTTTAAAATCTTAATAATGAAAAAAAGCATGTATGTCATATTAATGGAACAATTTATGCTAAAAATGAAACCCATTTTTGTTTGAAGCTAGAGAACCAAAGATTAAGGTGATTAACTTTAATATACTCTAATTTCGGCATTTAGTATCTATATACATGTAACTTTGTAACATTTTTTAACAATCCCTGTATAGTGCTGAAGCATGGTAGAGCAATTACCTAGTGAGTGCAAGGGCTTGGGTTAGATCCCCAGGCATGGAAAGAAATCTCTATATAAGATATGAACTTGACAAGTGCAAGTATTCTATTCATAAGTAGATAATGCCTAAAGCAGTCAATTCCAAAGGCGGCAAGATTAGCAAGACCTTAGATCAGAGCAGCAGCGCAAGCACTGTAAGGGCAAAAATGCTCCTAGTAGGAAGGAATGAAGAAAGAAAGAAAGAAAGAGAGAGAGAGAGAGAGAGAGAAGGAAGGAAGGCAGGAAGGAAGGAAGGAAGGAAGGAAGGAAGGAAGGAAGGAAGGAAAGAGAAAGAAAGAAAGAAAGAAAGAAAGAAAGAAAGAAAGAAAGAAAGAAAGGAAGGAAGGAAGGAAGGAAGGAAGGAAGGAAGGAAGGAAGGAAGGAAGGAAGGAAGAAAGAAAAGGAAGAAAGTAGGGAGGAAGAAAGGAAGGAAGAGAGGAAGAATCCTTCCTTTAATGAGTTAAACTAAAATCCATTTAAACGATGTAATTATTTTCAAGACATTTGAGACAAAAGGCTAAAAAAGATTGGCTTGTTTAAAATAATAAATAATATCTTATGAGATAATTCAAAGATCATTCTTTTTGGCTTATTTTAAGAGGCTTCAGACATTATTTGGTTACTTTATTCTTGTTACCTTTATTCTTGTTAGCTCCTTACCATGAAGAATATTAGAACCATACAGGTACCAACACAAATGCCATGTATATGTGTGGACATATACATGTGTGTGTTTTGTGTTGCCAGCACGGAGGCTGTGGAATTGCAAAGCCTCCTGTCTTGCAACAGGAAGGCCAGACATCAGTATCAGGATGGCTAGAGCTCAGTGCAGGCTCTACGGACCATTTTCTCCTGCCTGCCCATAATCAGTGCTTCAGTTTAATCTAACATTTCACGCTGCCATCAAAGAGAAATCGGACCATGCTTTTCTGCTGCATAGAACCAGCTTTTAAGCAATTGGAACAATCATATAAAAAGCCTCGCTCCTTTGCTTCATCACAGGAGATTCTTTCCTAAATCCTTCTAGAATGGGGGCAGAGTAACTGTTCTGAAAGTTACTAAAGCATGTTTTATGGTCAACAGCATGCTACTTTTGGGTATTGCATGAGTGAGGGAAAATAAATGACAGATAGATAGATAGATAGATAGATAGATAGATAGATAGATAGATAGACAGACAGATGATAGATAGATGATAGATAGTCAGATAGACAGATGATAAATAGATAGATAGATAGATAGATAGATAGATAGATAGATAGATAGAAGATAGATAGACAGATGATAGATAGATGACAGATAGATAGACAGATGATAGATAGATAGATACATACATACATAGATTGATAGATTGATAGATAGATAGTTAAATTGATAGATTAATAGATACATAGATAGAGATGAAAAGGCTCTTGTTTGGAACAGGGTTCAAGGCACAGTCATTAGATTGAGATGTTGAGTGTAAATGTGAATCTTCTATATCCTTCTTGGCTGTTGACTTTTGCCTGCTTGAGAGGTAAATTTTATTTTCCCATTACCATAGCTGATTTGTTGATCTCAACTCACAGTTTAGCTGAACTATTGCTTTATATATTCTGAAAATGTTGCTATTAGAGACCTTTAAGATAGAAATCATTATCAATAACTTTCTGAAAAACTAAAACAGGTAGTAGCATGTGATAACTTATTTCATAAGTAATGCTTTCTACCTTCAAGTCCACTTTTCTAGTTAAAAGATCTATATTAATTATTTGGTTTTATATTTCCTGGTATATTTTTCATACTTCTGTTTTTCATACTTTTGCTCGGTGGGGTCCTTATCTCTTGTTTATTTTCTCTAGTGGGCTGTAAATTGTGGATTTCTTTTTTTAAAATTCAATATAAAATTAGCTGTATATTAATTGGGGGATTCATACATGGGGCAAGTGTCAACCACTGGCCTGTATTCCCAGACGTCCTTATGCTCTTTACTTCAAGGCATGGCTCCATTAAGCTGTCTAGGTGGTGTTGCAGAAGTTTATTTTTAGCTATATATAAAATAATTGTTTTATGCACTGTTGGGTAAAGGACTGTCTAGGGTGTTTTGCATTGTCTGCAGGTGTTGGATCTCTGTGGGGGATGTTTGATTGCTTATGATCTGCACCTGAGGAGATCTGAATCAATAAAGACACCTGAGCCCAGAGCTTGGGGTTCCACTGTTAAGTAGGGCACTGGCCAGGATGGTGGGTCCCCCTGCTGAGGTCTGGCAGAGTTTGCATGTATGAGAACTCCTCCTTGTCTTCCTCGCTGAGCTCCACAGCAACATACTACTACAAATGGGGCACCAGCGTGGAGCAAGACATCATGCCAGCCAATCCAACTTGGAGACAAGGAAGAAGAGAAAGAAACTCCAGACCACAGAGTTCGGTAAAGTACGCTCAGAGCAGCTTCCAGAGGATAGAGATTAAGATGTTAATTGAAGGCTCCTGAAGGAAGAGGAGAGAGAGAGGACATGAGCCTCTATGAAGAGAAAAGACTGTGAAATTAATAAATACATGAGGAAAAAAGCTCCGAGGTGAGAGAGAGCCACAGAGTGGAGGCTCTTAGAGATAAAGAATTCAGCTGGGAGCAGGAAAAAGCAAGGTTCTTACTGCTTTCCTGATCATGGAGCCATGGTCCCTCCTGCTGCTAGAGGTAGCTTACTGTTTCGCAAACTGAGTTTGTTGATAGCTTTTTGTGAGTTTGAGGCCCAAGTGGGTGTTGTGTTTGAGGTTTATGAAGACGGGTGTATGTATACCCATAGTAGTGGTGAAAAAGGATGCCAAACTGCCAAGACTTTGCCAGATATTCTTCTCACTGGTCCAGGACCCCCTGCTGTGGAAGCCACAGCTTGGAGCCAAAAAGTGGCTTAGATAAACTGAACAGTTTTTTTTTTTTTTTCTGCAAACCTGACTAAAAGAAAGACAAGCTGTCCAGATGTTGGTGATGGTGATGAGAACTCCACACCATGAGATAACCTTCCTACAGACAAGGACTAGTCATTTTCCCTGCAAACCAGACTCTATCTTAAAATCTGGAAAGTGTTTCCTAAGGGTCAGCACACAGAAGCTGACTTCCAGAACTGGTAAGGTTGCGTCTCATGCTGGCAGCCAAACTTGGTACTGTCACTCGGGTGGTGCTGGTTTTGAAGGCATGAAGGGGTCAAGGAGAGTAACTGAGGCTTGACACCATGAAGACAGCCCAGGAGAGGCCATTAGTGAAGGCCAAGGTAGCAGTTAAAGGCCCAGATTGAAGGGGTCTTAAAGAGAAGTTGAGGCTTGGCACCATGAAAAGAGCCCAGGAGAGGCTATTGGTGAAAGTGCAGCCCAGTTGCAGCAAGGGACCCCAGCAGTTATTTAGATGTCAGTACCATGGGACGACCACCAAGAACAGCAGCAAAAGTGGTGTGAGCCAGCCAGACCCTGGAGGACAAGCTGTGTGTGCTGCAGAGGGCAGAGCCAGAGAAGTGACCCAAGCCCTTTGGAGGAGCTCAGAAGATTGTGAGTGAATTCCAGATAATTGGACATTGATAATTTTTTTTCTGCTGTCCAAAGACATTGTGAAAAGCTTGATAGATGTTTGATTTCATTTGGTCCTGTGCATTAGCAACTCATGACTGTTCCTCTTGTAAATGGTTTTGCTGGTACAGTGTTAAATTGTCTTGTAAAGGTAAAGCAAATTTTTTTAATATAGAAAAGGGGAATTGTGCAGAAGTTTATTTTTAGTTATATATAAAATAATTGTTTTATGAACTGTTGGGTAAGGGACTGTTTAGGGCATTTTGTATTGTCTGTAGGTGTTGGATTTCCATAGGGGATGTTTGATTGTTAATGATCTGCACCTGAGGAGTTCTGCATCAATTAAAATACCTGAGCTCAGTGCTCCAGGTTCCCATGGGGTACAGTGCTGGCCAGGACGAGGGTTCCCTCTGCTGAGGTCTGGCAGGGCTTCCTGGTATGAAAATGCCTCCATGTCTTCTTTCCTGAGCTGCCCCAGCAGCAAGAAAAAACTTGTAATCATTCTGTCTTAGCCTCCAGAGTACTTGAGGTTCCAGGTGTGTGCCACCAAGACTGGCTCTCCACCATCTGCCTAAATCTGATGGTGTAGACATTATCATTGGGATTCCAATATGTGTTAAATGTCCTGGAATTCTTCCCATCTGTCGGCATTCTGAGCTGTGTCTTCAAAGAGGTCATCCAGAGTTCTTGTGTTGCATCTTTCAGTCCTCTCTGACCTACTGCGTGACCTCTACATGGTTTTTAGTTTCAGTTACCAGACTTTGCTACTTCTACGGCTTCTGTTCTGGTTTCTTTTCAAATATTCCTGATTATTTTCAGTACTTATATGTTGTGTGTGTGTGTGTCTGTCTGTCTGTCTGTCTGCCTGTGTTCCTTCAGCATCCTTTCAACACATTTTTTTATTTCCTTAGACCTTGTTTTAACATGATTGTTTTTATTTGGTATTGGAATTTTCCAAAACCTCTTTCCTTTAAAAGTTTGGTTCTGTTTGCTTTTTCTACTGGTTCTTACTGATTTTGATCCACCTGCCAGGTGGCTCGGGGCACAGCTGCTTCAGGAGCATCTTCTAGATTTTTTTACTTTTCTGTTTTTCTTAGATTCCCACAGAGAATGGGATTTCCATCCCTAAACTTGTATGTGTGGGATTTTTCTGGAGAGAAATGTTTTCCCCCACTCAACCCAGAAGAGAGACATAGGCAGGCAAGACCTCAGTCATCTGCAGTGATGGCGGAGGACTCTTTCCATGTACAGATACAGGAGATGGTGTGGGCTTCATTGGAGGGGCTCAGGTCGAACCCCAACCCTGCCCAGACAGAGCCTTTATCCTCCCGTGCAGAAGTGTGAGCCACCGTGACAAATGCCCTCAGGCAGAGTCCAGCTCCAGTACTCACTTTCTAGACTACGGTCACACGTTATTACTGTTTATGGCCTACTTCCCTTACTTTTCTGCCAATGCAGACATTTGTAGATGTTTTACTGAGCAATGTTGGCATTCTTGACCAGTTATAGTATCCAGATAACACCAATCATATAAAACCAAAGCCAGACTGTTTAATTCCCTTGGAATTTCAGATGACCTCCTAACTTTTCCTTTTTCCTGTTTTGTTTTTTATGCAGCTGTAACTATTTTAAATGAACTTCAATCACATATACTATAACTGTACACTTTGTCTCACTCCTCTATGTTTTATATATAGTGTATTTTGCTACCAAATTACTGCAGCTGTATTTTGATGTTTTTTAATTAGCAAAGTAATGATCTCATGATGATATTTATTACACACAATTACCGTATAACTATGATGTATACATATAGATTATATATTACATATATATTACATACATATGTAATATATATAATAATGCGTAATATATAATATGATATATGATCTTATATATGATAAAATATGTAATATTGTGTACATAATTTGTTGCTCTAGATCTTCCTTCCCAAATTCTAGATTCCCAATCTCCGTTCTCCTCAGACTGACTTAATAAAACTTGTAGCTCCACTGAGGTATCTTTGCTGCTTTATCTAAGAAAAGCTATCAGTAATATATTTTCAGTCAAGTTGTACAAGGTGGAAAGTACTTGCTCGACTTTCAAACATGGGGTAACTAAAACAGCAGAGTGCAAAAGGCATGATGGGAAGTTCAAGGTGGATCCAAGGGCTCCAAAGAGGGCAGCTTCTAGCCTTGTCTTCCACAGGCCTCTGCTGACCCTTTCAGGTCTTTGTAGTTTTCCCCAGGCAGGCTGAAATTAGATGGTTTGTGAATTAAAAGGCTCCTCAGAAATATCATAAGTCTATTGTGTAAGTGACTAGTAAAAATTGCGTAGAGGTTCTGGGGAAAAATACTTTGCATACAAATGTGAATATAAATGTTCCTTCTAAAACAGAGAATAGACTCATTACTGCTGAGGCAAGTGACAAGGTTAGGAAAAATCTGCCAGGCTTCAACGTTTCCACCGTTGTTTCTGAATTAGGGACAGTGAGACGGCAGCTCCTCCAGACCCCTGTCTTGAAACTGTCACAGATCCATTGCGGTTCTTCCTGCACCTGTATGACAGCATCTCCTGAAGGATTCCTCTTTCTTGGCCAGAAGGACAAATAAATTGATGACTGAAAGGGGCCTCTTTTAATCAAAGTTCAAAGGCATATGCTCTAAGACAGTGGCAGCAAGAAGAAGAAGAAACATCGCAGTGAGCTTTCTGTTGGACATCCCTGGGATGTAGCAAAGCGCCACTAGCGTTCTCATAAATTTTGTTCCCAGAGCATTCTCAGCCTGGTTCCCGGTGACTACCCTGAGGGATGCCTTGGGAGAAATGACAAAATTGGACAGGGGCTGTGAGCTTGCTTTGTGGATTCTTCAACCATGCAGTACGCGGTGGTTTCTTTCTCTCTGTCACTCCCTGCAGCACGTCCTGTGACTGTCTCCTCTGCACCCAGATGTGGAACACTCTGTCCTCTCAGTGCTGTGTAGCTGTAACCAGTTTCCCAAACACCCAGAAAGGGATACAGACCCTGCACCAAAAGTCAGAATCTTGCTAGCAACTAATAAGACTCACAATGGAGGAAACAAGAGTAAAAATGAAGTATGTGCATGCCTCTACTCTTTTCAAGCTCCTCCGATTCATACAAAATCAACAAAGCCAGCTAGTGAACCTCTCACCAGATGGTTAGTTCTAGCAACATTGTCCTGACACTGGCGGTACTTCTGTAATAAGAGTTCAAAAAAAAATCATTGACCTTAGCTCTATTTCCTTCTCTGCCTCTGGGTTTTTCACAGTGTAATTTATAAAATAATAATAATAATTTTTAAAAATGTTCTCTTTCTTAATCTAGCACCCCGATATGGTGTTGCACTGAAGGAAGCCCTGTTGATTCCATGGGTAAGGATTTCAAGGGGATCAAACAGGGCAAAAGAAATAACCTTAGTGTCCTACAACAGACTCATTACCCTTGAACAGGTCACCAAACATAATGTTACAGCTAGTCATAATACAATGGCCCTTTAAGGCAAGAGGTGGTTCAGGACCACAAAACCAGCTCATCTTGGACAAAATGCTAAGTAGACAATACCTTTAGTCATTGGCTCCAAATGTAAAGATGAATCTAAAGGCATTGCGAAGTCCACACTGGATCCCCTCCTCCCAGGAAGTCAAGAGGAGTGAGCAGATGTGTAGACGTTCAGGAGGGGAGCTGTCAAGGAAGCAGCTGGAGCCTCTGTCCATAATCCCTTGAAGTTTGCTTTCCCCATCACACCATGCCCTCTGGAGATCAACTGTGAACTCAATATTACCCATTCCGGAAGGACTCCAGCTCTGAAAATGAATTAAAATTTCCCAACTGATCCCTCTCTGCACCCTGCTAGGTAACAGCAACCCACAGAGATTTGCATTTATTACTGTTCAGCTTTTCTGCATCCCATTATTCCACCACACATTGGAGAGCGGGAAGCACAGCTTGGATATTTGCAAATGCCTTGGCGAATCTGGCAGAGCACACCGATAAGCTCTAAGATAATATTCACACGGAGGAGTCTGTGACTCTCTCACTGCACAATCGGAGTCTGCTGAAACTAGCCACTCTCTAGAAGAGACTGTGTGACAGCAGGCTAGGAGCACATTTAGTGACTTGAAAGCTGCCTGCAAAACTGTGCTGATAGAGAAAGAGAAGCAGAGAAATAGAACAAGGATCCAGTTTAGCTTTTCAAACCAACTTTCCAATTTTGGAAGTTCTTTGAGCACCCTCAAAACATTCAAGAAAGAGAAAAACAGTCATCCATTATGCCAACATTTAATGAAATCTTGCTGAATTTTGAACTATTTTTTTAATACCCTTAGCCATTAAGAAAATGGGTATCTGATTCAACACTCTTATTTTCTAGGTTTCCTGTTGTGCTCACTGTAATTTCCAAGTCCTACAAGCCTAGTGGCTTGAGTCAACCCGAATTTATCATCATGTGCTTCGGAAAACTGGAATGGGATGGGGAAAGTCCCATGGGGTTGAAGTCAGGGTACTTGCAGCTCTGAATTCATTCTGCAGCTCTAGTGAAGACCCATCCCCTTGCCTTTGGCAGCCTTCAGAAGCTTCTTGCATTTTCTTGGCTGCTTCTTTAGAAACAGTAATCACCTCAGTCTACCCTTCATTGTCGTCTCCTGGGGAACTTCTCTGCCTCTTTCCCTCCTTCCCCTTATCAGGACTCATACTACCATATCAGACAAATTATGTCTCCACCTTGATCCATAGCCAGATCACAATAGTAAAGTCCTTCTTGGCATGTGAGATATTCGTATCTCTGGTGTTCAGATATGAAACCTTGAGAAGCCATATCCAGCTTACCACAACCACCATGGTTACCACAGTCAAGCCTTATTCCTTTTAAACAAATCATTTATTAGGGGACATGTTTGGAGGTCACTGGAAAAGTTATAAGAGTTGGTTCTCTCCCATAATGTGGGTCCCCGGGATTGAACTCAAATCTCAGGCTTGGGGTCTTCTGAGGAATCTCAGCACTCCCGACCCTTACCCTTTATAGCCTGTCAGAATGCTGCTCTGGGTATACACAGAGGGCCCTCACTAGCTATCTCCAGTGAAAACAGGATAGGCTGCAAGCTCTTTCTCTGTCCTCAGTGGTCCTCACTGGGGCCACCTGCCAACCACTGACACGGGAGCCCTACAACACTCAAGACCTAAATTGTTCTGACTTAGGGAAAATATCCAAGCTCCTGAATCTTCAGTCTCAGAAATGTTAACCTTCTACCTGTTTCCTTTCCCTTTTCTTCTGCAAATGTAAATGCTAGCTCCCTCGCCTTTCTTCTCAAATGCTTCATACCCCTGAAACCCTGAATGTGGGGTTGTCCTCAAATGCTTGACAATTTCTGCCAGGCGATAGAGGCGCACGCCTTTAACCCCAGCACTCGGGAGGCAGAGGCAGGCGGATCTCTGTGAGTCTGAGGCCAGCCTGGTGTACAGAGTGAGTTCCAGGACAGCCAGAGTTACAACAGAGAAATCCCTGTCTCCAAAAAGAAGAAGAGTTCTAATGAATCTCTAATACGTGGAGCACAAACTCAAACAAAGGAAGGATTGATTGACTCCTTCTTCAAAGGACTAAGACATTAATTTTTGCTTTAAATTTCCTTAAGAAATAAGAAAAGTAGATGTGACTAGTGCAATAACATTTCTTGTCTATAAGAAAAGGGAGCCCTAAGGCAGAGGCCAGTAAGGGAAATGTATTGGAAATAAATGTCATAAAGGTGCCATAACACATCAGAGTTAGCAGAATTTAATTCAGCCCCATTTCTGAAGAAATACATAGAGTACATTATTACACCGATATCAGAAACGGGCAGAAGTTTCCCACATTATGAGAATGTTTCTTTCATATTTAATTGTAATCCCAGAGTTCTATCTTAATACTATTGCTTAACCTATTGGTTTTTTGTTGTTGCTGTGGACCTTAAATTGAGGTTCTATACTTACTAAAAATATTATGAAAACAACCCAGAACAAAAATTTAAAACGGGGGTGGGGGGGGAGGGAAGCTGGAGAGATGGCTCAGCAGTTAGGAGCACTGACTGCTCTTCCAGAGGTCCTGAGTTCAGTTCCCAGTAACCACATTAAGGCTCACAACTATCTTAATGGGGTCTGATGCCCTTTTCTGGAATGTAGGTATACATGCAGATGGAGTGCTCATATACATACATAAATAAATCTTCTTTAAAAATTTATAAAAAGGAACTAATTAAAAAGAAATAAAAATTGCTTTAAAATGTCTTAAGATACACAAAACTATACCAAATCAACCATGTCCCAGCTTTGGAATGTAATTCTTTCAGAAATTGAAATATGCCTGAAAAGGCCTGGTAGAGCCAGGAAAAAGTGTGTTGTGTGCAACTATCTTGGAGATGATATAAAAATAGGTACTAGAGCTGAAAATATACATATTTATAGCCATCAACGCCACACCCAGGCACATCTCCAGCTACAAATACTCTCAAAGATATCAATGTCATCTGATACACTTGTGTATGCACCCTCTTCTCTTGCTGTTTTTGACATGTTCTCTTCTGTGCTTGTCTGTTTACAGCTCCACCACCGGAATAAAGACAGTTAATGTAGCCGTGCCTCTTCAGTGGTGTGTGGGTAACATTTAATCAAGACCTTGTGGAATATGATCCTCAATTTGTCTGCTTTGCTGACTTCCATGGTGTAACTACTCCCATTGTGGCCTATTTAGAGCCTTCTATGTGATATCAAGTGGCTCATAAAATTCTTGAAAACTTAAAAGTCAGCTCTTTTAAATAGGCACGAGCTGGCTTTTATATTACTCTAAAATCACTCAAATGGCGGGGTGTGTTTCTCTTAACTCCGTAGGAGTTCCAGTGCTGATCTTGTTTTTTTGCTAGTTCTATGGTAGCAATAAACTAAGCATTCTTCTCATTCCTGGTGATGATATTCTAGAATCTGAGGAAAGAAGAATGGGTTAAGTTTAAAAGATACATTTAATCATTTAAACGCTTGAGTTTTGAGTGTGGGACTTGGAAATGGTCACTGCTGAAATCCAACGTCCTTTCCAGGTGAGGTGACAGCTCATTTGACTCTGGTGAGGAAGAGGAAAAGACGAAAGCAATTCTGCTTGCAGACTCTAGACAACTTCCACGCAGTTCTGAAGTTATAGATCAACCATGAAACGTAACTCCGTTTCCTGGTGTTCTGTCATCTTGGCAAAGTAAGAACAATAGAGCTTATTTTAAGACTTAACTATCTATTGGCCTTGAAACTCCTTTTAAAGTTCTTCCTCTGTGTTTGCCTTTCTGCGTGAACAATCTTTGTTTCCTTCTTTAGTGAATTTGGTTTACAGTTTCTTTCATTATTTTTGTGACTTTCCTTTGAACATGGTTTAAGCTTTCCATATCCTGTTTCAGTTATCAAGCTGAGAAAATACATTGGAAAATACACAGGCAAGTGATTACATCATAGTTTTCATCCCTGGATAATTTCCTGGGGAGGAAACTGGACAATTTAAATTTAATAACTGTGACACGAATAAAATATATGCTCAGGATAGTTCTAGGATTAAGCATACTTTATTGCAACTCAGCCTTTAATTGTTATGCCAGTAGGAAAACTTAACAGAAAAAAAAGACACTGAAGATTCAGTAGAGAGAAGAATAGGGAATATCATTAAATACCATTAACCATAAAAAAGGTGAGCCTCCAATGTATACTGAAGACTCTGATACGTAATCTCAGAGATACTTTCTCAACCAGGTACACACAGAAGTCTACACGACACGGAGGCATGCACAGATAAACTGATATATTAGTCAATGTGTCTCTTATTTCTTTTGTTATTTTTTACATATTCATATACTGCCAATATACTATATAAGTGTGGCATATATGAGTTAAAACTTTGGCAAACAAAAATATAGGAACTATTAAAACTGAATTTCAAAAGGGTTACATATGGAAAGGGGAAATTTGAAATCAGAGCATTAGGGGTGTAAGAATTTCATACGTCTAGAGTGGTTGATAGAGATCAGAAATGTGTATTTCTTCTAAAGAGAAATCTATGGCTGTCATAGTCATCATTGTTGGACCCTGCTGTGGCGGCTCAGCCAAGATCAACAAGGAGGCATATTTCAAAATGGCAAACCCTGCCAGACCTCAGCAGAGGGAACCTCCGTCATGGCCAGCTGCTTACTCAATCGACAGTGGAACCCTGAGCCTCTGAGCTCAGGTGTGTTTTAGTGATTCAGAACTCCTTAGGTGTAGATCATAAGCAATCAAACGTCTCCCACAGAAATCCAACACCTGCAGACAATGCAGAATACCAAGCAAGACCTAGGCTAGCCCCTCACCCAACAGTGCATAAAACAATTTCAAACATAAGTAAAAATAAACTTTCCCAACATACGGCCCAAGCTTTAAAGGCATTAAAAATGAAGAGATACCGAATGGCAGTTGTGTGAGTGTCGAGCAATCTCTTTGCTGTGGTGTTTTTTCAGAACATCTTTAATGAGACTACGGAATGCTAATTCTGAGCATTGAACTCCGATACCAATGTTAATGCCCCTGTCTGATCTGGAACAGACTGCTTACCTTCTCTGTTTTCAAACACGGCTGTCAGTGAAATGCAGGTGTTAATATTTCTTCCCCGCTTTACACAAATGGTAATTTGCCGTAAGGAACAATCACTACAAGCTCATCAACTTCTGCACAAAACTAAAACTCTTAAATCAAGAAAAAGAACTTTCCTCCCTCCAGGAAAGAAAACAAACAAACAAACAAGCAAAAACCCTCCATCATCTGTCAGAACAGGGAGAAAAATCAATTGAACACCACATAAGTTAAAAGCAATCCACTTTAGCTTTTGTTACTGTTCTCTTTGTGAAATGGAGAGAAATAAACATTCTGCTTATTGATTTTTTTTAATTAACCAGAGCGTAAAATGGTACCCAGTAAATAAAACTGAAAAATAAATCTCCATTTTGCACTCTTCCTAGATACGAGAAACAGCAAGAGAAGAAAGAGGTGATGCAGGGGAACAGACGGGAGGTGTAGATAGAAGCAAAGGGAAGAGAAATGAGCAAGTAGGGACACAAAGGCACTGGCACAGTTTGTTCGAGGCACCCAATCCATATTTTGAACGAACAAATTTGGGTAAAATGTTCCTTTTCCCCCTAATTTTGTTGACAGATTCTGATTTTTGATGGTACTGTCCTGGTCACAAGACTTACAATGGTCTACAAACAAGAGTGACTGCTCACAACAGTAGTTTATTGAGAAAGAATATTTCCTGCTGAATATATAATTCTATGGTGACTGGAAGACTTTACTCTCTCTTTTAACATTACCAGAGTAAGAAATGGGTACAGGGTAAGGTTGGGGGGGAGGTAGGTCTCCACAACCAGGATGGCCAGCGGAGTAACGATCTGCCAGGGAGGGGGAGAGGCGTAAGAAGGAAGTTCGATTCAGCACAAACTAAGTAGTTGGTGTTGGTTCAAACTTTGAGATTCTACCCCTAAGTAGTTTATTTTATGTATATTTAATTACAGCACAATTTGGTGGGCTTTTTCCTGGTGGTAATTAACTCAATCCCATGTGCACAATAAAGCTTAAGATATGACTATATCAAAACTCTCTGTAAAGACATGTGACCTCTTCCATAAAGATGAGTCCTATAGAATGACAAGCTCAGAATAGGATCAGGGGGAGGATCCATTGCGATCTTAGCCACACAGATAGCGCAAAGGTCACCAGGCTGTTAACCTCATCCATTTCTACTCCCAGCCTTCTGGGCAGGAAACGGGTTACATGTCCCTCACTTTGAAGGGACAACCCTGTGTGTTTAGTATTTCTGGTCCCCCTAGCACGTCTCTGTAAGCACAAGGACCTCCATGCCGCCCATAAATGAACATTTTTATTGCCACCATTTCATAGGATGTTGTGGTGGGCTGAATATCTACTCAAGAATACAAGTTCCTAATCCCTGAAGCCAGTAAATGTTATATTTAATTAAAAAACAAAAAACAAAAACGAATCTTTGTAGACATGATTCACTCAAGGATCTTGACATAGAGAGATTACCCTAGATTATCTGTGTGGATCCTAAATCCAACCACAACAGATGTGAGAGGCAGAGGAAGGGATGAAGAGAGGGAAGGAGGAGAGAGGGAGGAATATAAAATGGCAGTAGAAAATTATAGTGAATTTAGATGAGAGTCAATGAGACTCAAGAAATAAAAGTAGCCATCGGGCACTGGAAGAGTCAAGAAAAAAAGTCTCACCCACAGCCTGCTAAGAGAAGCTCAACTAACCCTTTGCTTTAGGAGTTCTGTCCCCCCAGAACTAAGAAAAAATAAGTTTCTGTTATTTAAATAAATTTGAATTTGTGAGACATTATTGTGGAAGCTACAAAGAACTGATACATCTGAGAAAACAAGGCATGGACTCCATAGAGTTGCTTAGGCAACTTTGTTTCTTCCTGTGTTTCAAGTAGAAAGTCCTCGATGGGCTAATAGACCAGGACCGAACCTCTGACTAGTCCTCACCTTCTCCCCTCCCATCTCATCTGAGCCACCCAGTCTCCTCTGCCTTCTCCTTCCCCACGAAGAGTAAAACCAAACCCTGGACTGCCCGGTAAGATAGCAGATCAGAAGCCTCGCCACTGAAACCCAGTGTGGGGGAAAAGAATCAAGATTATACACAGGAAGCTCTTACCCTGCAAGCTACAAGGTCTGTAAATTAACTTATGTAGCCAAGTAGACCTCTGCAGGAAAGCAGGAGGGAGGGTTAACAGCAGGATCCCAGTCGCAAGCCCTCTTGAATCAGCAGTGGCCAAATTAAGCTACCCTGATGCTAGCTGTAGAAACTGCAAATTAAGTGCTATGTTTTACACACACGAGGCCTATAAGACCACAAGAGATCACAGGGCTGCACGGTTCTGAACAAACTACCAGAGAACGACTTAAAACACTTTTCCCATCAAAGCCACAAAGACTGCAAGGACCGGTGGCTCCCACTTGCCCCGGGCCGGCTCAGCACCAAGTGGAGCCTTACAGAAGCCAGAGGGAGCTGGGAGCCTCACGTTTCAACTCAACAACAGCAGGGTTCCACCTGCGACATGCATTCCAGAATCTTCTTCTTGTCTCTCCTTTCTCTTGTCTCTTCTTGTCATGTAATTGCTGCTCTAGAGAGCATTCCATGGCCGTTTGGCTTTTGATTGCCTATCGGTCGGGGTTTAGGATTGCTCTGTGTGCTTGCCACCCATTTCAGTGCGATGAATTCTTTACCTTACCCATCACCGTATCTTGCTCAATCCCCTGTGTACTCTTACAACTTTTTCTCTCGGTCCTATCCTCTCCTCTCTTCACCTCTTAATTATAACCTGTCGTGGTTTCAACAGGCTCTAACAAGTATCCCAACTTTCGCCTCTCAATTATTCTACCCACTCCATGTTTTTTTCTCTTCAAATCTGATCTAAAATGTATCCTTATCTTTACCCTATTTCCCTCCCAGTCCTAAGCTTTTTTCTATTATTATTAAATAAAATTCTAATATATTCTATCTTCTACTTGGTTTCATTCCCATTGCTATTGTTGTGCCATTGCTGTTACCACATTGTTACTGCTATTGCTATTGCTATAGCTGTTACAAACACCCTAAAAGTAATACATAGAAGGAAAGAGTTTATTCCACTTACAACTGCAGGTTGCAATCCATGGTAGCAGAGAAACTGCAGTGACAGGAGCTCGATGCAGCTGGTCACACCACAGACAGGAGCGGAGAGGGAAGCACACAGGCACACCTCGCTCTCTCGCTGCGACAACTCTCCTCATGCTCCTATCATCATGGCCCCAGTTCACAAACCACACAGCATGCTGCATCCTCCGACATCAATAAGCAGCAGGAACAAGCCCCACAACCACGCTCACAGGCCAACCTGAAATAGAGAATTACTCAACGGAGGCTCTGCTTTTTGAAAATTCTACGTTGTGACATGCTGATATTTAAAACTAGCCCAGAGAGTGTCTTATCCTCCGCAGTTGTTGAAGTCAGAAGGACTGCAGGTGTGGTCTAGCCCTGACAACAGTAGCCAGTCAGTGACACTCAGAAGCTGTTCTGCTTCGGGAATGATAAAGTTTTCATGAGGAAACCTGGAACTCCCGGACTGAGCAACGTTTTCTGAACTGTGTACCTCAACTCTATCACATCCAAGTGGCACTGTGGATATTTCAACTGAAAGAATATGCCTAATAAAAATTAAAATTAAAAAAAAAAACCCAAGCAACTAAATGATCCTGGATCCATAAATCAAATGCATTTATGTAATAAAAATGAAAAACTAAAGCAACATTAACTCCTCCAAAACTACTGGAAGGACAGGAGTTGGCACAGAGCACAGCCAACATCAGATTCTTAGCATGAAGACAATGTTTGCCCCCGGGGAATGAGGGGCAGGGGATGAGGGGTAAGGGGTATTTGCCCCAGAGGGAGGAGCGACTACCTCTGGATAGAGCAGAGACAGATGTGGCCCGGTAGGCAGGCAAATGGTGAGTTTCAAAGGGTCTTAGACCGGAAGGGAAGAAGGGGCGGTACATCCAGAGGAAGTTTGATGTGGCTGTCTCTGATTGGCTGGGAGAGGAGATGTGGACTTTTGTGAAGAAGGGCGCTGTGTGTGGAGAGGGTAGGGAGAGCTCTGGGAGAGGGGACCCTGTGTCTGAAGCTGTGTCTGACTGCCCTTTCATGACCCACTGCTATTTTGGAGTTATGTGGGAGATGGACTAACAGTTACCAACCCTACCGTAGTGGCGTCTAGTGAGAGTGACTTAATGGAATCCCAGACAGAATTCAAGAGAATTGTTTTAGAATATTTTCAAAGGAATGAAAGAATGAAATAAGCTCCTGAAATGAGAACACAAACAGCAGCCCGGTGAAATAAGGAAGGTGGCGGAAGATACGACAGAGAAATTTAACAAACATAAAAATACTGAAGAAAAACAAATCTGGAATGTTGGGAATGGAAAAACACAAGCCAACGGAAGATCAAAAATCACACGGACGGAATGGATCGAGGAGAGGACAGAATATCTGAGCTTGAAAACAAGGTAGAAGAATAATCGCACAAAGGTAAATAGGAAATAATAAAACCTGAAAAAATAAAAAGAAAAGATATATCTGTGAATAATAGGAGCAGAACACAGAAATTAATCTCAACCTAGAGATGTAGAAAACACTGCCAAAAGAATCATAACAGAAAAGTCTCCAAAGTTCTGAAATTAGATGCCAATGTAAACACAGATGACATTTAAAACATCAAATAGATAAGATCAGAAAATAAACTCCCCTCGTGACCAGACTCTAATTAAAACATTTAACACACAGAACAAAGAAATTGTTCAGAGAGTGTGAGAAACACTGAGTCACATATAAAGACACGCCCATCTGAGTAGCTGCAGATTATTTAATTGAAAGTATAAAAGCCAGGAGGTTCCAGACAGATATATTTCAAGTTATAAAAGACAAAAACTGATGATTCAGACCACTATACCCAACACAGCTATCTGTCATGATTGTAAGAAAAATAAAAACTTTCCATGACAAAATAGAATAAAGAACTTTATGGCCACTAACCCAACTCTAACAGAGATACTTGAAGAACTATGGCCGGAGGAAAATAGTAAATTCACCTGTGAGTCCACGGGAAAAAATAAAACGCGCTGAAATAATAATTGAACTAGAAAGGAACAGGGAGAGAAAAAAGATCAAACACTACAAAAATCAACAAAAAGACAGTTAATCAATGCATGCCTTTAAATAACTCTTAATATTCATTGTCTTCATTCACCAAACAAACGGCACAGACTAGTATATTTTTTTAAGTAGGAAACATCCATTTATGCCTCCAAGAAGCATACTTCACCACAAAAGACGGACAGTATTTAGCGGTTAAAGGATAGAAATGAGGTTTCAAATAGACGTAGGAAACAAGAGCATGTCACCATCCTAATATCTGACAAAACAGATTTCAAATTAAAACTATGCACAAAAGGTAAAGGACACTTCTTACTGATCAGCAAAATGATCTATCATGCGGGACCCAGGAGCACTCAGTTTCGTTAGTAAATACTACCAGATGTAAAGTCAGAGAGAAGCCTAAGCACAATAGAAGTGGGTGATTTCAGGATTCCACTCAAGTCTTCACAACAAAAAATGTAAGGAGAAATATATTAGTTAAATGACATCATAGGTCAGATGAACTTAACAGACATTTACTAAACATTCTATCCTAACACTGAAGAATACATATTTTTCTCACCAGCCCATGGAACTTTCTGGAATAGGTCCTATATTAGGACCCAAAGCAAATCAAAACAAAAATTATTATTATTATTATTATTATTATTATTATTATCATCATCATCATCATCATCATCATCAATAGAAATTACTCCCTGTATCTATTTCAACACAATAAAATAAAACTAAGACTCAACAGCAGGAGAAACCCTAGAACATATACGAACTCACGGAGAGTCAACGGTATGTTACTGCAGGGTGAGTGAGTCTGTGAAAAGTTTCAAGAAGGAAATAAAAGGTTCCCTAAAACACAACATACTGAAACTGTGAAGATGTTTGTTCTCACTCTCTTTCCTGCCGCTATGGTATAGCACTGACAACCTGGGGAAGAAAGAATTTATTTTAGCTTACAGGTTATAACCCATCATCAAGGGAAGCCATGGCAGGATACTGAATCAGAAACCACAGAGCAATGCTTCTTACGAGCTCGGCCTAGGCTCACGCGGTTTCGTGCATTTCTTATGCAGCACAGGACACCCAGTCAGGAATGGTACTGAGAAGAGCACTTCCGCATCAATAGGCAACCTACAGGCACGCCCATGGGCCAATCTGATTGAAGTGATTCTTCTATCGAGGTTCTCTCTTCTTTAGTGTATCAAAAGCCATCTCTGCATCTAAAGAAATCACCAGGCGATCTTTGTCCTTTCACATGTCAAAAAGAACACAGGGACTGTGGGATACAGCGCAGGCTTTGTGTACTGCGTACCTCAACGCTGTTGGCTGCGTGTCCTGATTCTCTATTTACGGTCTGAACGGAACTGCTCAACAGCAGATTGTGAGGTTGCGGGTAGAAGATCCTTTTTATTTTTTTTAGGACAATGTTAAAAATCCTTTTGGTTTCTCTACGCTATCAGAAACAGGAAAGTGCCTTTCGGGAAATAATCTATCACTGAAGAGATGTATGGCTTTATCTTCTCTCTGAAAAGTTCAGAAAGAGAAGGAAAGACCAGGGCCTGTCATTTTTCTAATATCATAATATGCAAAACACAAGAAGAACTGTAGAAGAGGATTACTCCAGGGAAGGGGGGAGATCAAATGGTTAATTAAAATTTATTTTATACAATGATACCTTTCATAGATACTAACTTCTGAGCGATTTAACATGCTGTTGAGATCACAGTTATTCCTAGGCCAGGAGAAAGAACAACCTTCCATCAGAAGAGAAAATGGAAAAACAGCTATGACTGAATTACGAGACCTTTTATGATATTCAACGTAATTTATTCTCCATATCAGATAAATGAATTTTTGATGTGGTGCGTTAATGCATAATTCATCTCTAGGCACTATATATTTACTGAATTCCAGGGAACACATCTACCTGATTCAGTCACTGGAACTATCCCGTCCATTTTTAAGTATCTTTAATAGATTGTGCCTCAAGTGTACCAGCTTCCCGTGCTCAAGGTTCTACAGTATCAGCAGCACACCATATTAAATTTGAAAAGGGCAAGTGATTGAGATGGAATAAATCTATTTTCTCCCTAAAAAGCTGTTACCAGTTTGCTGGTGTACCTAAGAATGTAAGAACTATAGAAACTATAGATTGACTGACTCGGGTAAACATTGCTTTCCTCCCTCTGCTGCCACTCACTAACAGCCACTTATCCAGGCCCTGTTTTAAATATTACCTCCACATGTTGGCACTCAATCAAATTGTCTTTCTCCTTAGCGGCACCTGAGAACCCCAGCAGCCTTTGTTCATACGGACTGGATGTCTTTACGTTTTCAAGTCTCCTCCAAAGGATTCCGATGGACAGTGGACATTGAGAATGACAAAAAAAAAAAAATCAACCATCCCAAAAATCTTTGAAGAAAGCATCGTCATTCTTCACAGCTGTCATTCGAACTCAAGTCTGCTTTAACCTAAACATTGTCGTTTCAAACTGTTTCTGTGCAGCTGCTAAACAGCACCAAGTACTCAGAACCCAAACTACACTAACTCACACCATATTTTTCCTAACTGGGAGATACATTACAAGCACAAGTTATAAAGCACAGGAGAAAAAAATAACCTTATTAAAAAGGGTCACCTCTTTAATGTTTTTAAGAGAGGAGTCATGGTCAGAGAGTGAATAGGTTTTAAATTAATTCATCAGAGAACCAGCTGATGACGTTAGTCATGACCTAGACTCCAAACTTTAAGGCCTGTGCTTGCCATTCTGCATAATTAGGTCAGAATTTTTAGTCACATACGGCAGATAAAAGATGTTGGCTGCGAGTAGCTACCTGCTACCATGAAACCAAGCGACTTTTTGGAATGCTGAAGCTCCGTGCGCCATAACCCTCCAGCTCTCTGGGAACGTGCATCTCTTCAGCTATTTACCCAGTATCAGAAGACTCTCCTAAAAAAAGAATGAGTCACCCCTTATCAGTCAGTGATGCTTCCTTAGTGGCCTGTATCTCATGGTTACCTTTATCCGATCCCTGCAAGTGGTACTCCCTTCCCTGGCGAAAAGCTGATAATTTTACCCACCCAGAAGTCAAGCTCTCTTTTTCTGAAGTGAATTCTGAGGATCAGAGTTGAGGAGGGGGGACCAAATTATAAGAGATGTAACCTGTATCCTGTTTTGTTTTGGGTTTTTTTTTTTTTCCTTTCTCTGAATATAAGACACATTGACTCACACATAGCTTAAGAGAGACCCTGAAGATCACTTTGTCAGCATTCTGCTAGAAGGTAAAGAGGAAACATATTTCTATTCTGATTTTCTTAGAGTATATAGTCTTAACAATATGCTTGCCGGTGACACAGAGAATCTGGCAGCAGACTCTCCCCCTGAAGCCTGTTTCATATATGAAGTATGTGATGTCACTCAGTAACTGCTCATTGATCTCAGCACTTGCTGGGCGTGGCAGCATGCTGGATCCCATTCACAGAGATGCTCTGTCCCACGGCTGTACGCCTCCAGTTCTCTGTCATCATCACTTGGAGTTTCATAGGGAGATCTGTGGAGATGATCAAAATTGTTCAGCGCTGTTTTCATTTGATTGTTTTGGATTCGGTTTTGCTTTTTTTTTTTTTTTCCCCTAGCAGATCTTTTAATGGAAGAAGTGGTCGTGTACCTTGGTTTCCAGTATCAGCTTCATTTTACATCTGACCAAAACAACAAAAAATTCAAAAAAGCCATGTCAGCAACTATATAATTTTCACACACAGCTCACTGAACGTCGACCTCACTAATTGGCTTCCACGATTTTATTCATGATTTGTAATAAATCTTTAAATGAAAGTTTCAGAATCTTAGTCTGAAAAGTAAAGTTTAAGTATTTTCTCCTTGTGGCAGTAGCTTGTGCTTTTAGTAGTCATTAATCAGACTCGGAACCCACTGGGTGAAAACACAAGAACCAGGGAGGGCAAATCTGTTTACAGACGGTGTTCCTGAAGGACTAAAGAGGAAAAGAAGTTTCTGATGGGAAAGCAATTGTTTGCAAAAATAGTTTGTTAAAGAGGACAAATTAGTCAGCTGAGTAGCCAGTGAGACCCTTCCCATGCCTGTCCCTTTCTTATTATTACTAAAAGAACATGTCTACTGATGGCACATACAGCAACTAAAACAAAGGAATGATTTGTCTCCCTGTAAATGCAGATTGAGTTCTGTCAGTGCGGTAAGGAGAGGAATACTGTGGAAGCTAGGTAGATGTGTGTTTTGGTGGTAGTGGTGGTTGTTGTTTTGGGTTCTATTGTCGTGGTGGTGGTGGTGGTGGTTGTTTTCTTATTTGCACATCTGCTTGGTACAGCATGTGAAGTCTAAGGTTATTATTTTGCCAGAATACCTAGAATCATCACTTCCTGAAGGATTCACAGCATTCTTTTCTGCTAGTTACACTCCCAAAGGATTTCTCCATCTCCCAAAATGCCAAAGAGACAAATGGGGCCAGAATACTGAGAGCCACTCATTGATGCATGGATTTTGTTTGAAAATCTATTAAGGAGCCAAAGCTAATAAATAATTAATAAATATTTATTTATTTATTTATTTATTAAATTGTACAATGAGCATGGAAGGAAAAGAAGGTCATTATCTGAATGACGTCAAAGCCCAGGTCACAGAGTAATGGCAGCTCAGGCTTCCAAGAACAAATAAATATAGATCTGACAAGCAGGCAAGAAATCCATTTGCTCACAGGTTAGGGATGCAGTGAACTGATTTTAGGGAAATACGCTCATGAAATGTTTGTAAAGAAAAACAACTTTGAATTAAATTTTTAACAGCTACAAAGTAACTTTGTAGGCGCTTCAATAAGACTCTTTGCATGATGTGTGATTAAAGTAATTCACAGCAAAAAGCTACTTTGCAGAAAGCACCTGTTTCTGAAACTATTCTGTGAACTCTTTCCAAGTAACTTCAGATTAATCTGATAACTGCTGTTAATTAGACTATAAAGGAAATTAGTGAATTAATTGTGGCTACCTTGAAATGCTATTCTTCTGGGAGATTAGGGTGAGAAAAAGACTTGCTTGAAATTACTTACTTCAGAAATAGCTTCGAGGGTGAAACAGCCAAATTAAATGGGGAGTCTGGAGAAAGAGGAATGAACATTGTCGGAGCAAAAGCAAACTCATACTGGATCTAAATGTGACTTACAGAAGGGTGGTAAAGTCCAGCACAATGAAGGCAGATGTGTCATTCAATTGAGTTATTTGAAGTACACTATGTACTATTAAAATTAATGACACAAAAATACATAGCAAACTAAAACCTTAGACAGCTTATGAAGAAAAATCTCATAATTTCATGTATGAAAAATGTTTTTATCATTTTACTAATGTGGATTGAAACTTTGGATGTTTTCAAACTTGTCATTCTTCTTGCTGAGACGAGCTATGGCCGTATCTAATCTCCTGCAATGATAAAAGTCACAACAAGAAGTATGAATTCTTCTTTCTGCTAATGTTGCCAAGACGTCCATTATGCCAGCTGACTTCAAGAATTGTGGAGAGAGTCTCTGAAAACAAAGGATTGATGCTTGGCAACAAACTGCCTAATAGAGTGTCCTTTTCCAAAGATTTCTTACAATGTAGCCATCTTATATATCCTTCTGCTTATCTTCATGGCATTTCTTTGTAACACCAATATGTCATCAAGCTGGTCTTCTGAAAAGAAACAATAGTCTTTATTGCAGGAATTGACATACATGTGGTTACAGCTGTAGAGGAAGCTAGGAAGGGTCTATATTCCAGGGGTCTATATGAAGAAATCACATTTAGAGGCCTGTGTGGTCTGGATGGAATGTAGAAAGAATGTTAAGAATGTTAGGTAACACCTTTAATCCCAGTATTCAGAAGGCAATGGTGGTCCACACCTTTAATCCCTAAGACAGAAACAGAGTGTGGAAACAAACACAGGAAGCAGAACTTAGAAAGAGTCAGTGTCACACAAGAAGTGATGTCTGAGAAGAGTCAGTGAAGACAGGCAAAGTGACTAATCTGAGGAAGAGTTAGCAGAGTGATGACACGCCCAACTCTCACAATATATAAGACATGCCCTCAGCTCAGAGACGAATCAGTTACAGAGGCAGTATGAAGCAGTCAGTTACAGCAGGCAGTATGGAGCAGTGAGTGCTCTGAGGAAGAGACACAGAGTCAGCTCAGCAGAAGAAGTCAGTATCAGAAGGGAAGAGTGAGTGAGTTTGAAGTCAAACAGAACAGTTCATTCAGAGAAGTTGCAAGAGGCAGCCAGAGTCAAGTAGATTCAGAAGAATTCAGTGAGAAACAGCCAGCTCAGAAGGTCAGTTTGAACCAGTCAGCTTAGAGAAGAGTTTGAGCCTGAACCAGAAGAGTCAGAGTTCAAAAGGAACTAGTCAGAGTGGCTCAGTCAGCAGTAAGTCTTGGAGGTTTATTAGACTGTATGGAGGTTTAAGTGTTCTGGATTGTATGGAGGCTGAAGCCTTCCAGTTCAAGGATTAAGAGTAAATTGTAAAAAGACCTCCAAATGCTCTGGGGCTCTAGGGCTCCAGGCTAGAAGTGGTGGTTGAATTAGACAAAGAATAAACTGTCCTCTGCCCTGAGTCAATGTCTGCATCTGATCAATCTACATCTACACACAGTATGTGCATCAGAGAAAGTACAATCCCAGAGGAGAATCTAAAACCAGCTTTGTTCTCTAAACTGGAAGCAAAAATCAGACTATTAAGTCAACTTGTCCTAGTTTAACTAGTTTAAATGCTTCCTACTTGGGACCTAATTGCATATTCATTTCCCCCCCCCCATATATAATATATCCAGCTTGTGGCCACATAGACCTTCTGGGTGTTCTACAAAGAACTCTTCTCCCTGCAGCTCTCACATTCCTGTTCTAGGCAAGAGGTCCCTGCTACAGATATCTAGGGCTTGCTGTCTCCTTTCCATCAGGTTTCTGTTCCAATGTCTCTTCATCAAGCCCTTCTGGGACTACTCCATCTAAGGCAGCAAGTCCCTTCACTGCTTTATATTAAGCCACAATACATATCTCTTCTCTCCCGCTCTCTCGTTTCTTTACACCTACAAACATTAAGGTAAGTACAATCTTGGTTTTTGCATAGATAATTTCCCAGCATCTAAACTAGTGCTTTGTACAAGTAAATACTCAAATTCTTGTTGAACTGATCTACTGAAAGGGCAAAAACCAAAGCAGCCAAACTTTAGTCAGGCTTCTGGGAGCACCAGAACTGTGTAGGCCCAAGTCAGGGGCAAGGTGACTCAGAACAGTTCCCAGAACTAGAGTAAGAAAAACAATTTCTAAGACAAACAAGATATGGACCGTTGACTAACAGCCCTGGGCTAAGAATTTCCTCCCACCCACATTGACTAAGACCCTAAGTTTACATTTTCTAGTGCCCGCGACCTTGCTGTATGCCAACACCAATCATTTTAAAGGTTAATACTCACATCACTGTGTAACCAATAGAATCCTGCCTAATACCCGGTTGCTAAGCTCTGCCTTTGAAATTTCTATATAAGCTATACTTAGAGTGTGCTAGGGGTCGCCCTGTGAGGGTGGACCCCAACACGTTGGAAATAAACCTCTTGCTTTTGCATCGATCTTGAGTCCTGGTGATTTCTTGGGGTTCTCCTTCCATGTGCCCCTAGCACTACAAAGTATTTTACTTGGAAATCTTTAGCTAGTTTTTATCATCTCTTTGCTGGAACTCCCTTGAGAATTAGGTGATCATTATCTATCTGCTCAGTCAACCCTTCTTCCGGTACCAGTTAATTCAGAAAGTTCAACTTCCTTC
This sequence comes from Cricetomys ansorgei, assembly GCA_026225945.1. Lineage (NCBI taxonomy): Eukaryota > Metazoa > Chordata > Mammalia > Rodentia > Nesomyidae > Cricetomys > Cricetomys ansorgei. Next base: position 11,969,287 of record JAMJFZ010001230.1, on the reverse strand, counting down.
CTGACTAGTTAAAAAAAAAAAAAAAAAGTTCACAATGTATACTGAGGAGTTCTGGGACTTTAACAGCACATTCCTGGCTGCGATATTAAAATTACTAAACGGTACGCTGGCTTCCTGTTGTTCTCTACCTGTGATGGTTTGAATGGGAATGTCCCCCACTGGAACATTTGAATGTTTGGTCATTAGAGAGTAGGCTACTTGAGAGGAATTAGGAGGTGTGACTTTGCTTGAGAAAGTGTGTCAAGCCAGGACCAGTGTCTGTCTGTCTGTCTGTCTGTCTCTCTCTCTCCCTTCATGCTGCCTGCAGATCTGGATGTAGAAATACCAGCTACTTCTCCAGCACCGTGTCTGCCTGCATGCGGCTATGCTCCCTGCCGTGATGACCACGCGCTAAACCTCTGAAACGTAGGCCAGCTATACGCGAACGCTTTCCCTAAGTGTTGCCCGCCGTGACCGCGGTGTCTCTTCCCAGCAACAGAAGACCCTCTCATCGAGCTTAAATCGTCCTCCCAAACTTTCTTTTTGAGGTGTTGTCAATTTTCTGAAGAGCCACTGCTTTCAACACTTAGTGGGAGTCAGTCTTCAGTGTCTGTGGGGTTTTTTTGGGGGGATGGGGGGCGAGATGCTTAGGTATTTATTTTAAGCGGATTTCGAAGAATCGAGGGCCTGTTTTGGAAAGCCACTGCCGTCTTATCCAGGCATATTTTCAGAATTAAATTATGTCTGTTTCATTTGATTCTGAAATACTGTATCACAAAGCAATTCCTTGGATCTAAAACCTACATTTTGTTTCAAGAGAGGAGGAGTATAAAGCCATATTAAGTCGGCAGCTTTTTGATTGGGAGGTTTTTTTTTTTTTTCAGAATTACAGCTTACTGTTAACCTTTGAAATGACATTTCTTCTTGGCCAAACAACCAATGCTTTCCCCAGAAAATTGCTAGTTCTGGGCTTGTCGATTGTACCCTTTCAACCCACCATATTCCAAATACAAAATTTTAGTAATTGCAACTTGGCCAGAATTGAACAGAAAGCCTCCACACCGGGCATTTTATAAATAGAGGTGTTTTGTTCTTTATGAGAAAGTAAAGCCTGTCTTCCATGTTCAAAGCACACAGTTCCTCAAAGCCTATTTCTGATTTTTAAAAGATTTGTGTCAATGTAAGTTCTTTCAAAAGAGACTATAAATGGGTTGTGTTACAAAAGGAACCAGAGATAGCTCATTGTTTTTCTAACATCTCAAAATAGGGGGACCATCTTAGGGGAGTGTGCCCTTCTTCAGACTCCTGCCTCAAGTTGGTGCTTCAGTTTATCCACGGCACGTATGACAACTAAACACGTACACCAAAAATGTTACAGAAGGAGTCTGATGGTTTGCTTCAGTGGTTAAGAGCACTGACTGCTCCTCTAGAAGCCTTGGGTTCCATTTCCCAAGCTCCACTAAGAACCTTTCCATGGAAGGAATTGTAGGATCTAATTCACTCACAATAGGTTCAAAGTAAGAGGGGGAAACACTTAAATTAAATCTTATATTTCTCATTTAAAAGGCATTATTTTACTTGGTTTATTACTTGTTAATAGATAATATGGATGTCTGGTTTCCTGGGATTACAGTTAAGCAGAAAGATCACTGATTTGTTCAGCAGAGGGTTATAATTATTTCCTAAATGACTCCATTACTATAGGAAGTTTTGGTCCACGGCATATGAACATACCAGACTTTCATATTGCTAGCTCTCTATGACAAAGTATACATCAAAATATAATAAAATAATATCACTTCAAATGTTCATAAATGAATAAATCATAAGATGCAACTGAAGACTATTTTTGTTATTAAGTGCAAACACAAACAACACTATTAACAAGCAGTCTGTTTGCCAGACAGTGGTGGCACACACCTTTAATCTAAGCACTTGGGAGACAGAGGCAGGTGGATCTCCAAGTTTGAGGCCAGCCTGGTCTACAGAGTGAGTTCTAGGACAGCCAGAGTTATGACAGAGAAACCCTGTCTCAAAAATACTAAACAACAGCAACAACAAAAGGTCTGCTTAATAGTGCCTTGAAATAGATTGAAACAGAAATTTACATTTATTTCTAAGATCATATTGAAGTTCTCTCCAAACTCATATTGTTTGCATAAAGTGATTTATCAAAAACAGAGTGGCACCAAAGGACTGATGTTCTTTATAAACAAACTGTAGAAGTTACACTGGTTAATGCAAATGCTTAACGAGAGATCCAGTTATGCATTTCACAAGTGTTCTGCACAAGTACAAAAAGGAAACAAAGCTTTCCTATGTAATGTGCTGTTTGCATTTATCCCAACAGGATTTTAAAAAAAATGATCTGCAAATGTGTAAATCACAAACCAACACCTTTCTGGGCTAGAGCTCTCGGTCGTGAGCAAGCGCCTCTGCTGACTCTGAGATGACTTCTCAAGGTTGTCTCCCTGACAATCATTCTTCTTGACTAAGCCATGTTGCTGTCAAAGCTCCTGGTTAGCTTTGCTGCTCCCATTGAGAATAATATGAAACGAGAAACTTCACAGATGTTGGGGTCAGTTTGCTGACTAAATGGGTCTCGGCTTATTAGTGTGTTTGGTCCCACGAGGGAACTCCTTCTACAACTACAGCTGACTTGGCCATACTCCACCAACCAGTTCTAGGAGGTAGTACAAATATCTCCAAAAGTACCCATAGATGGGGCCGAGGATGGCTTGGCAGGTAAAGTACTTGCTGTGAAAGCATAAGTTTTGGATCCCCGCACCCATCAGAAGTGGAGTGTGGTAGTACATGTCTGTGACCCAAGTGGGGGCAGAGACACACAGATCTCAGGACTCACTGGCCAGCCACTCTAGCCTAAATCATGAGCCCAGATTCAGGAAGAGCCCCTACATCGAAAAATAGGGTGGAGAACAATGGGGCAACACCTAATGTTGAACTCTGTTTTCTACGTATATGGAAAGAGACAAGCGTGCACACCACACACACACACACACTGCTCATTGATGGATGTGGCTATCTTGTGATTATCAGATGGAAACTCAAAATGTGCCAGACGTAGTCCTCTGGAGCCGTCCCACCTGTAAATGTTACGTGAGTTGCCAAAAGCTTCACTCATGCGACTGTAATTTCCTCACAACCCAAAATTTCTAAGGAAGGAAGCTGTTGTGAGAGCCAAGTTCCTGCACTCCTGCGGGATCACGAAGGCGTTTTCTCTGATATGAAATGTAAATGGGACTTGGAATATGTCATTCTGTATCTATCTTTGAATTTTGTTGGACAAGATAACCAGTTTGACTCACATCTCGAGGAAATGGAACAAACGAATGGATATTTGGACACTTCCTGACAATTTGACTAAGTTACCTAGTAAGCCGATTACAGTCCCAGCTAGTGATTCCATTATGGTATGTGGATCTCTAGGTAGCTCTAAGCTATCCGCAGTACTCTAATAAGGACTGGCTTTTTTAAAAAAAAAATTCCCACTTGATTTGAGAAAGTTCTTGGGAGTGTGCTGATTTTCAGTACCCACTGTCTCGAAACCCCCAATGAAGAAGTTTTCTGAAAGTGACACCTGCTGGTGAAGGTTAAACCAGCTTTCTCCAATGGAGAAAATGGGTATATCAACCACACTCCAAGGAGGTTCGTAACCAGGAGTAGCTGGCCAGCACAACACAACCAGCCTCTTTTGTGCCCTCTTAGCTTACTGCTTACTCACTGCTTAAACGTCAGAGAGAGATGTGGAGGAGGGTGAGAGGAAGAGGGAAAAAGAGGTATCCTGGGAGGTGGCTTAGCATATAAAAAATATCATGGTAGAGAATGTTATTCTCTTTATTTGACTACCCCACTTAAAAATTAAGAGACATGTGTACTTTACCGTTTCTCAAATCCAAAAGTCACTTCGTTAGACCTTTGTCAGTATAGGGAACTGGACAGGATTGACACTGGAGTGTCTGAAAAATGACCTGTTATTCTCTGAAGAGTTGTGCAAAGAGCATAGATCATGTTTTTGCAGTAGCGAAGCATAGGAATTAAGCAGACATTTTCAGAACCTTTCAACCCAGTTCTGAACACCATACCTTTTGAACCAAGAGGGTCCAAAAACTTTCAAAAAAAAAAAAAGAAGAAGAAAGGAAAGAAAAGAAAAAGAAAAGAAAAAGAAACATAAAGGAAGAACCAGGGCTTCAAGAACCAGCAACATGTGTGTATTTTTAATGAATGTCAAGTGCTCACGTAAAAATGAGCTAAAGAAAGGGTTTTTAAAATGTGTAACTGTGTGTTCTGGAGAGATGTTATGTGAAAAGGCCAATATGCAGCCATTAAAAACCATTATGATTACTAATGAGGAACCGATGCTTCCTAGATGACAGAAGAATTTAAACCAGATAACTGGTTCAGACAAGAACCGGAGTTGACTTTCCTACCTCTGAAAGGAGGCTAAACTGAAATAACCAGGAATACTGCCCAAGGCTGCCTGTAGTCTCAAGGGAAAAGCAGATAGGAGAAGCTTCTCAACCAGGACCAAGTCCTTGCCTACAGGCGAAGGTAAGTGGATCTCTGTGAGTTCAAGGCCAGCCTGGTCTACAGAGTGAGTTCCAAGACAGCAGGACAGCCAGAGTTACAACAGAGAAACCAAAAAACGAAAACAAAACAAAACAAAAAAAAATAACAGAGAGAAAAAAAAGAAAAAGAGAGAGGAAGGAAGGAAAGAAAGAAGAAAGGGAAAGAGGGAGGGAAGGAGGAAGGAAGGGAGGGAGGGAGGGATGAAGGAAGGGAGGGAGGAAGAAAGGAACGAAAATGTTCAAAAGCATACACACATATCTAACTCAAATACAATGTGCTGGAGGCTTGTGTGCAAGAACAAACTAAAGGGTGAAACCAGCCACTAGCAAACAGTAAAACTGAAGATGAGGCTGGAACGATTGGTGACAACATTGCACCATAATGAAAGCTATACAGTCAGCTGATCGTTCCCACCTGTGGCACTCACAATGCAAACAGAACACAGAGTAACCAATCATAGTTTGCCATTAAAATGTTCTTCCCTTCTGTAAGGTTCCAACTGAGAATAAACAAGACCCACACTTTTGACAAAACTTTCAATGTGGAAAACAATTTCTTATCCAACAGACGAACATGTAGCACAGTGAAGGGAAAAACAGTTCTTTTCAGTGTGTAGGGTAAGCTGTTGCCACATCATGTATTAGGGAATAAGGAAACATCACTCAACAAGGGCTAATACCATTAACTCCAAATAGCTGGAAATCCCAATTTGAACTTTAAAATAAAATGAGGAATTATCTTTCTGAAAAATCTTATCTGTTGTGGAAATTTATTTTTAGTTGTGATTAAAATAATTGCTTTTGTGCACTGTTGGAGAAGGGGATGAATTTTGTACTGTCTGCAGGTGTTGGGTTTCTATGGGGGTTGCTTAATTGCTAATGATCTGCACGTGCTATCAGTAGACACTTAAGGAGTTAGGAAAGAATAAAAACTCCTGACGTTCAGGGTTCCACTGGCAATATTACCCTGGCCGTGACAGTGATTCCCTCTGCTGAGGTCTGGCAGGGTTTGCACCAATGAATATGCCCCCATGCCTTCCTTGCTGAACTCCACAGTGACATACTGCTACAAATGGTACCCAACGTGGGGTGCCACTTGTAGCAGTACACTGCTGTCTTTTACCCTCAATTTAGGGAAGGAGAAAGGAAAGGTAGAAATCTTCACTGCTTTTATAAGCGGCTTTAATACAGAAAGAGAGCAAGGTAGAATCTTTACAACCTCTTTTTAGGCTGTCCTAAGCTTGAATCTCTCCAACCTTTGTTCTCTTAGGAATTATCTCACTAACGACAACAACCCAACCAACCAACCACCAACCAACACTCACCACGACTCTCGGGGCTTCAGACCTTTTATGCCCTAAGACAAAAGTTCCCATAAACCCAAGCAGCACGCAATCCCAAAGACAAGCTACAGGTGCCAGAACGACTGCACCCAACCAAATTATAGCCACCTGCATCAAGCATTCCAAACCCAACTCGTAAACCACTACACCACAGCTGGGGTGGGAATGCAAATCTAGTCCAAACACCATTTTGCGTTTTTAAAGGAACCAAAATAACAAAACCTTCTTCCAAGTGTTCCTCTACAGTCACCTTTAAAAATCTATTTGATAGCTTTTATTTTGTGAAGGTAGTGAAACTTACATTTCTTCTCCATTAGGCTTCTACCTAGAAAAACTGACACTCACCCTGTGGGTTTCAGAAAATAGTTGTTCACTTAAAAAAAGGAAAAACAGTATCCCTGAGTAGCTGAACATTGCTCATCTTAAAGTATTTTTTAATGTTTATTTTGCTCAAAATGATATGCTTTGTGGAATCAAATCTATCACACATCCCTCCAGTACAATATGAATACCTAAAATCTCAAGAAAGGAACTAGACACAGTATTAAAATCTGACGAACCTTTCGTAATTCTGCTTAGAAATAATCTCACATATCGTGGAAACAACCTGTCGAGTTCGTGTCTGCACTGCTGCCCAGAAAAAGAGTCTCCCAGACTGACTGCGAAATTCATCACTGAAAACTGGAAATACACTTTGACAGAAAATAATCTAATAACAGTTTCCAACAATGTACTCTGTGCTGAATTAGCGTGGGTAATTGCTGCCACCGTTCAGTCTTAATTGAAGTTGATTTAGTAATATCTAATATTAAGAACAAAGACAACAAACAGAAAAGTTCTAAATGATAAGGAGTTAGTCGCTAAAATCAATCCGCTTGACTGGTGTTTGAATAAATTGCTCTGACAGTAAAGTCAAAGCCACTGGACCAGTTAGGCCTGTGATTCTAACTTCTGCATGTCCGCCATTATTACCCGCTTTTCTTGCAAAGGTTCACCAGCCAAATTAATTACTCTCAAATCCCCAAGCACGGGCCTCCGTACTCCTTAGTGTTAAATAAGGACCTCATTTTCAATTTAACACATTATTCCCTATTAAAGATAACTTCGTTTCTCTACATTCCTCTGGGCTGCCTTCTGTTGAGGTTTATCCTTTTGAAAGATTTTGATGAATGAAAAGTACATATATTTCCATGTCGTGAGGTTTGTTTATCCATAATGTAAAAAAGTAAGATATAAATGTGTATAAAATATAATCTGTACTTTGTACGTATTTATGGAAAAGAGGAAATGAGTAGGCATACAAACAAGAAAATGACCATAAAAATAAAAAGTGTCTCTATGTATAGCCTATATATATATACTTCCTCCTTTAAAACCACTCTGGAAAGGAAGAATTGAAATTCGGAAAGGTTAGCAATGAGCTGTAAAACATCAAACCGAAGACCATATTTGACCCTTCACTGTGTGATCAAATGCCTGTCTTTCAGAATAATAATTAGTGTGGTAATGAATGCTCAGTGCTCTGTTGAAAGAGCAGAACACAATGACCTCAAAAGCAGAATTATCATTTATACTTGAGGTCCAGAGGCAAAATGAGCAGAGGAAGACTGGGGAGGGGGGTGTAGAGAAAAAGGGAACTTTTATAAGTGTAATATGTAAAATTCTTTTTAAAATAATGGCCCCAGACTAAAATTCTGTATCTTAATCTCTAGAGACTATAATTTTCTAGATATAGGCATGCATTAAAAGCCTTCTCTATGCTTTGTCAAGGACTGTCACAAGGAGAAGAGAGCAAAGCAGAACAGCCAGAAAAATTAGATATTAGTTTATGTGGACTTTCTGTACCTCAAGATTTATAAGTTTATTGGATATGGTCAGAAATCTGTAAAAATCTGTGAAAAACGTAACTTAAAGCTCATAACATGGGGTTGGTAGCTAAAAATCTATACACAGGTAATCTTAAAAGATCCACGGGGCATGACACCATTTTGGATTATACAAAATGTGGCTTGCCACCATCTTGGCTGCTGTCTCCCATTCAGAAGGAGTCTGTCACGTGGCAGGCAGCCATCCTTGCTAGGGTTGGAGAGGACAGATGTCATGTGACTTCGCCACCATCTCGAATGGAAGTGACCAATGGCATTAACCAACCAAAGAGGCAACAGCAGACCGCCAAGATATTTTAGATTAGAATGGATTTTTTTGTATGACAATTCCTGTCCTGAAAACAGGGTTTATAAAAGATAGGATTTAAAACAATGCTTGTTTAATAAGATATTAAAGCTGCACCTCCACACATTCATGAACAGGAATGTACCTTCTGCTGGCAGCCAAACACTTTAATGTAAGAGTCATTTAGATGGTATTGATTTCAAGGGTATAAAGAGGTCCTGGAGAACAGCTGAAGCTTGCAGCTGTATGACAGGGCTGGAATTCCTAAAGAGAGTACAGGAAAAGGACCCTAGCAGGTTTTGGAGATGCTGGTACCATGGGACAGCCACCAGAAACGGCAGCCACTGTGAGACGGAGGCAGCTGGGACCTAACCTGCTGTTGGTGCTGCCGAGGGTGGGGCCGGAGAGGAATGTGAATGAATCCCAGATATAGAGCATCAAATGCTCACGCTGTTGGAGCTTGGTTTTGCTCTGTCCAGATTGTACTTGTACACTGTTTTTCTCTCTTGAAATAAAAAAAAAAAATTTTAAATGGTATTTTATTTTTTGATATTGTGGGAACACACAGTTGAGAGATTTTATACTTCTTCATGAGGAAACTTTGAAGTTTTACAGAAATTAATACTTAAAGCTGGATATTTTAAGGAACAGCTTTTAAGATACTTAAATTTATAAGGCAATGGAATATTTTTAAGTTTGTAAAATGTTTCACATAATTAGCATGTGATCTTAGAAGATAAGTAAACAAAAGGCTGAAGAGTTAGGACCACAGCTCTGAACACCCAGTGCAAACACCAGAAACTGGGGTATTCCTGTCCATGACGCGGCAAGATGATGACCTAAGCAGGCAGTCTGGCAAAGTGCTTGGGGCAGTGATTCTCAACACATGGGTCATGATTCCTTGGGGGTCAAAAAACCTTTCACAAGGGTAACCTAGGACCATCTACATGTCAGATGGCAAGCCGTAGATATGAAATAGCATTGAGAATTATTTTATGATGGGGGCGGGGCCACCACAACATGGGAAACCGTGTTGGAGGATCAAAGCCTTAGAAAGGTTGAGAACCTCTGGCTTAGAGAATGTCTCTTTACCTAAAGTCTATTCGGGGTTAAGAATGCACGTCTACCTTCTTGCCTGTGCTGATTTTGTTAGGCTTTAGCTATTCTGAAAAACTGAGTCAAGAAACTGTTCTATTCTGCAATGGTGGTCTATGAAAGAAAGGACCAGCAAAGTTCCCAGTCTCTCTGTGGATTGTATTTATGAGTTAAATTTTTATTTTGATATTAAAAGATCTTCATTTCAGAAATTGTTATATTTTTAAGGCTAACCCTAGCAGGGATAGGCTATAAAATCCTAATCTTATAAAAGCTACTAACTTATTGTAAACAAAGATGTCATATGCAAGTATGTTCATCTTAAACTGATACTCTAAAATTTTCAAATCAAACTGATAGCGGTGTATTAAGTAGGCATTAAAAAGCATGGCATTTAAGAATGCAAACTTTTGCAATGGGTGCTTATGAAGAACCATCTGTTGTTTAACCTCATGATAGTATAGGACAGTCTGTTCACAGTTTGATATTTACAAATGGAAAGGGTTTTTTAAAAATTCCATTTGCTAGGCTGGGAACTAAAATCTTGAGAAGCCAGATTCCTCTACCTAGCCCCTCAGCGTCAAAAACGGATGGTTTTTCTTTGGCCTCCTGACTTCACTTATTCTACCATAACCGTCATTTTAGAAGTATTTAGAGTGTCTAGAATAAGGTCTGCATATCGATGTGACTAGAATACTATTTCTGACACATCTTCGTGGAGTAAACTAGACTGCCTTTGTTAAGTTTGTTTTAATGAGCTGGAGTCTTGAGATTATTCCATTTATAACTATGACAGTTTCAAATAGCTGCTCCCAGTTCTCTACACTCCTAATGATGTAAGTGTTAAGCCTAAAGCAAGGGAATAAAAACAAGGAAAGTTTATTTAACTCGGATATGCTTAATAGACGATGGTCCTCAAAACTTTTCGGAGATCTGCTGAAATACGGCATTTAAAACGCTTAATGAAAAAAGCTTACTATGATGGATGGAGACACACCCCCCCCCCAGCTCTTAGCAGTGACCCCAAGATATCCAAAGAAGAGATGGAGTTAGGACAACTTCACTTGGGTTGTGGTAATGCTAACCACTAGACAAAACTGCCCCAATGCCCTGCCTGTTGCCAGGGCGCTGCCCAAACCATGGACAAGCAGGACACTGGAGAGTTCATTGCCCCACTTTGCCTATACAAAGTAAGGTCAGTCTCCTCAACCCCACCCTACACACAGACACACACACACACACACACACACACCATATGCATACAACCTACTCTTCCTTTTCTGGCCGTCGGAAACCAAGTGTAGTAAACTGAGGTCAACAGTCGGCTGACCACGAGGGAATGACTGCAAGAGCCTAATAGATGGTATCTAATGAATACAGAGACTTTCCACCAGGGCGTCTTACTAAGATCACCGCAGGAAGGGTTTCAGAAACGCACAAATCTCGAGACGCGTCTTACGTGACGGTGACAGATAGCTGGATGGATGGCAGAGTTTGTTCTATCGCTGTGGGTGATCGCTGCAAAACAAAAAGCTACTTCACTAGCACACGCTCCGAGACCCATTGTGCTGTGTTAGTGTCACCAAATTAAACAAATGGCTCCAGATGCTGGCTGGCTGTTTTCCCTGGTATCTGTTTCTGTGGCTTTAGAGAGATCGGATATTAAGAGGAGGAAGGAAAAATGAGCAAAGGGGCTTTGTACCCACCCCCCGGAGGAGATATCCGAAGCTCTGTTCATATTAAAAGATATTCATCAAATATATTGTCAGTAGGTTTAGACGCATCTGTGTAAATACGCTGTCTATTGATCTAAAGGCATTTCTCATGTGGACAAGATCATTTGTATAAGTGACACTTGGACTGGCATAAACATATTTCCAGTCAGCCTCGCATATTTATTTAGTTTGGAAACCCCAGCTAGTCTTTGTTCTTTTCAACTTTGCAACATTAATATTGATATGCCAAGACACGGTGATATTTCTGTTCCCATGCTTCTATCCTGAGAAATTATTCAGACGTACATAAACTTTCTCTATCCTACCATCACTTTAGGCAGCATTAGTAAGGCGTGCCAGGGACAAATTGACCTTAGAACTTCTAGAGAGCAGCCCCTGCCGCCCCCCACATGCATGAAAATATATCTGTTATATAGTGGAACTCTCTAAAGCCCAAGGGAAGGAAAAAGTGAAGAGATGGAAGGAAGTAAAGGAGATTTAAGAAGAGATTCGGGGGATGAAATCAAATCTAAATTCAATTAAACTAGGTTTAATTTCTCTCACGAATTCATTTCCTTGAATTTAAACTAAGAACAACTTTAATAAGTCATTAGCAATACTATACTGCTTCAGGGTGGGGAATGGAAATGGCTATTTTAGCTATAACCTCACAGGAACCACATGAGCAGTGCCACTAATGTTATTCTCACTTTCGCACACTGAAGGGAAGAGGTTCAGTTGTTCAGCAGGTGTGAGATAGACCAGCAGGATGGAGCACAGCTTTTCTCCTCCAGAGAAGGAACTCTTGTGTCTTTGCTCCATGGCCTCTGAAGAGCCTGTGCCCTTCAGATTTGGATCAAGATTTACAGAAAGGGGACTAGGTACTCTCACAAGAAAAGACTTTACCATATTCAAACTCCTTCTCGGATGAATATGTTACAGCAAGGTAGACCTCACGAATTTAGACTTTGTTGGATCAAAATTAAAACTTTGGTTATGGCCGACCCAGTGATTAGTGATTGCAAAAGAATATTGTCCCTAATGAGTCTTCATACTTTTCACAAACAACAGAAACCCATCTGAAAATCAGGCACATTCTGCAATCCCAGAACCCACAAATATAAATCCCTTCCCATATACCTTTGGTCCTCAAAGAATAGATAAACCATGAGATGTCTGCTATTTGCCCTGAATTAAACAAACAGTATAAGAAGCCATAGGCAAAACAATGATCTATGAGGAAGACTTCAGGAAGAACAACCTTAATGTGACCTGGGCTAGAGACTGCTGGAGGTACACCGGTCATGGGGCACCAGCTGGACAGAAAAGCTAACAGCCATTTCCATTAACAACCCACAGGACACTAGAGGAAACTTCTGATAGCACCAGCATCATGTGAGACATGCGCCCATTTCTGGGTAGAGTAAAGCGTAGGGTTCTAGAAACACTATTCAACAGTATAACGCTTACTAGGCACAGCAGTCCAGAGCTGGATAGCACTGCCTGGTACATCAGCTGTGCTCTGTGGATGACAGTGGTACCCAAGTGACAAGAATCCACTGCGGGTTCATTAAGGTAGACTCATGAACAGTGATGGCAGGGATTACCAAGAATGGAAAAATGAAACTACAGGTGCCACGCCTGAGCCAACTGACTGAATCTGTTTCTAAAAACTGAACCCCACCCTGTGAAGTTTCATAGAATGTATGTGGGGAAGAGGAAAGGGGGACTCAATAGACTCAAAAAGCTTCATATTAGCAAGAAATTATAACTTAGGAAATTTCAAATTATAAATTCACACGTAACTACTATATTATTTCTGTAAAGGTTATACAATACCCTTCTTGGAATAATTGTGCTTTAAATCATTTTACAAAGTCACTATAAAATAATTTTGACACTTAACTTTCTGATTAGTGGTTGTTGGATTTTCATGACGTGTAAAACTGACATGACTCTTTGGTGTTCCTACTTGTCAACCTGGTTCAAAATCAACATTAATGAAAAATATCTATTTTCAAAATCCATAAGAGGGAGGATTGGGGACGTGGCTCAGTCAGTAGAGTGTTTACTGTAGAAACAGGATGACCTGAGTTTGCATCCTGGAGTTCATACTAAAAGCCCAGTGTGGTGGTGCATGAGACAGGAGGATGGCCATCACTGGCCACCAGCCGAGATGATTCAAAGAGATCTAGATTCAGTATGAGACCCGGCCTCAAAATGTAAGGTGGACATTTATTCAGGAAGACCCTTCCTATCAACCTCTGGCTCCGCAAACATTGTACATGTGCACCCACATACACATGTATACAGACACACATAAACATACACAATGTTTGAATTCTATTTCCTCAAAAAGAGAAAATGAAAATTGAACATGAAGATTTTTTTCAATGACCTATTTACCTTTCCCACCAAGTTGAATTATTCAGTGAGCATTCTTCCTCTGCTTTCACATCTTATTCTACTCTGAAAAAGACTGTGAATCACATAAAGCAAAGAATAAGTGTTAATTGGTAACACACTGGACACATAAGCAACTTGTCAAAAAAAATTCCCACAACCTTTAAGAAAAACAAAGGCTGTTTCATTTCATTTGCATCACACAAATGAAATCAATGTTAAGAATGCAAGTGAAGAGCAAACACTACAGAATGTACAGTATTACATGTAGAGGAATAGACATGTGTGAAAGCTAGGAAGGGTCTATATTCCAGGAGTCTATAGGAAGGAATCACACTTAGAATTCTATGTTGTCCAATAGAATGTAGGGAGAATGTTAAGAATGTTAGTAAACACCTTTAATCTCAGTATTCAGAAGGCAGTAGTGGTCCATGCCTTTAATCCCTAAGACAGTAGCAAGAGTGTGGAAGCAGACACAGGAAGCAGAACTCAGAAAGAGTCAATGTCACAAAAGAAGTGACATCTGAGATGAGTCAGTGAAGGACAGGCAAAGTGACGTATCAGAGAAAGAGTTGTCGGAGTGAGGACACACCGAAATCTCACAGTAGAGAGGCAGGCTCTCAGCTCAGAGCAGGAGTTACAGAATCAGTTACAGCAGGCAGTATGAGATAAGCAGTCTGAAGCAGGCAGGTGGGGGTGGGGGCAGGGGACACAGAGACACAGAGGCAGCTTGGCAAAAGTCAGGATCAGATGGAAAGAGTGAGTCAGTTTGAAGCCAAGCAGAGCAGTTCAGTCTGAGGCAGAGAGTCATCCAACTCAAAAGGTCAGTTTGAATCAAGCAGCTTGGAGAAGAGTTTGAGTTCAGTACAGCTCTGAGTTCAGAAGAAGCTAGTGGAGTGACTCAGTCTGCAGTAAGTCTTGAAGGTTGATTAGCGTGTACAGCATTTTAAATGTTCTAGATTGTATGGAGGCTGAGGCCGAAGCCTTCTAGTTTTAGGCTTAAGAATAGTCCGGGGTTCCAGGACTAAGATCCGGTGATTGAATTAGGAAAAGAATAAACCACCTTTTGCCGTGAATCAACCACTACACACATTACACATATCGTTCTGTTCAGAGGACCATGGAAATCAATTTTAACATGAAATTTTTGTTTTACCAGTCTATGACCAAGTAAGAAAGTTTGAATATTTGAATGTTTCAAGTTAATTCGTGTTTCCAAGTTAATTTCAGAGATTTTATTTCCTGTGTCATTTCCGACGCATGAACAAGACGGTGTCTGTCATCCAGGAGTCACAGCTCTTGGAGACAAGACCAATCCTGAGAGGCTCTGATTAACTCCGTGGGTTCATAACTGCGAACAAAGAGGACTGTAGTTCCCAGGTGCAGGTGCAAATTAATCCTTCGATGCACTGAGGGCAGTCATCCTTCTCCGCCTTGGTGATATATGATCTCTTTCCTTTTCATTATTCCCCCCCAGAATTGATCAGTTTTATCTAGTCCTCCATCCATTCAGGTAGTTTTAGAGAGGACACCTTGGTGCTTCGGATGGATACGTTAATTAACTGCCTCTATTCTCAGGTGACAGAACAGAATGAATGGGGTTTTAACCTAAAAAAGCTTTTTTTGTAAAAAAAAAAAAAAAAGCCATCTTTTTATCAGCAGTTTTTCCTGTGTTCAGGTGATCTCGGGGCCCCTCACGATGGTCTAGCAGGCGGCGGGCACTATGTGAGCACTGGTCCACGCCTTCTGGGTTGGGCAACCATGAGGGCATAGGCAAGCCCTCAGCTCCTACGCAGACTTGGTTGGGTTTTTTTTTTGTTGTTGTTGTTTTGTTTTGTTTTTGAATAAGCCCCTGGATTTGTTCTTGTTTTCCAAATGTCATTTTCTATAAAGTAACTCCACAGTAATGTTTGGGGCTACTTGTCTCTTTTTAAATGGGATACAAAAAAAAAAAATCGGTCTCCGCTTGTCTAAATCATTTCTATAGCTGAAGCATTCGGCCCACAGCACCAACATACATAGATTTTTGTCATACCCTAAATTGCTTCTCGCCTTTCATTTCGGTGTTACTCTTTACACCGGGAGTTTTTGACACTGTATGATTGTTGCACTCTTCAGACACCTGGTCCCCAGTGCTTTAACTCACCTCAAGACAAAATCCGTGCATAAAATCAGCTTCCAAATCATGCAGTGACCAACCACAAACCATAAAGAAGGGACTGGATAGAAATACTCTTCACGGGTAGACAGTGCTCTTTCCAGAAACCACGAGTTAGGAAGAGAAGATCCCAGAGTTCGGGTGTAGGACGCCTCTCTTCAAGTTGTTAATGAGGGAGGCCCGAGAGATTTCCAAAACAATGCAGACTACTGCCATTGCTGTTGGCCTTCCACTAGAACTAGAAGGTAAAACTGTATTCTAAAGACTTTGGTCACAGGACATAGAGAAATGAAGCTGGGGCTGAGCTAGACGCTTACTCCCTGCTGCCTAGCTTTCATTGTACCAGAAGGTACTATGAGGACTCTGGAGTAAAAAGCTCATGCACAGTCTTACCCAGCTGGCAAGTCCTGCCAGCTACAATAACAGCCTTCAAGGAAGGTGCTATAGGTCACGACTGTTATGGGAGAAACCAATCACTTTTTGATGGACTTGAGACTTGTTCTCTTTAGAAGAAAACTGGACAGTAGGAGGCCTGAGACCTTCGTGGACGTACCCAGAGACGGACCTGCCTGGACACGTCCAGGGAGCAGCAGCTGCAGTCTGGCAACCAATGGGACGCTGGGCTAGGTGGAGGGTATAAAGGGCTTCCCCTCCCGCAATAAACTGAGTCTGCTTTTTGCCATTTACCTGACTCCAGGGCCTGTGTGTCGTGGTTCTGAGCCAGCTACCCATCCCCCGCCTGAAGGGTCCCATGGATGGGTACAAGTAACAGTTCTCAAAAAGGAATTCGTGCTTAGTTCTATGAACTGGACGGAAAGCCCTTCACCAGGGAGATAATAAGAAACTGATTACTGTTTTGCACAAGACTAGACCTATCAACAGTTCATCATGGGTGAGAGATGGACCCACGAAGCTCCATCACTCCCCGAGGGCTTGCTGGCAGTTAACGGCTGCCGGAAGATTGGTTAATTGTCCATGTTTCAGGCAGTGGCCTCCCACTCATGCCCATGCTCCAATTAAACTGAGTGTCACACACGTACACTGAGCCATGAAAGTAGGAGAGAAACTGCCTGGGAAGAAGAAGGGTTTCAGAAGGAGAGGTAAAAGGATGAGACACAGAAGGGAAGTGAAAATCACTAAAAATCTTCATTTCCTTGCAAAGGGTAAAATAAGTAAATAAATGTATGAGAAACCATTTTTAGAATTAAGAAATAACAAAAACCAAGAACTTGGACACCAGGACCTGCATGTTTTTCTGACATAGCTTCAAACCTCTAAAGCAAGCATGCTCGGAAACATGGGCCTCCAGAGAGACAGGTGCCGGCCATTTGCTTTAACGCCCACCTACTAAACTAACTCTCTCTAAAACATATTCTACACATGGACATCAAACTCTTTCTTAAAACCCAGTGTCCTAGAAGTCACTGTTATAGCTCCTCTTTCGGCTCTTGTATAAAACACAGCTAAAGGTTCTCTCTTATAGTCAGCTGGAAATCACTCTCCTGAAGCATCCACCTGTCCTCGTTACACCCTTGGGGTCTTCAGAGTCAGGCTGCTGGGTGAAATAAAGGGGGAGGGGGGGAGTCTTGTGGTGAGGAAAAGAAATGGAGCCTCACCAGTGAAAGATCCTCCCACAGAGCTCAAAATTCACAGCGTGTGGATCCCGCTGCCAGGGTTAGCCTCAGACTTTACATGCCACCCCGTATTCAAAGGCATCAGATCCTCCCAGCTTTGCTGAACCGGTAGACATGGAAGCTGGCTGATCAAAATATCCTGTCCCCTGGAAGGCAGGTTCCATCTGGACGCTCATGCTGTGGGGAGAGGGGGGACCCCTCCCAACCCGAAACGGGAAGCTGTGGGAGGATGATGGTCCGCAGAGCCCAACTGTGCGAGCAGCCCAGAGACATGGGATCCTGTCATTCAACCGCTGAAGCCGTCGGCTGTGCCTTCAGCTGTGGCATCCTTCGGGCTTTGTAGCTAAATGCTCCAATGAGGTCCCTTTGGAAGGTACTTTAACTTATCGGCTTTGCTCACCTGCAACCAAAATAATATTGATGAATACACAAAAAAAGCAAACTTCACCCTTCTGGCGAGCTTTCCTGATACTGGTTCTAACCGGAAGACAAAGGCTGGTGTGAGCACTAGAGGGAAAGTGTTAAGTAATGTTTGGAGAAATGAGCAGTTAAGTACATGGTGCAAGAGAAACTTGGAAAGGTGAGAGATGGACGACCCTAGGACTTTAATTCATACTGAATCATGCCTGCATAATAGGACCTCAGGATGTTAAGAGGGGCCATTGTTTCCCCCAAAAAAGACCCTGTATCAGTGACCCACAATGTTCCTAAGTCCCTTTAGAATGATGAAAGCTTGCATTACAAAATGAGAAACACAACTGAACATCTCCAACCGTCTCCAGTCGGAAAAGAGTAGGAATCACAAAGCCATCAAGATGGGGCCTGTTGCCAAATGTGGTGATCTGAACAGGACTGCACTCACAGACTCACATACTTGAAAGCTTGATTAAGCATTAAGTAATTAAGGGGTGGCACTACTTGAGAGGGATTAGGAGGTATGGTCTTGCTGGAGGAAGTGTGTCAGTGGGGGTGGGCCTTGGGGTTTCAGAAGCCCATGCCAGGCCCCAGTTTCTCTCTCCCTCCCTCTCCCTCCTCTGTCTCTCTCTTCAGCTGCCTGCGTATCCAGATGTAGAACCCTTACTTTTCCTGTCTTCCTTATCTGCCTGCATGCCGCCATGCTCCCCACTCTGATGATGATGGACTAAACCTCTGAGACTGTAAAGAGGCCCCAATTAAATGTTTTCCTTTGTAAGAGTTGCCATGGTCATGGTGACGCTTGACAGCCATAGAACGCTAAGACGCCAAGGTTCGTCAGTTGGAAGAGACTCCGTGACAGTCTCTGCTCACTTCATGACTTTCCTGAGGGCAGGCAGGCACTGCTGCCAGACTCCAACTGTCTGGAATAGGAGAAGAGTAACCTTTGCTTCTGGCTTATCACCACAAAAGGATTTACTTTTGGCAGCTGCTGCAGTATTAATTAAAAATGTCCACAAAGTCTTCTAGAGAGATTTTCAGAACAAAAATCATGTCCCCAAATATTTCACTTGCTGGTCCCAGAAAAATATCCAGTACTATTTAATAAGATAGATCAGATCCATTGACAACAATTAGAGCTAAATAGAGATAACTAAAAACGTAATGTTTTCTTCAAGCTTGGGCCTCACCTGAGACTGTCGGCCTCATTGCATCCCCCAGACCCTTTCCCTGTAGCTATGCGCACTTCTTTGCCGTGTGTGTATCTCGACTGTGGGTGAGCTCTGAAATGCATGCTGCTAATAAATTGCTTTCTGCTGCTCAAGCACTGCCATTTCCGGTCTCACCTCTGTGCTAAAAAGTCACTTCTACAAGTATTCTCCAGGAAAGTAGCAGGGAAACTGAAACGACATTCCACTACCAGCGAATCAGCCCTTCTGCTCGTTGAAGCAGCTTACACTCCTCGGAGCTATGAAGTAGGTGCCGGCATCTACAGGAAATGTGAGAGGTTAAGAAATAGTGGCCCTGGGCGCAGGAAACATGTGCCTCTCTGGACTGATCAACCCACCACTGAAGACTTGAGTGTGTTTCCAAATGGAGAAAATTCTTGGGCAAGCCTGAAGATAATATAAACACGACGGGGCCTTCTCGATAGAGAGAAAACTCTGCAGG
Source organism: Cricetomys ansorgei (assembly GCA_026225945.1). Taxonomy (NCBI): domain Eukaryota; kingdom Metazoa; phylum Chordata; class Mammalia; order Rodentia; family Nesomyidae; genus Cricetomys; species Cricetomys ansorgei. The sequence goes on along the minus strand of JAMJFZ010001230.1, from coordinate 11,950,117 downwards.
TATTTGAGAGGAATTCCGGATCTATCAACCCAGTCTTACCACTCTTGCAGAGTCTGTATTAAGAAACTAATGTAAGCTGATCTGTTTTAAGAGAAAACAGATCTGGTAAAGTGTGAGACTGTGGTGTGTGTGTGTGTGTGTGTGTGTGTGTGTGTAAGAGGGAGCATTGTCTGTGTGTGTGAGACTGTGTGTCTGTGCATGTGCGTCTATGTGTGTCTGTGCATGTGTGGATTATTATACTATAACCTTTGAAAGAAACTACAGAATGATTACAGTAACTGAGTACCGCCACATTCCACGCAGGAAGCTAGCCTTGCATTCCCTGGGGCAAGCAATGGAGAAAGGGTCTTTTTCCGCATAAAGCATACGCTCTGCAGAGGTGAACATCAACATTAAACCCTAGGAGTGCTATGGAAGTGTTAATGTAATCAAATGAATTAGGAAGGTTTCCTTGAGAACCTAGTCATTGAGTTAAAACTTGAAAAATTAGGGATAAACTAGGAAAAATTGGGTAAACTGCTTGAGGGAATTGGTATAATAAGGATATTCTAGCTAGACAGAAAAAGTGGGTGTGGTATCTACAAGAGAAACCTAAACATCCAAGAAGGTAAAGGAAACCAGGATGCCTAACAATGGACTCCAGGACACATAGTTTGTTTCTTTGCTTGTGTGTTTGTTTGTTTTTCCAACTGCCTGGGAATGTTTATATTAATTAGAACACCAGATAATGAAGAGAAATCTTACTTCCATACTATTTTGCTATTGGCTTCCTACCTGTTTATTTGTTCTCTCGTACAATACATCCGAATTGCCGTTTCCCATCCCTCCACGCCTCATAGAACCCTACACGCACACTTCTCCTCTTCCCCGGTTCTACTCTCCCACTGATTCCTCTAGAAGAGAAAAAGTCTACCAGGCATATCAGACAAAGTACAATAAGACTAGGCACAAACCATCACATCAAGGCCAGACAAGGAAACCCAGTAGGAGTAAAAGGGTCCCAACAGCAGGCAAAAGAGTCAGAGACACACACCCCCCACGCACTCCTACTGTTAGAAGTCCCATAAAAACACCATGCTAACGACCGCACCATGTATGGAGAGGACCCAGCGCAGACCCATGCAGGCTCTGTGATTGCCGCCTCGATCTCTGTGAATGAGAGTCTAGCCCTAAGATACGAAATGAATATTTTGAAATAATACTGTGTGACTTACAAAAGATCACTTAACAATTGCTGTACTAAACCCACCGTGTTAGTGAAAACACGTGAGACAGGGACATGAAGAGATCCTAAGGCTTCCAAGGTGGGATGCTTGGCAACCCTGCTGTTCCTGTCCTCGGCTACTGGGACCACGTCATCTGAAGCCACAAACCCTAGAAACAGAGACTGTATGTCAGTCTTTCCACTGTATGGCAGCTGAATTCCAGAACCTCAACACCCAACAAAAGGAGTTTGAGACACTGCTGCGGGGGTGTGATCAGCAGCCGTAGATAACCGAACATTTGGTGAAGGTTCTGCACATCTGATTTCACCAACAAGGCACAGGCTCAGGACTTACCGGCTTGAAGGACAGTGTATCTTAAGGTGTCTGAATCTCAGAGACTGGTTAGGAAGAGCTGGACACAATGTGTCAATAATATCAAATCGCAGCTCATCCCAGGCAGCTCTTAACTATCAGATTTTCCCACCTGGTTTTTCTGCACACAGGAAAAATATGACTCACGTAGGGATGTGTGTAGTGTCTGTCTGTCCCTCTGTCAGTACTGTTGGTTGCCTGCTTAGGCCAGTCTCAGCCCTTTACCACCTACATTTACTACATCCACTATTTCAGCAAAAGTTAAGGTGAAATTACTCTAATCTTACATTTCTTCTGCTTGTATTTTCTGCTATTCTTCTATTTAAAAAAAAATAAATAAGCCTGGCAGTGGTGGCCCAAGCCTTTATTCCCAGCATTCGGGAGGCAGAGGCAGGTAGATCTCCGTGTATTCAAGTCGGCCTGGACTATAGAGTGAGTTTCAGGACTGCCAGAGAAAAACATTAATAATAATAATAATAATAATAATAATAATAATAATAATAATAGTTTTAAAAAGTTGACAAGAAAGAAAAACATCCTTCCTTCATAATCTCTGAGAAATAGCAACCCCTAGTCTCTGGAAGCTGGATTAACACTCGCAGCCAGGCTGCAGAATTCTCTTATTCCACACAAACAATCCACAGAATGCCAGTTCACCTTGTGACCTTGAAGAGATAAAATGGAAAAAGTACCGTTTGATAGTATTGTCTAGTCTGAAGGCAAAAGTAAGGTCACTCTGCAGACTACAACAAGATCCCGCATCATTCTTCTCTAGAGAAGTGAATAGCAGATACTTCTGTAATTACTGTATTGTGTTGTGTAGGTGTGTGTATTGGGTGGGAAGTCACTCTAATGAGTTGTGTCTTCTAGTCCTGGAAGCTGGAGAGTTCCTTCTAAGGTTCATGAGAGACTCTGGTAAGTCAGAAAGTGGTAAAGTTCTTGTCCAGTTCCAGCCCCACATCCAAAGGGAAGGGAAGAGTGACGTCTCAGCTTGAAGACAGTCAGGTAAAGAACAAGAGGTGATTCTTAGCTTTTTCTTCTATCTAGTCTCTCGGTAGACTGCGTGAGACTGTGCACATTGTGGGGAGCAATCTGCTTCACCTAACTTACCAATGCACACGTTAATGTTTCTGAGAAACACTCTCACAAACACACTAGGAAATAATGGTTAGACAAAATTTGAGCTCCTTATAGCCTGGGAAACTTGACACCATAGAAGCTGGGTTTGCTTCTCAGTAGTCAGTTTATGCAAAGACTGACAGTGGCGATGTCCAATATGTAGTCTGTGTACTAACCAAGGAGATGTCGGTTCAGGATGTAACGCGTGTTTCGGTTGCTGTACCTTTACAAGAATGTAGCGGCAAGGAAAAGTTTTAGAAGGATTGTTAACATACGTAAAGATACGTAACATACGGTACACGGATACAAAGAGAAAAATAACAAGAAATGTATGTGGGCAGGGGCTGTTCTGGGCGTCTGAACAGAGATGATTACCGTCCTGAAATAAGAAAGGTCTTTTCAAAGTTTAGGCAGCCAGCAGCTCTGTTATGCAAGTCTCTGCTGGAGAAAGGAAGCAAAGGTGAGAGACCCTCAGTTATACATAATGTCACAATCACCCAGGTTTACCAGAAGGGTCCATTCAGGTCTGAAGATGGGACACAGAATATTCAGTTGTTTTCCTAAATGAGAAGACCGTCTGCCCTCTCGGGGGTACACTTTGGAAGACGCAAGTCCCTGTTGTTTCAATACAATCCTCTCCACCTGACAGTATGGAGAGTGGATTAGTTTCTCTCTAATCCATCCCTAATGGCTCCACGGAAAGCTGCTTATGGCTGGCTCTGTGCAGAAGGGATGGGAGTTTCAGATGTGGACTACAGCTCCCTGTCAGCAGATCCAGCAGCACTATGAAGGCGGAAACGAGCAATGAGCTCCTCAGACAGACGGCAGAAAAGCCCACAAGGAGCCTCCCTAGCCTCCTCACAAATTCTCCCTTCATGCAATTGCTGCAGCCATCCACACCCTCGAGGCGAGAACTGGGCCAGGAGAGGCAGGCTTCACCATCGTGGATCCCATGAAACACCGCGCGGACTGCAGAATAGACAAAGCTGTATTCAACCTCAAGTCAGGTCAGAAAGAGATGGAGTCATAACGGTGCTTCTCAGTGGAGACAATAATGGCATTTTTAGTCGTCCCAAAATAGGACGTTATTTAGCAAAGGCTTAGCATAATTCTGCCTTTCTAACCAGCGGCTGGGACTAGGGTTGGACTAGGCTGGAGGGGGAAAGCCCTGACGAACTTGACTATCCAAAAGGAGGATTTCCTCCTGGACGGTCAATGCAAGGTTGGCGGAGTGACTGCTTTCACCGTCCCAGGAAGCAGGACGGGGGGATTTCACAAGGGACGCGCAATGCGACAGAGGAGATAACCAACAGCCTTAATAATGCTGCAGATATGTTTTTATCCTTGCGTAAGCCTGGAAGCTACGTTTTATTTTTATACGCTTTGTTGCTGTTGTTTTTTGATGGACAAGAAAGGATAGCTAGGTAAAAGCAGACTGCTTCTTTAATGAATTCACTACACTTCACAAATCCTAGATTAGGTGGAAAAATACCTGAGTAGCTAATTTCTCTCCCGTTTATCTGTTGCTCCCTTTCTGTGTGCACAGATGCTCAGCAGAAAGAAAGGACTTCATTCAAATGCATTCTTTAATCATGTGACCAAAATGGTGTGATTTGGGCTATTTCTTAGTAGGACTAGCAATCTAATCAATATACCTAAGCTACCATAAATCTTCCTGATGAGGTAGTTATTCAGAGAATGCATTAACTAAAATCTCAAATCAATATTTGCATCTTTTGTCTCATTTTTTCCATTACAAAATGTTTAACAAAGGAAAGTCTTTAAAAACCACTGTAAGTTTTCAAGTGTCTCCCTACGACAGGTTGAGTAGTGGTCCCAAAGAGAGAGAGAGATCTACATCCCAGTCCCCAGAACCTGTGACTCTGTCTTATATGGAAAATAATATTACTTTGTGTGGCAAAAGATGCCCTTTAAAATCCCTAGGGCTTCTCTGGATTATATACGTGATCCTGGGTCATTTATGTACTTACGCGCACCTTCGTATGGTAGAAGTGCAGACACTAGATTGTGAGGTACTGACACACAGGCAAGAACCACTGCAACTACTAGTTAACAAACGTCAAGATATGCTGGAAGCCCACAGAAATTAGAAAAGGTAAGAAACGAATTGTCACCAAAGGCATCAGAAGATATATATATATATATATATAATGTATATGTCTATATGTGTGTGTGCATATATATACACATATATACATACACACATATGTATGTTATATATGTATATATATGACATATATATACATACACACACACACATATACATATATATATACACACACATATGTGTGTCTGAGTGTGTGTGTATGTATCCACAAGAGAGTATCATACCCCCTGGAGGGAGCTGGAGTTACAGGTGGTTGCAAGTCACTTGTTACAGGTCCTGGGAACTGACCTTGGATCCGGTAGAAGAGCAACAAGCACCCTCAACTACTGTGCCACCTGCCCAGGCCCCAGATTCCCACTGTTTTAAGCCACCATGTCTGAGAAAATTCTTTACAGCAGCCACAGGCAGTAAACCACACCGCCTAATCATATTATCTTCCTTAGCCCACAGTAACAGTCCAGACCAGTCTGCATATTTCTGCTAGGGAGCCATGACACCTCGCTAGAGTTATAGTACCGGGAACAGCTGCTGACAAGAAGTCAATAAAGCAGGCTAAGCCAACCTGACTTTCTCTGTCAAGAATTTACGTCTAAGAGACGTAAGAACTACTGCCAGCTCCTGCTGGCCCTGAAGCTGCAGAATCACATACACTGTAGACCGGAGCTGGTCCCACAGTAGGTGCACACTGAAGCCCCAAGACAGTGAAACACTGTCTCTGTAATCTCCAGCATAGGAAGACAAAGGGCTGAGCGCTCACCTCATACTTCACAGAGAAAATGTGCAATGAGATAAAATGGTCTCACTTCCCCCTGAGTTAACGATGCCAAGCGCTCGCCATTTCCTCAAACCTGGGTCTGTACAATGAGCCTCCTTCTCTCTGGTGTTTGCCCCTCCTCCCTCTGTTGCACTATGCACACCGGTGTGTAAACCTGCCCTGGTGAGCCCTCCTGCAGCCCCCTACCCCTCCTGCGACTGCCAGTCCGCCCTTGCAGTTCCTCGGTGGACCTGTCCAGCCCCTCTGGCCACCATGCCTCTGTTTCCTAATTTGTCCTCAACCCGAAGGACTTGGTCCCGGTGCATCACGGAGTCGCCTCTTAGGAAAGTCACAGATGACTGCAAACATCCTCGCACTGAGAGCTCCACTGATAGATCCAGCTTCCTCCTCTGGCTCCTACGCTGACATCTCTTCGTGAGATTCAGCCTTGGACTCCGTTATAACCTCCAGTCTGGGTAGCTCCCTCTAATCTCTTGACCTCGAGCATTCTGGGAACCGCTCAGTGTAAATCTGTCCCCATTCAACGTCTCCCCATAGCTGTCTACTAATTCCCTTACCCTTCTCTGGGCCAGATAATTTTTGATGCCCCAGATCTACTTCTTTTCAACAATTAGGACAAATTTCTACTCGACTGCTCAGGTACAAAGTCATCTTTAATTCCTCTAATTCTTTCCTTTGTATTCCATATCTCATTCAAAGGCAAGTCTCACGAGCTCAAGCTTCAGAACTTGTTCTGAACCTGAAGAACCCTTACCACCGTATATTATCCCATAACCATTCTCACAAAATGATTACAATAGCCTTCACATTATAAATAGCAACAACCAGTTCTCAACTCATTGGGTGAACTACCGCATCAAATAAAAATAATAACCCACAGGCTCCAGGGTACAGATACGCCATGAGATCTGTTCTCCTCTTAAGCTTTGGATCACTTTGGCTCTGCATTGGAGCACTGCCAGGCCCGTTTGTGTCCGCTGTGTCTTTAACTTCAGCTGGGTTTTCACAGCTGTTCAGTTCACTGCTTCATCTACTTGAAGAGTCTTCTCCAGATCTTCGTGTATCCACCTACCTCTCCTAAGTGAACATGGCCTCAGAGAAGCCTTCCTGACCACCTCACCCATAGGAAACCCCTACCTTATCGCCACTTCCCATAGTTCTCTGTTTGATTGCCCAGAGTTTCCTACTGTCTACAACCATTGTATTGCTCCATCTGAACATTTAGCGTCTGACTCTCCCATTGGACTATTAGCTCCCTGAGACAATGACTTTGACATTTCTTTTGCCTATGTCCCCAAACACTTGCTCTACAATTAATATTGAGTAGGTATTCATTGACTGACTAACTAACCGTAAGGCCCTCTGGGAACTCTTTCATTCCATTTTCCCTTAGGTTTGGTGGCCCACTGTTCCCTGTCCTTGGCATTAATCACTACATAATGCCCAGGACATTAATGGCTGTATTCTTTTGATAATCGCCTTCCATATGTGCCAGTCTTGAGTTTCTCATCTTTGCAGCCCGAGGCCCTTGATAAAATGCTTGAAATGATTCTGTGTGCTGATTGAACATTAATCAAATATCCATGAACACAAGTATGAGAATCTGAGAGGGGAAAGCAATCTCAGGCCTAACATACCGTTGTCTGTACTGACCCAGGTTGTCCGGATAAAAGTTTAAAATCTGACTTCCAAATCACAGCTGAGGAAGTAAAAGTGAAGGCACCATGGGTCTCCCGACTTTCCACTGCCAGGAAAACCTGGGCACACTCCTGTCCCAAGAGAAGCCGTAAATCTTAGAAAGGGATACTCCATTTCTGACTTGCCAGTGATCTTGAACATAACTCAGGTGTAAGGGTTTGATCACTAAGTACAAAGCAGCGTGAAAATAGCACCCGCCCTGGAGATAGAAGACCTGGATCCCAGTGCTGACTCGCCATCTATTGAGCTCATCGTCTTTGGCAGGCGACTCTACATCTCTGGGGCTTTCCTTCCAGGAACATAAGGAGATTAGACCTGCGGGCCCCAACCCTCTCTTCCGCAGTTAATCATCTACGATTATTTGTGCACCTGTTTCCTTCTTGCCGGTTCTGTTTTAAAAGCCACTGTGTCTTCTCGCTTTCCTAGGAGATCTGTAGCTTTGGAACAGCATCTGTCACGCTTCCCTTGCAACTCACTTCTGCTCCTGCGGGAATGTGCACTGCTCCTCAGGCAGGGGGATGGGTGATGCTTCATTTGCACCCTGCTGTTTGGATACAGGCAACTTTTTGGCCAGTGGGAGCGATCTTGGGTTCACAGCACTGAAGGATAGCCCAGAGGTGTGTTTGTTTGCTTGTTTAGTTAGACGCAAAAAACACATTTGCTCAGGTGCTCAATTACAAAGTGAAACGTAGCCACAAACGTAGCTCCACAGAACTCAGCCGTGTGCAGTGAAATTCAAACAGCAAGCCGTATCCCTCCACACATTCGAGACTCTGTACAGACCTTCGCAAACGGGACAGAGTCTGACGATAGTCTGCATGTACACTGGGCAGCACATGCATTATTTAACTGACCCATTCATGACTGGAGATTAATTAAAAGCTCAATATAGCACATTTCTGAGTACCAGGGTCTTACTCGGCAGATTTTCAAGTAGGTTTTCACTGTTCCTGATCCATTCCTAGAGCCATCCAGGGCCCTCTAGAAAAAGAAGGTTGTAGATGAGCAACACACAGCTCAATGTGGACCACTTCCTGGGTATATTCAAGCTCACCCTGTGAACAACCATGGAACTGAGCAAAACACCTCCTGCCAACAGAGAGGGAATCGCCTGTCAAGGAACCGGCGGCTTGGAGCCTGTGCTTGTGGCTCCTCAAGTGTGACCCAACCAACAGAGGCGTGACCCAGAAACTCTTAGGAAATACAAATTCTCAGGCACCACAAAGCACAAACCACAAACTAAAAATGAAGTCACATTGCTGTGCTTTAACCAGATATCCACGTGACTCTGAAACACATAGAAGTTTGGAAATTACTGACCTGGCATGGCTAACTACATAAACGAAGGTGACTCATCATCTCCATCAGCTAGCGCTGATTCCTAAGGAAATGAGACCCCCGAGTCTTGCTTCTTGTTGTTCACATGTTTTTACAGATACCAGCAAGAATTTCTCCCACCAACAATTCACCAAATGTTGTCTGTGTCCCCAGGGTGTCTGAAGCATAATGCCAGGCCCTGGGACATAACAATAGACAACATGGGTACTGTGAGTTACCCATGCTGCTCAGAACCTAGTGGGAAAGATGGCCGCTAAGCCAATGCCGTATCTTTAGTTATTTGAATACGGTTTTCTAAAGTACAATGAAGAGGAAAGAGGGTGCAATGAAAGCATGAAATCCCCGGATCCCGTAGGTTTACTTGATCTGTGGGATCTGGAGAGGCTTCCCCAACACAGGAAACCAAGCAAGGGGCTTGACAGCAGAAGGCTCTTCCGAGCCGAGAACACAGCATATGGAAAGGCGCTAAAGCGAGGGAAGTCGTGTGTTCACAGTCAAGAGACTAAAGAGGAAGGTTAGACAAAGCTGGAGAAGTAAGCAGAGGCCCTCTTAACAAGGCCCTAAGAACACTTTTAATGTTGCCTCAAGAGCAACAGAAACCCAAAGAAATGTTCTGGTATAATTTGTGTTTGAAAAGATAGCTCTGCATGGGGAGAAAGGGTTGGAGGGCAGCTGAGCACAGCTGGAGAAGCAATCCGACATCCACTGCAGCATCTGAAGAGGAAACGAGCAGGCACCATGGTCATACATGTCTGTCATCCAGCTCTCAGAGACCGAGGCAAAGGATCGTGAGTTCAAGGCCAGCAAGGACTACATGGTGAGATTCTGTGAATGAACAAATAATAAAAGGAGAAAATGGCAGTTTGGCCTTGGGTCTTGGCATGTGTGAATGAGGTAAGTGTAAGTGTTATTTTGGAGATCGATAAGACTTGGCAATTGACTGGTTTGATGAGAAAGTTCTACGTTGAGCCTCTGGCTTGAGGCAGGGAAATTTGAATTAAATATGGCTTCATTTAGGGGCAAAAGAAGCATGCTCCAAAAGAAGAAGAGTAAAACAGTGTCTGGTACACAGTAGCTGCTGAATAGATATTTGCTGAGTGTAGAGATGGCTGGGTTTAATTTTCCCCAAGCAGAAAAGGGATCTAAGTCCCTCTTATCTATTCTGATCATTCAATTCAATCACAAACATGCATTGATTTAATAGCAATTTCTCCAGCCTCCTGTCATAAAGATTAACATGATAAACAGATCTGTAACATATATGACATGCTGACAGAGTGGTGTCTACAGTGTAATATATCTCCGACGGGGCCATGGCCTAGCCTCAAAACCTGGAAGTCTGTGGAATCAGACACAAGCCTACCAGGGTCAGTACTGTGCTACAGAAACAAAGGGGCATACGAAAATTAAGTTTGAAAATGTTAGTAGGCAACATAGACTGTTTTATACCAGAAGGAAATCACTGCACAACCAATACATATACCACGGGGCAGGGGGTTAGTTAAGGTAGTAAAAAACAAAGTCTGAGGAGCTCTCACAACTGAGAAGAGTTCAAGGATACACAGCGGCTACCTTCCCGTAACCCTGGGGAGGGGTCCTGGAACAGAAAAAGGGATATTTTAGAAAAGCGTAAAGAAATGTTGACGTCAATTCATGACAGTGTGTCAATACCAGAAGGCAAGTGCCTTCTATTAATAAGAGACACTAGTAACAAAATTGGGGCTCATATGCTCTATCTTAAAAGAAATGTTTACAAGCTTGAAGTATTGTCCAAAATAGAAGTGCAGAGAAATGCACTTTTTTCTTCTCTGGCAATGACTTGCTTTACATCTGCCATCCTGGTTAACCAAATACCTGAAATATACTCTGTTGCTTTTTCTCATGACTTGCTCTCTCTCATGCTCTCTCTCTCTCTCTCTCTCTCTCTCTCTCTCCCTGGTCTGCCACTGTGGAGCACCGCAAACGCTTGATTCCCACCCCTTGGGTTAATTTTCCTCCCCACCCCTTGCTGTTAAGATCTCAAAACTATGCGATGTGCCCTAGTGTTGCTTGATTCCATCTGCAAAGCCGCCCGCGAGTCTACAGTGCCTTCCTTTCTCTCTTCTCACAGATGTGTATCTCTCAGCTTAAGCTTCTGATGGATCATGCAGTGTGTTCCCTCTTCCAAAACACCCAGCATCTCTATAAAAAGCAGGAGGAGTTGAGTTCCTTTAAGTCTTCAGATCTTCAGGAGCAGAAAGGTCAGTTCTCGGTAATGACCACAGCTTGTGTAATGAAGGATTTCCCCAACTGGGAAAAGCAGATGATGAAACCATCCTTCAGCGAGGATGGTCTGGAAAGAAGGCCTGGCATTGGCCTTTCTTTAACAGTTCAATCCTTGACATTTAGCTACTTCAGAGCCTCTCTAGGATGAGACTGAGACTGTCCTCCATTATTTGCTAACTTTGGAGAACAAACATTACGTCCGTGTTATTAATTATCCATGCAAGGTTGCATTTCAGGAATTCCTCCCTCTACAAAGAAGGAATTCCAACCTCTACGAAGAGAAACGTTCTCAGGGACAGTGTGGAAGTACACACGAGCAGGAAGACAGGCGTGTGACAATGGCGAGTGGCCGTTGCTAATCAAGGCTGAATAAGGGGCAGAAGAAACCCCTGTTGCCCTTCAAACCCTGCCCACACATAAGCCTGACAGATACCACCGCCAAAAACTTCATCTTCTGAGTCTCCTTTTGGTTTAGATGATTTTTCGAACCTGGGATTCTGATCCTTGAGGAACCCTAGAGCTCTTATAACAACAACATGGCCTTAATACAATTGTCTAGAATACAGACACTGGGATCAAATACCGTGCTTCCTAACCTTACGCTTGTCTTCATGTCAGCCTGTAGCACTGGCACCTTCTTCAGCTTAAACAGAAACACTAGTGGTAGGAAGAACATATCCTTGGTTACATGTGTTCCTTGGCGGGGTCGGGGCGGGGGGGGGAGGGGAGGGGGAGGACGGGGGGCCAGGACACGACACCTAAAATTTTGAGGTCAGGGTAGGAAAATAGAAGACACAATCAGTGGTAGAAACACCAGAAACATGTGACTTTAGGCCTCGGTAACAGAATTGGCCTTTAGAAAGCCTCTAGCAAACTGGCGTGACTTGGGGAAGTAACTCAGAGCCTTCTGGGCCTCTTCTAAGCTTACCAATGAGCGTGGGTTTAACAGACTAACGAGCTACTGCCTCCAGTGGAAACAGGAGGATGCAATCAATTATTGATGCTTTTCTGATGCGATCTCAGACACCTGGAGACCCAGGGTGGCGATCCACTGGAGGAGACAGAAGTAGCCGGGAAGAGTAAGAACCGCGGTGGCCATGGGGTGGGGGCGACATGACAGGCTTGGGCAGAGGGACCCCTGGCACAAGGATTCCAAACAAGAGGGCTGAAAAGAGGTAGGGGGATGGTAGAAAGGAGATACGTGGGGTGATCTGAGAAGCAGCTGTGTCATACGCGCAAACTCACTTCTAAACGCGTTCCAGTCTTCACAAGCGCTGAGTGACCTGCTCTAAAGCGGCGATGATTTCACACACACACTAAAAGGACATGATTTTATGCTTTGTCTTGCTTGGATAAAGATCCACATTTGTATAATCCACTGATGCACGAAGGAATGACAAAGTTGGAAGAGAAAACATGAGATCCAGAATTACGACCGAAATCATGAACGGTAAAGTTTTAAAAAATCTTAAAATGCAACTTTTTGTGACCATCTCATTTTTAACCACTGTTTGAATGCTATGTTTTCTTACTATTTTAGTTTTACTCATTTCCTGTAATGCCTTTTCCTCCAAAGGAAAAGGGCTATCCCCCACTTGTTCTACCACAAAGAAGAACTTAGGTTCTCTCTCCCTCCCACAGCTCCCTCTGCACCCCCTTTCCTACCTACTAAAATCATACACATCCGAGTCCAACACGAATCCCGTAGAAAAGCCAATGAGAAAGCAGTGACCTCACCTGAAAAGTGTCTTTCACCTTATAACGGTGCAGAAAATTACATAGCGTTTTCTTAAATCAGCAAATACATACTGAACCCCGATTCGTGTATGGAACTATAAGAGCTTTTCTTTGGAGATCATATGTACATTATCAAGGAAGCACCTCTGAAAAGACATGCAGTGGAGAAATGTTTGTTTGGTCTACATAATGCTTTGAAACTTACCTTTGAAATCCTGAGTTCCAAATGCTTACCAACATCCCACAGAAAACACTTGGGTAGTGCATTTTTTCAGCATGAATTTGGAACCTTCACCACTGAGTGTAGTGATTTGTACTGATCTGTTTCTCTCCCATGTTACAAACTCTCTATCATCAAACTCCGTGTCATACGACATGTCTGGAATGCAAGTGTCTCTAACCACAGGTCAGGGAGCAGGCCGGTCCCCTGCTATTATCCCCTCATTTCTCACAAGCGCAAGTGGGGTCCAGTGATATGACTAGAGCACAAAGGAACAGCACAAAGGAATCAACAAGCCGCAGGGGGTGTGGGGATCTCTTGTGCATCATTGGGGAACTAGATTATCCGAGTTAATCCTGGAAACAGTCTGTAAGATAAATGTTGTTATCCCTACCTTGGAGAAAAGAGACTGAAAAAGACTAAGTAATTTTCCCAAGGCTCACACAACTATTAAGTCTTGGAGTCAAGATATTTCTGTTTTATGTAACAAAGTTCTAGAATATTCCATTTGAAATGTTTGTGGTGCTTTCAAAAACTTAAAAAAAAAAAAAAAAAAACAGAATCTACACAGGAAAGCAACAAGCAGAAATGAGATAAGACTGAACTATTACTACACTGGCCTCTACCAACAAAGGGGATTTTAACTTTAGTCCAATCCAAAAAATTCCAAAAAATAAATATCCATCTGACTTTCATTCTTTAGAATTCCTTTTAGGAGGGGTGTGTGTGTGTGTGTGTGTGTGTGTGTGTGTAAGAGAGAGAGAGAAAGAGGGGGGGAGATAATGTATTTTGAAAGTGAAATATGAAATGAGAAACTTATTATGTAATGTACAACATTTCTCACTTGCTGCAGGGCCCCAAAAAGTACCTAATCAAATCTCTAGAAATATATTTCACAACACTTCAAGTCCAGTTTCCCAGGCACGGTGAACAAGATATTCTGTCTTGTTGCCCCAACTGAATGAAAGCAAATTTTAATTTTGCAAGTTCTACCTAAAAATATTGTTACTCATAAAGCAAATTCATATTCATCTTACAGAGAGAACAAGTGACCAAGACTTCTATTCTCCCATTTCTGTCCCTTTACTTGCAACGTGGCTCTCAGGAGACAACGTCATGAACTGTTCAACAACTCTTTAGGCCCAAACCAGGAAGCCAGTCCTCAATACTACTTGGCTACAAGACAAATAAACAAGGTAGTTTTAGTTAGAGACATGCTTTCCAAAAGTAAATATTTTAAGAAAGAAAAGAAAAAATATGTATTACACCATATACAGGTAATTGTCTCAGGAGGTGGCTCCATAATGGAACTCTGAAAGATTTTCTGAGTAGGGGGAAGCCCGTCTTAAGTTTGCTTTCTAGTGCTATCCTGAAACCGCCATGACCAAAAGCAGCTTGAAAAGGGGGTGGTTTATTTGGCTCGTTCTACTCACAGTCTGTCATGAAGGGAAGTCAGGACAGGAACTCAAGCAGGAACCTAGAGGCAGATGTGAAGCAGGAGCCACAGAACAACAGCGCTTATTAGCTTGCTCTTCACGGCTTGCTCAGCAAGCTTTACCATACAACACAGGACCACCAGCCCAAGGTCGGGTTACGGCTGGACCTCCTACATCAACCATTAAGCAAGAAAATGCCCCACAGACTCATCTACAGGCAACCTGATGGAGACATTTTCTCTATTGAGGTTCCTTCTGAGATGACCCAAGGTGACAGGGTGACAAAAAAATTAACCAGCACAGACCCCCCCAGAAGGACCCCAAGCCACCAACAAGATTGTCACATCAAAGGACAAAAACAAGATCTGTGGTACCTATGGATTGAGTGGACAGACATGAGATGAGATCACAGAAGACAGGTCGAGGGAACATCTATGTGAGATGGAAAATCTACGTCGGTTTAAGCAGAGAGTGAGACGTTGGTATTTAGTGGGTCAAGGCTCCAGCCATCAGGGCAAACAGGTTGCAGCAGCAGCCTAGATAAGCTGAGAGGAAGAGGAGACTGAGGGGATGCAGAGCGGAAGTGCCAGGACGCATCATGGGAGAAGAAAGAACAGGCTTGCTGGTGCAATGGGTGCTGCAAAGCAAAGGAAAAGCAAGGGTAAAAGAAGGGGTACCAGTCAGTGTTAGCACATGTACTTAGCATGTCTGCGGCCCTGGCTTTTATTCCTGGGACCAACCTCCCTTCAAAAAGACTAAGCAACCAAGGAAGAAAGGAAAGCTTACTTAGCAAAAGACAGAAATCAGTGCTTTTACTGCAGTGAACTTTCTGCAAAATGCTGTTGCCCAAAGAGTTCCTCTTGCTTACCGTGCTACATAACAACTCGGGAAATGCCAGGGTTTGTGGGGCGCGGTGTGGGAATGACATCTTGGGGATGTAAGCAGCCCTCACTCCATCCTGTCTTCCTGAGAGCCTGAATTCACTCCTACTCTCTGGGTAAAACTGCAAGTCATGATGAGTTGCACAGATGCAGGTTCTAAACATTTTGTGATGGAATGTGCCCAACTAAATCAGTTACTGACCAATGTCAACAAGTCCTTTAAAAAAAAGAAAGTGTGTATGTCTGTGTCTTGTGGGAGTCTGTGCATGCGTAGGCACAGGTACCTGTGGAGTCCAGAAGACGCTGTGAGATCCCCCAGGAGCTGAAGTCACACGCGGTTGTGAACCACTTGACACGGGCGCTGGAAACCCAACCTCTTGAAGAGCAGTACCTGTCCTTAACCACTGATCCATCTCTCCAATTCCGTGGACCAGTCTTAAATTTGACAATATTTTAATGTGACAGTTATCGCGGTTACGATTCCAAGTCTTGCTGCCTAGGAAAATTCTAGGTAACATCGATGACTGCCGTAAATTAGCTTTACTGCGTCGCATGCACCACCCTGAGGAGTGTGACACACACCCAGACGCTTCGTTTCGGCCCTGGACAGCAGTTGTTAATCTTAATTTCACAGAAGCATAAGCAGCCCAAAGGCACACAAGCGAAAAAGGGTTCATGTTTCTCTATATTTAATATTTAACCCTGGGTTTGATCCCCCATCAAAGATTATCTTTGAAGTCTCCAGATTTCAAAGTAAACTTTTTAATCAAAGAGTATAGCAAAACAGCTGTTTCTCCCAGTCCATTAAAAGTCCCTGCCCTCCTTTTCTTCTGAACTTAGGTTAGCTGCTGAAGATAAGTAAAACATGAATAAAGACATTGAGAAAATTCTTCACAAAACTGGTATGTGGGGGGGTTTTTTCAATTAGTAAGTACTCCAGTCTGCTTGGGTTTTATTAAAATCATACACACACACACACACACACACACACACACAAATACATATATTAAAGTTTGACATGCCAAGGGATGTCATATATGGACTTGAGGTAGAATAAGAAAACCATTGGAGACAGTGCCAAGAGGTCATAGGGCACAGAGACTTCTAGAACTTGATCTGAATAGGAACTGACATATTCCAGAGAGGTCCAAAGCAGTTCACTCCTTCAACATCTATGCCCTCCCTGGTCCTCAGTCAAAGGTTGCTGTGAACAGGATGCCTTCCCACACAAACCCAGTCTTCTGACATTTAATCATGGCTCCTCACCCCCTCCACACACGAAGCATCTCACACGTCAGTAACTGCATGTGTCCATCTGTTCCACCAGTGTCCGCAGAACGAGGAGAAAAAAATGTGGTCCAGAATTACTAAGAGAACTCAGAGGTCTGTTTGTTTGTTTTTATGAGTTCAGGGAACTTTTGTCAACAATAGATGAGAAATGGGCCCAGAACAATCAGTCTCCGAATCTAAATTAAAAGCTGTCTCGCTGTCTCCAGCAGCATCTTCAGTGTGGTGAGAGGAAACAAAACGGCTGAGAAGAGAGCCAGCTTGTCAGCTGGTGCCTCTTAACTGTTCTTTGGAGCTTTCCATTTTCTAAGGGAGACTGGGGAGTTTTGCTTGGAAGTGGATTTTCTGTAAGCGGCTGAAGCGTCAAGCACTGAGGGATAGCTGAAAAATCACAAAGTTTTTGTCACGTCTTAACTTGGGCTGCCTTTGTGAACACATCACAGAAAAGCAGGCCCGATCTTTCCAGAGTCTCTGATAGATTCATCTGATTAAGCCGACATTTGCTTAGTGATGAGCCTGTGCCAAGCATCACTGGACTCAGTGGGTGTCATGAGCTCACCCTGTCTCACTTTCTATTTTTTCTTGCTTCTCTCCCTCCCCCTCTCTTCCCCTTTCTCTCCCCTCCCTCACTCCTCATTTCGACTCCATTGCCCCAACCTATACGTATTATAAAATCATGTCTAGCCTTCCTGTAGTTTGACCCATTCTCTGGGGTTATTTTGAAATTTCATCTTTCTCCTCCAAGTATCCGAGCCACTTGACATGATCCAGTTTGCACAGTTAATGAGATATTCTCTGTCCGCCACCCAAATAAAGCTATAGGGTAAGACTGGGACATGGTGACCCGTGCGATGCCGTACGCCACCCAAGAGGCCTTCCAATCACAGCTACATGCTCTAGTTCACAGCTATCTGGTCGTCAGTGGTGCTTGGATGCAAACTGCTGCTTCCAGAGAAACTCAGCAAAAGCTTGTGATGTGCCCTGTGCCTCCCAAATGCCTACTGATCAATCTTCCCTTCGAGCATTGACAGAGTCAGCCCAGAGACTCTAATGTTCAAGCCCAGCCTCGTGAACATAAGAAGTTTAAGGCAAGCCTGGGCTACATGAGACCTTGTCTCAAAAAATCAAAAAAGAAAAGAGAAGAGAAAAGGAGAAGAGAGAAGAGGAGAGGAGAGAAGAAGAAAAGGAGGAGAGGAGAGGAGAAGAGAGGAGAGGAGAGGGGAGGGGAGGGGACGGGAGGGGAGGGGAGGGGTGGGGAGGGGAGAGGAGAAGAGAGGAGAGGAGAGGAGAGGAGAGGAGAGGAGAGGAGAGGAGAGGAGAGGAGAGGAGAGGAGAGGAGAGGAGCTCTGCTTCCTGTGTCTGCTTCTGGCAGATTCTGTTTCTGTCTTGGGGAATAAAGGCATGGACCACCACCGCCTTCTGAATACTCAGATTAAAGGTATATCTACACTCCATCCAGACCACACAGGCCTCTGGATGTGGACCCCTGGAATGTAGACCTTAGCTTTCACACAGGGCTAGTCCTCTACAGTAGGTAGATTATACAGCAGATGTATTAGTAGATAATAGATTAATCAGATGGATAATAGGTAGATATATAGATACATGGATGACAATGTATACACAATAATAGATAAAGATAGCAAATGATGGTAGATGGGCATGTAGACATGAATAGATGATACATGTATCAGAATGGCAGCTAATAAGTACATACATTACAGACAGACAGATGGGTGGATGGTAGGTCAAAGGCAGGTGAGTCATTGCGGTAACAATGTAACAATGAGCAAAGCAGCTAATCCCTCTTCCCTTTGAAGAGACTTTAGGCCAAAGTCCATCTCAGAACAGTTAGTTTTTAGGTGCATTTCCAGCCCAGGTTAAAGCCAGAGCAATCGCCTCTTTGGCCCATGAACACACCACTTGTAAACATTTACTTTTACGATCTCACGTTGGCATTACTAGCCCAAGCCTCATTAAGCTGCCGCTTGGAAGCTGTCACTGTGTGCGGTACTGATGTGTGCTGTGCCGTTGAGGATCTGGGTCCCCGATTCTCGTATCTAACATCAATATGCCTCTCCTTGGCAACTGGAATGTTTCTGTGGGTACCGTGACCCTCGTGAATGAAGATGCCTTTCCTTTTGACTTGAGGGCTAGGAGACTCATTCCCAAGCTAAGAGCATGTTGTGAAAATCTGTGCAGAGCTCAGGGTGTGGCTCAGTCGTGCTAATTCTACGCCTCCCTTCCACTACCCTACATTTTTACCTTTTTTGCTCTGTTATTTTTTTTTCTCCTATAATAGCCTATCATGAATGTCATGTTTCCAAACACTGCTTGGAATAGAGACATTCACGCACGTCTCCATCTCTGTGTGTGACAGAATCTCCGAATTCACAAGTAGCGCTGGTACCTGCCCCCGGTAGTCTGAGAGCTAGCTCTGCACAAGCAGGCAAAGTCTCTCCTTCATCTCTGTATTCTCAGAACAGTCACCTGATGTGTCTTGGTAAGTACTAGTGACATGATTGGACTTGAAGACCCCCTTGTCCCCAAGGGAATCTATGATGTGTCTGAAAAGCTTCCAAGAACTCTGAGTTACTGTCTCATCATTTCTGTCCCCCATGAGCAGCCAGGTTAGATTCTGACTCATCAGAAGTGAGAAGAATATGAAACTGTAATTAAACTTAAGTGTATATATTAATGGGGTTCACTGTTAACCTCACTAACATAAACAATCAATGTGCATTAGTAGTTGCGACAAATAAGAAGTATTAACCTTTAAAGTACTCCTGATTTACATCTATGCTTATTTAACACGTCTCTGTGTTATTTATAAACATCTATGCTTATTTAATTTAATATGTGGTTTTTTTCTCATAAAAGATAAAAACAGATAAAGCCAAAAAATGGGAAGAGAAAAAATCTGTTAGAATATAGTCTATGACTTGAAATACAAGTGTAGCCAACAGAATGAACATGGCGCACACACCCCGCACACGGGACCCTATCAGCGCTCCCACAAGATCATGGGGGCTTAGTAAACACTTGATAAGAAACCGAGGCTCTGGTTGTCTTTGTACCTAGCTGTCAGAAAACACTGAATCCTCCGTTGAAACTGAGGGCTGCATGGAGCTTGCAGAAGGTTCAAATCCTCACGGTACGCTAACACACTATGCAGCCTTGCCTTCCTCTCTTACGCATGTGAGTTAGCTACGCTGTTGTTTGCTCACCTTTAGATGATGGGTAGTCACAGCACTGACTAGTGGGGCAATCGTAAGGATTTAACGACATAGTGTGCTAAGTGCACTTTTCCCAGTGGCTTGTGACCGTATGTGCTGAGAAAGGGGGAGCATCCTTACCTGTTTTCCCTCTTCATTCTAGAGTCAAGCATGAAATGTCTACACTAAGAGAACAAAAATGCAGATGGTTTGCTCTTGGCCAAAATCATGCGCTAGTTGAATTTCTGGCATTGTCTCAGACCTACGCAGGCTACCGCCCCAGCTGAGTCCAAGGTCATGTAGGTTTTCAATTCCTTCCTCTGTGGAAAGTTGCCATGACAAGGGATAAGAGAGGAACCCGGGCTCATTAATAGATAACTTCCAAATCCTCTTAACATACAAGGAATAATTGAAAAATGACAGGGCTTCTTAACTATTTCAAAGAGATACTGAGAAATGGGATTTGAATTTAAAGCAAGCATCATTAACAAGACTGAAATATTTGGGAACCTCATGGCTGATTTCTGAGGATTAGATTCAGAAAAACAAACACTTCTATGTGAGGCATAGATTAAATTTATGAGTTGAAGATAATTCCTTGCTCTGATAGATAAAGCTCCTCAAAATAATGATAATATAGAACATGTTTGCATTTAATATAGTGTTCATGGAAGATATTGCATGCCTACATAGAGCCCAAGGGTATAAGTCTACAACTTGGTGATATATAATCTCCTACTCAAATGCAGTCCTTAAGTACTCACAAGCCCACCTTGGTGACTGGGTTTTCTGTGTGCTATATCTGAATGCAGGGAAAGAAAATGACATTAGCATCACGTCTACACAAAGACCAACTTTGCATTTAGAGAGCAAATGCACGCATGGCTGAATCATAATTGAACGAGCTTAGCACCTTGTGACTCTGGGAATATTTGTCCCTGGGATTGGTTACAGGGTCATACGCACCACTGCCAACAGGTGCTTTGCAGATACCCACAGTGCAGTACCAAGGACTCCAGTCCAAGGAGCCACGTTGAGTACTCTGAATATCTGTCATTCTGCCCACACCGCCAAGCAGAGCCCCTTTCCCACGGCACATAAAGAGCATAGTCTTTGTCCTCTTGCAAGTGAGCAAATTGAGTAACGACACCCATCACTTTATATTTGTGCCCCTGAAGAGCATCAATGTAAACCGTGAGGGCAACTACCCACTCCTCCCAGGGAGCAAGTTTCTCTGCACTTAAATTCTACATGAGAACTGGCATAAGTTGTCCTTTCTGTTATACAGTGTTCAAGAGCCTAGGTCCACACGTGAATCTCTGAATGACCTTGTGCAAGACACTCCCTCTCCATACTTCAGTTTGTTTGACTGTTTGTTCGTTTGTGTCTTTATTTTGTTTTTTGTCTATATAGAAGGACTATAGAAATGATTTCAGAGAATTTTCATGATGGTTAAATGAATCAATACGTGTATCAGTCTGCTTAAGCTGCCATAAATACCATAGACTAGTGTCTTAAGCAATGGAAATTTGTTTAAACAACAAGAAGCTGCAAGATCAAGAATGGGCTTTCGGCAAGATTGGGTTTCTTATTAAGCTGTTTTCCTCCCCATGAAAGCCCGTCACTTTCTTTCTGTGTCCTTATGGAGTAAAGGGAGCGATCTATCTTTCTCAGTACTCTTATGAAGCCATGAATGTCTTCCTGGGGTTTCACCCTCATATTCCACCTAAATCCAACTACATTCCAACGTTCTCGTCTCTAAATATAATCACACTGGGGTTAAAATATCCCCATAGAAGGAGAAAGTTACAGAGAGAATTGAGTCCATAACGTGCTTGGTTTAGAGACCAGTGCCTGGGAGTGTGTTAAGTACTAAGTGATGGTTAGTATTGATCTTGGGCCAGGAACTTCACTCTAAAACATACAGCAGAGCAGACACAGGTACATATGTCCTCTCTGCCTGAGGAAGCTGACTTGAGCTGTCTGCCTTGCCTTTGGGTTGGTAGAGCTGATCGCTGGAGTCTATAGCCAACCTGTTTTCTTTTTTACCATGCCGTACCTTGGAGGTTTTAACTGTGTCTGCCAATTTTCTCTACCTTTTTTTTTTTTATCGATTCAGTTATCAAGGTTTCGGGAGTACCTGCAGAAACCAGGAAAGTAAAAACGGACTGTTGGGGAGGGAGGGGCAAAAGAGAGAGGACAGCGAGGTACCAGTGATCTGAGGGGGAGATGAGAAACCGAAGGGTTAGGGGTTGGAAGGGAGATGGATACAGAGGAAGGGAGGGTGATAAAATAGAAGTTAAAATATCTGCGAAAGTCGTGTGTGATGTGGGTGGGGGTAGCAATTAAGGAAAAGAAGCTATGAATTTGAAAGAGAGTTACGGGGCACGTGGGGGTTGGAGAGAAGAAAGAGGAGGGGAAAGAGATGTAATTATAGCGTAACCTCAAAAGAAGTTTTAAAAAATTAAGACAGATTTTTAAACTATTTCCACAAACCGTAGTATCTACTCCTACAAACACCCTTCTTTGTGGAAGGGAGTCTCTGCGGATTAAAAGGAAGTCAGATAGCAGACCGCTACGGCTACACACACTCGTGTTCGGGTCTATTCCTCTCCACTTCCCGTGTTCCTTTCTTCTGACTCCCCCGTACACTAACAACCACGATAAACGGGGGCTCGGTGACACGCTTCGTCCAAGCTCACGGGTGGATTCGGTTCCCACTTCCCCACACTTCAACCGCCGGATGCATCAGAGGACGAGAGTCCGTACGTTGCCTGCCGTTTCCTGCTCTAGTTCATCACTCACCTTGCTTAGCCTTTCTATTCATGGACACCTATACCATTCCATCGGGATCAATCGGAGCCACCTTTACAATCAGGATCCCTGTATCCCCCTGCAGACCCCATGATCTGAAACAGGCAGCGGCGTGCTCTCTACGTCATGGGGCGCGCTCTTTACGTCATCCGTAGCATGGTGGCCTCTCCAGAACCTCTATCCTATCTGCTGCCTCCGGCAAGAAGTGAAAACACCAATTAAGTAGTCCTGGTCTCACTGCTGACAGTTCAGAATCCAAATAATTAGATTTCCCAAGCGCCATTGACACTGTCTGGCAAATCCTTTATCGGCCTCAAAAAACTTTATTAAAGGGCAAGAGCACAGCGGCAGACAGAAAATCAGAAAGTGTCTCCACCGTGGAACGCGGCACTAGCTTCAGCAAGGAGAGGGTCAAGGCTGGTGAACTTTCTTTTGTTTATTTAAAAAATTAGCTAAATTGAATTTAGAACATTTTGTTCTCCTGTGGGTGTTTGAATAGTCAAAAGATTTCTCCTCTAAAAATTGCTCAGAAAATTGGCTGTGCACTTCAATAAGTGAGCACCACATCTCCAGAGTGTCAGATGTATGAAACAATTTGTCAAATGGACAAATGCTGAATCTCGTCTGAGCTAGCAGCCACGTTCATCTCTCTTGGATACTGTCTTTTAAGTGCTTAAGCATGAATTGACGTATGTTAGGCAAACTGTTATGCAGATTTTGATATTTCCTCAACAGTACTGACCGGACTGACTTGATGCCACAAAATAATCAATTTACAGGTGATATTCTTAGGGTGTTTTTCAATCAGGTCATATAACACATATTTAATTACATTTTCACCTATGGTAGAGGTCATACAGAAAGCTTATTTTAAAGGAGGGAGACAGAACAGGAACTAGCTCTTAGAGATTTATCCTCCAACCACTTCATTTTTCTCTCTTCCTTTGCGTTTCCAGATGAGGCTAATATGACAAAGACTCTTTGGTGGGTAAAGCTGACTCGTATGTAAGAACAATAAGGCTTGAGGCCCAAAGAAAATTAATCCTGGTACCTCTTAAACAAATGTGGGAGGCAGAAGAACTCTCGTTCATTATTGGTAAGAGTGTAAACTGATACAGCCACTGTGGAACTCTGTCCAGAAGCTTTTCAAACTATAACTACCAAATGACCTAGCTACCCCACTCCTGGGCATTTATCAGAGGACTCTCTATCCTTCCACAGAGATACTTAAACAGTTATGTCCGTGGATGCTCTTTTCACAATAGCAAGGAAATAGAGTCAGCCCAAATGTCCATCAGAAGTGGACGAATGGGTAATGAAAATGTTTGTGTACACCAAGAAATTTCAAATTGTGAACTTTTCAGGAAATCGTTTGGGAGACATTTTCAATGAGGTAACCCAGGCTCAGAAAGACAATGTTCTCTCTCATACGTGGATCCTAGCCCCTAATGATGGATTCTGTGTATCCAGATGGGTATGCATGTGGGTAAAGACTAGGAAATCAGAAAGACACCCATATGACTTGAAAAGAGAGACTTCAAGGCTGAAGTGTGGGGAAGACAACAGAACAAAGCAGAAAAGGGACCCTGAGGGCAAAGGTCACAGCAGAGAAAGGAGAAGGGAGATGAGCGAGCTGGGGGTCAACAATAATGGACTGTGTATGGGATGTCAGATAGAAATCTGTAACTTTGTAAGCTTATTTTTTAACGCTAATTGTCAGGGTATTTTTTTTTTCTTTTTTTCATAATTTGTCCATAGGCACTGAACATGGTCTTTGCAGCATTTTGTGTCTTTCTGCTTCTTGTTGTGACCAAAATTCCTGAAAGGACAACTTACGATGAGGAAGGGCTTAACTAATTTAGAGTTCCGGACAGTTTAGTCTGTGACTGCTTGGTTCCACGCACCTGAGCATCGTGGTGGAAAATCATGAGAACAGTGTCTGCTAAAGGGGCTTCTTCATCTCATAATGAACAAGAAGCATTGCACAAAAGATGAATTGTCCCAGGGGAAAACATTAAAAACATCACTGAGATCGCACTCCAGGAGATCTGCTCTCTCTCTCCGGGCCACTCTACCTAAAGTTGCCAGAACCTCACAAAATAGCACCGCCAGACGAGCCTGTGGGACACATTTCATACTAAAACCATAACAAAAGAAGCTGTGGTTTTTAAGGGTCCAGATAGTATCAGGGAGCATGAACTCGGACAGTGAAAAACAAGGTCAATAAAGATTTTTCTTCTCAAGTTCTCTAAATTATGCTTGGCTGCAGAAACAAAGCACATAACAATGTTATTGCTCCTCTGATGTATGTAAATCTTTAAGGCTATTTTAAGTCAGAGAGAAAAGGAGACAGCAGATAAGGAAACACTCCTCCCTTCCATTTTCACTGGTTAAATGTGCAACCATCACCACCATCTAGTTCCAAAATATTTTCACCATCCCGAAAGGAAGCACCATGCCCACTCAGCAGTCGCTTGGCATTCTCCGTTTTCTGCCAACTGCTGAGTGACTTCCAGTCTCCACGGATTTGATTGTTCTGGACATTTTGCAGAAATGGAATAGTCCAGTGTGTGGCTCTTTGAAGCTTGCCTCCTTCACTTGGGGATCATGCAGAGAATTACCAAGTGGAATTCCAGGAGCATTTAGGATGTCCGTGCATTAGGATGCATCTGCTCTAAACATGCCTGGCATTCTTCAGAACCCATTTGCATCTCGC
This sequence comes from Cricetomys ansorgei, assembly GCA_026225945.1. Classification (NCBI taxonomy): domain Eukaryota; kingdom Metazoa; phylum Chordata; class Mammalia; order Rodentia; family Nesomyidae; genus Cricetomys; species Cricetomys ansorgei. Next base: position 11,924,911 of record JAMJFZ010001230.1, on the reverse strand, counting down.
AACAAAGTTGAAAGACACCTCTTTTAACCTCATTTCACCATGTGAAAACTGTGACACAGAAATATTAGAAACTCTGCCCACAAGCCTTATGTGAGGCAGACTTTGAACTCCCATCATTGAAAAAACAACTCCCAGCCTCTCATTAACATTCAGTCTCAGAGACCTCACTGTGACCAAGATCCTGAGAGGATATCTAGAGGTCCTACAGCATTGTAGTTCCCTTCATGTATCAATGTATCAATGGCATTTTCTCATGGTAACATCTACAGTATCAACAGCATCTCCTCAGGTAACATCTACAGTATCAACAGCATCTCATGGTAACATCTACATCAACAGCATCTCATGGTAACACCTACAGTATCAACAGCATCTCCTCAGGTAACATCTACACTATCAACAGAATCTTCACATGTCAGCATCTGCACACAGCAGAAGAAAGAATGATGAAAAGGAGAGACCCCTCAATGGCCTTTTTGTTAATTCGTTCATGAAGGCGGAGAGCTCATGATTTAATCATTTCCCAATCATCTCCTTTTAATGGCACCATAATATGAATTAAGTTTCCACATGACCTGTATACCACCTTCAAACCACAACTCTCTCCAAAATGACCACCACTACCCCACAAGATCGTCCCCGAGAGAACAAGTACGCAATACTAAACTCCACATGGGTTGTCAGAGAAGGGAATAAGCATCCCATCCTCTTGCCATTTCTTCCCTATTGGCCCTCAGGGCACGTGTTCTTGAAGTGACCTTACACTGGAAAGCAGAGAAGTCGGTGCATTAGAGGCAAAAACAAGCCTCCCTTTGCAGAAGTGGTGACAGCTCTTTCAGTAAACCGTTGGCACTCCATTGACTCCCGAACCAACTGTGGGACCTGGGGAACTCTACTGTACCACCTGATGAGCCAGCACCTGTCCTGTTGCCCAGGCATCTCATAACTACCTGATATAAACACCCTATCTCTTGCCGTGTCTCAGCTACTGGACGTTATGACGTGTTCTTGAGGTGGACCCAATTTGTAAAAGTTTGGATGCTTACGACTTAGATTTACAGCTTTGGAGTGAAACACACATGTTACTTCCAGCTACCCAGGAGCAGTCTTGCTCATATTTTCACTTCACTGAGCATTAGTGTCCTCATTACAAAAATGAGAACAGTGTTGATTTCTTAGGGTGGTTTCAAGGATAAAATTAAATGAAGCATGGAACATGAAAAGCAGAATGTTTGGCAAATAGTAAGTACTAGAAAATTAAGGTTGGTATGCTTAGTGTTGTTCCGGCTAACCCAGTGCTTTTAGGTTGAATTCTCTGAAAGGTTGAAAGAGTCTTATATGTGCGTTCTAATACATAGTTACCACTACACATATCTAGCTACTGAATACTTGAAATATGACTAATGTGATTTCCATCTAAATTTAAATAGTTGTTTGCAGCTAATAACTACTATATAAGATAGCAAATATAACCTTTAGCCAATAACCAGGCTGGTTAGCCAAAATAATTGAGCAAAGGTTGCCATTGTCATCATAAAAGTGAGTGAAAAAAATCTTTTGATCAGATATTTTATTTTAAATTAGTGAACAGAAAATATTGTTCTTTGTAGTGCTATATATATATATATATATATATAGCATATATATATATATGGAGAGAGAGAGAAAGAGAGAGAGAGACACACTAAATTCAGAGATGCTAGAGGCACATTTTAAAAGAAAGGAGACAGCACAATCTGCTATCTGTCACCTAGAAGCCTAGGTGAGCAAATAGCTCAGAATCCAAGTCTGATGGCCCGCAAACCAGGAGATCCAGTGACGCTATGTCCCAGCCTGAGGTCCGGAGAAGATAAGATGTGACCTCACAACTCAAATAAGCAGGCAGGAAGAAAACCCAGAGAACTCCTCCTTACCACTGCATTGCTGTTCTAGGCTGACCCTCAACAGATTAGATGAGGCCAACCCAGACTGGGAATAGCAACCCTGGCTACTTAGCCGAAAGGCTAATTTCACCTGAAAACACCCACACGAGCACACCCAGATACACTTCCTCTGGGAATATTCTAGCAAGTCAGATTAACATCAAAAAAATGACCATCGCTGCTAGACACCATAGTGCAATGCCTTTAATCCCAGCATTTGGGAGGCAGAGGCAGGTGAATCTCTGAGTTTGAGGCCAGCCTGGTCTACAGGATAGCCAAGGCAACATAGTGAGACCCTGTATTAAAAAAAAAATTAATCATCACAGAGACCAAGCCCCCACAAACTCAAGTAGACTGGAGGCGTCATGATTTTTTCCAGCTTGACTGTCAAGGCCGCTGTCAAAGAACGGTCACGACAGCCGGACCAGGAGCCTCAGCGCCCTGCCTCTACCATTCGTTTTCCATGTTAAAAAAAAAAAAAGTTCCTCTATTACCTTTACAAATAGGCAGAGTAGTCGTTACCTGGGTTTTTAATGTATCTTGCAGCAAACATTAAAATATCCATTGCCAGAGCTCATACATAAGGAATGACTTCATTAGAAACACTGCTCTGGACATCCATCTCTTCCACGGAGCTGTGCTTTTCCACTCCTCGTAAGCGTGAAGTTGTTTTAATACAACTTCTATTAAATCCATGAGTGCCTCCGCCTACACCATAGTACTGCCAGTACGTGGTGAGCGATGTCGCTCTGTGACACACTGAAGAGGAGTGGGGGTTTATTGAAAGGCATGCCAGGTCAAGGTGCTAGGGAAATCTAATTTGGAGGAGGGAGTAGACGACAATATTATACAGCTCTAACTAATTAGAAAGTAAATTTCAGAGGGAAAATAAGAAATAAGGTGTGGAGCTCACCGAGGGAGATTGAACAATTTTGCTCCTTTGCGTAGTGGAAGTCTAACCATTGCTGGGACATTCACAACCTTCCCTCTTCAGCAGCCTCTCTTTCCACACTGACCCAGCCACACAGGCCTCAGATCACAGCTCCAGTCCTCTGTCCTTGGGTGTCACAACACGGTGGACCACGCTGCACTGCCCCCCACTGAGGCTGCTGAGGGACCCAAGGGAAAATGCAGCAGCCGCTGCACTGAAACCTGCCATGCAGCTAGGCCCTGCTGTTCTTCTCACTGAAGTGGAAAGACGCTTTCTTCCCCGTTTGCGTGGAACATTCCAGAATGTCCGCCCTAAAACCACGTTTTCTTATTAATGCAACTTCTTACAGCCATTTCTCTCTGAACAGCTTTTTCAGGCGCCACCCCCGGCCGTGCATTGTCTGGACCCAGGAAGACAACCCTGACGAGGTCTCTCTTGGGTGACACCCAGTCCCTGCCGGCCTTCGTCCCTGACTTTTATATGAACGTGTCTGCCAGCTTACAGATAGACATTCATTCGTGTAAGTAAGTCACTGACAGCTTCATCTCGACAGCATCAAATATGGCATGACCCAAAATGTCTGAACCTCAGAACGAACACAATTTAGTCTTTCATGCTAACTTGGGACACCTGCGAACATGACTTTAAGAAAAATCAGTGCAAGTAGAACACCTGTTTGTGCACTGGGGCTGTTTCCTGGAAATCCTGCATAGACTGCCGGAACTAATGGGAAAGTTGGCAGAAAATTAGCCTTTTACACACACACACACACACACACACACACACACACACTTACACACACATACACACTCACACACATACATACACACACACAAACACAGACACACACTCACACACAAACACAGACACACACTCACACACACAAACACAGACACACACTCACACACACACACACAGACACACACACACTCACACACACTCTCACACATACACACTCACACACAGACACACTCACATTCTCACACACACACAAACAGACACACTCACACACACACATAAAACACAGACACACTCACACACTCACACACACTCACACACACAAACACAGACACACACTCACACACACAGACACACATTCACAGACACACAGACACACACTCACACACACTCACTCACACACACTCGCACACACTCACACACACACACACACTCTCACACACACTCGCACACACACTCACACTCACACACACACTCTCACACACACTTGCACACACTCACACAGACACTCACACACTCACACACTTTAGGTGCTTCTAAGGTGTCAGATGTATAGAAAGTTAAAGGAAAATAGACTGCATAGCATGGTCAGGCTGTCACTAGGAAAACATAGAACTACCATAGGAACAAGAAGGGAGTGGCGACTGGAACAAGAGTCAGAGACAACTGCAAAGGCACAAAAGCTCTGGAAGCCTGAGGGCTTGTAGAAGCCTTTGTAGCGATTTTAGCAAAACTCCTAGAGACAGGGAGACCCCTGGTGTTGTCTGTACATCACATAAAATGAAGCCAGGGCTTTTGTGAATGTGAGTACGCGTGAACAAACTGTATCTGAAGCATGACTTCTCATGGCAGCAACAGGAACGAGACAGGAGTCAGCTTCAGAAGGACTGAGGGCCCAGTAAGAAAGCTTTGGTGTAGCGAGCTCAGTGCTCACCTGGAATAGACTAAAGAGCATCAGCTGGGGCTTCTAAGCAACCGAGCGGAGTGTGCGGGACTGAGCAAATATGCAGCGAAGGGGGAAATGAGGTCGGCGTAGCAACTGTGGCATTCGTGGAAAGTAATGGAAGTTAACCAGAACTAGGTTCATAAGATGGCTGATCATAAATGACCACAGGTCTCTCACAGCTGCTAAGAATAAGGAAGCATCTCTGCTTCAGTCTTTTCTCTGTTTTCCTGTGTGATTCTTCCCTCAGCTAATTAGCTGGTGCTAATAATTCTGAAGGCTTGGTTGGGAATCTCCTATAGCTCCGAGGGAGGGGGGGAGGGCGTGGGTATGTGCGTAGGGTTTTTTTTCCTTTTAAGATTGGCTTTGAGTTAAAATGCCCACTCTTTGACCAATCAGAGTCAGTCATGTACAAAATGGCTGTTGACATGCCAACCACTGCAGATGAGGAAAGTTACGGGATTCATAGCAATCCAGGGACACAGAGCTACTACTTTGTTTTCCAGTCTTACTACCGACTGTCCACAGGATCGGGATTCCCTTGTGTGTAACAAGGTTAACCGAACCCTCGGTATTATTCGTATTTTCTCATTCTGCTTTATTCTCACTAAATCTTGAAGATGTAATATTACTTTAAGATAGATACTTGTTCCCACATCTGCTGCTCTAGGTCATTGGCTTCCTTGAATAAAAGGATGTTTGCCTGATCACTACCTAGCACTTGGCACAGAACTAATGCTTCATAGGTGAATGACTTAGCGAAAGAAAACGGTGATGTGCACAGCTTTCCTCTGTCTTGTATCTCTGCCTTCTTCCTGAAATCAGTCATAAGGAGGCACAGCCATTTGAAGAAAGAAACTCTTCATTTTGGAGGCTATTCATGCCCAGTTTTCATAAGGTCCATTTAACAAGAAAGTGTGGGAAGGTTTCTGATCATATACTCCTCTCCCTATTCACTCGTGACTAATACCGAATGAATCAGAATCCGATGACATCGTGCTAAAAAACTTTCCGATACATTTTAAATCTTTCCTTTGATTCTTAAGGCACAAAGGATTTTGACGACCTCAAGCTCACACGTTAAGAACAAGATTTGCGTGGTTAAATGACCTGGGGAGAAAACAAATATTTAAGTCTTGGTCTGGTTTGTTGGGATGGATCTTGAATAACAGGGCATTTATCATGACTTTTTGTCCTGGATTCTACCTGAGTGCCACAAAAAAAAAGTGTCAGGTGGTAACTCTGCTAACAGCTTAACAAACACGATACAAATATAAAGAGAGACAATTAGTGTTGGGGATGTGCTTCAGTGGTAAAGTCACTTGCAGGGAGGGCAGCAGGGAAGGGAAAAGGAAGGCAGAATAAGAGAGTTGGTATTGGTTCACAAGTTTGGAGGTTTGGTTCCATTATGGATTGGCTCCAGTCTTCTGAGCCTGCAGTAAGGCAGCATACCATGCTGGAGCACATAGTAGGGCAAAGCCTGTCGCCGAATGGCTAGAGAATGAAAAAGACAAGAAAAGACTGGGCTAAGAGCCCTACTATTATCCAGTGTGAGGATCACGCCCACCACCGACATCTTTATCTAGTCTTGTCCCGTAAGGTGACCTGCTAAGTTATTAGAACTGCGTGAAATCTCTGTCTGGAAGACAAGCTCTCCCTCTGGCTGGTGCCTTTCCAATCTCCCAGCATGAGATTTCTAAAGAAGAGTCACATTTCTTTGGGGTCCGTTACTGGAGTTCACGGGACTCATAGCTGGGTGACACGGATGACTTCAGACCTCCAGCAGCCTACACAACATGCCGCCGTGCTCTGAAAGCCAGGAGAGGTACACAGCAGGGTTTATGCTGAAGGAAAGAAAGAAGAAATAGAGACTAGAGATAGGTAGATAGAAAACTAGACAGATACTCAAACTCTCTCAAGATAGCATCATAATCTTAAAAGAAAAAAAGTAATAGTATCACTAGCTGGCTCCGCCCTCTCCACAGCCCATGTTAATCTATAGGTGGAGGGAAATGTTTTCTCTGTCTTTTCCCACCACTGATTTCTCCACACAATGATAGTGTGCACAGGTGGTCGGGGTTCCCAATGTCTTCGTCCTGACAGGATAAGTTATTACACAGATAGCCCTCCGGATCTGGTGGATTCTGCTTCCTCCTCCACCACCATTTTAGTCTTGCATCAGCATCCCTAGCCAGGACCTGAGATCCTGGAAGGTGTTCACACTCTTCGGGGTCCTTGGGGGAAACACGGGCACTAACGCTCTCTGTTCCACATTCTTAGCGCTGTTTTTCTTATGGATTATAAACATTAACAATTAGGCATTTCATGAAGAGTCTTTCCCAGCTGGCTGTGTTTACAAGTACTCCAGATGACACACGGCAGCCCTGAGGGAATGTGACAGAGCCCATCTGCAGAGGTGCGGAAGTCCAGGTGCAAACAGATGCGGTGTCATCCAGGCTCCTGGGGTGCTTCTCGAAAGGGCTGGATCCTCTCACCGCTGTGCCTGGCCCCCATCTTCAGTTGATGCCTTCCAGGATTGAGCTGTCATTAGAATAAGGAAATGGCTCTGGTGAAGAAAATCCATCTCGTTTCCAAGGACCGCAAATCTTGAAAGTATTATTTTCAAGTGCTGTTCTGATGTGTGGCGCATCCAGACACCAGAAACTAGAGCCAGGGAGGTGCAACAGTGCACATTACCATAATGTTTTCTCGCTGTTTGGTTACTGTGGGGCATTACTCATTGGTGACTCAGCCTCGGTGTTTTCAGATTTCCACACAGCACTCCAGTCTCTTTGATGAGCCATGAAAATCTCCTAATTACCAATTATGCCCCCCTTAGGGTCTTGACGTTCACAGCACACTGGCAGATTTCTTTTGTGGGTAACTTCTGGAGGCAGAGATTCAAACAGGACAACGTTGTCTGCTATCTCCTTGAAAATTCCACAGGGCCCTCATGGGAACCTTCTATTGCATTGAGATGACAACAGCAGTCACAGTACCTTGAGTATTTGTAGCTGTGTTGGAAGTGTCTGAAAGGAGAGTTGCCTAAAAGAGCTGTAAGGAATCATATTTTTCATTTCCTTAAAATTACATATAATGCCTATAGGTGTATTGTATAGACATACGTATATAGTTTAAATGAAGTTAAGTCACATGGGCTGACAATGGTCCCAGCTAGAGCCAGAGACTATCTAACAAATATTCTAGTACCAAGAATGAGAACCTCCCTTTCAAATTGTTGGTCAAGAGAGTCCAAGAGGCTCCCAAAATAACGTAGGCTATTGTTGTTGCCTTTGGTTGTCTCCCAGAGGTCGATAGTAAATCCCTATTGCTAAACACCAAGCACTTTAGACACAAGATTCAGAGTATCTGAGCTGGATATGCCTTGGAAGCCTCCTCTGTGAGGACGTTCATGGTGCCAGAAAGTGCCAAAGGAGGGATAAAAACAATAGTCCTACCCAGCTATGATGTCTATGAACAGTAATCATGACTACCACAGCAATGATACCTTGGCAGTAACCAACAACCATCTAATTGGCCTTAGGGCCTGACCAACTGAAAGGAAATTCGCTTGGTGTTGGAAAGCTAGCCAATTAATTACCCAGGGCTAGTGAAGTCACAGATCCTGAAAGAGAACCTTCTGCCTTCGCTTTAGTGAAGCAGCATAATTTCTAAGTGCAATCTAAAAACGTGTCCTTTTGCTCACAGATAAATGTGGCTTCCACTCTTCATCAAGAAGCTTCTCTTGCAAAGAGGCAGAGACCACTATAGAAAACCACAATTAGTCAAAATGTAGAAAAAACATGCAGATCTCAGGCACCTAGCCCCAGAGGACATATCTACAGTATAACTCCTGCACCTGAAGCTCAGTGACACGGCGCAGACCAGGGCAGAGATGTCGTAAACACCAGAGGACCAGGAAATCTGCTGTGAGACTGTCTCCAAGAAATGACAGGGAAGCTTCTCCATGATGCCTCAAAACTATGGTGGCGGAAACAAGCCCTGAAGTACAACACCAATAGACACGTAACATGGAAGGGGGAAACTAACTGGTTTGAGAGAATTATAATCAAAGGCAGCACACGACTGTTTTTTAATTTTAAAAAAATCAAACTAAAAATTTTGATTGTTTTCTAAACAAAAATAAGTTCAATAAAGAGCAGCCTAAATGTGCATATCTCACGTGACATAATTAAATTGTTGGAATTATTTTAAGAAACTGTCTTAATAGATACTGATAAAAACCAAAGTGTTCTTCAGATTGGACTCTTTCTACTTTCCCAGATCTCAGAACAAGAACAGTCATCATCTATTTTATGTGCTATGAGTATCTCCCCTCGTTTTGTTTGTTCGTTCATTTGTTTTGTGACAAGGCCTTTTGTTGCCCAGATTGGTCTGGAGTTCCCAGTGTAGCCAAGAATGATCATGAACTCCTGTTAAACTCCTGATCCACTCCTCCACCTCCAAAGTGCTGGAATTACAGGCAAGAGCCACCACACCAAGCCACCAGCTTCCTCTAACTTGTCTTTTAATTCCCTTTATCCTGCTTTTGGCTTATGCAGTTTAAATTATTAACATTCAAAACAGTGTCATTTTTCTTTGTATTTTTCCTGTAGTTGTGCATAGAAAGTTGAATTATCTTTGAATCTGTTGTTCATCAGATACTGTTGACTCCCTTTTTCCTTGTTCTGGTACCAGAGATTTGTTCGTACTAAGGTTTTTCCAAACTCAGATAAAGGACCTTAATTAGGAAAAACAGATTTCGCTTTACTTGCTAATTCATTGACTTTATAGCCATTCTTTCCCAGTTATATAATATTCACGATTGCTTTAATTATTCATTCACGGTTTTCTTGGATCCAAAGATGTGAAAAGGCCTTTTGTCATAGCCCATTATCACACAATGTATGACTAGTTACACAGCAGTAACGTGTTTCCTGATAGTTAATCTTGTCTATTCCCCTACTCTCCTAATTATCTCTTACAGAGCTTGCTGTAGTTTCCAAAGTTTCACTTACACATTCACTTGGATGAGCATACTCCAGGCAGTGGGCTTCTGTTCTCAGCGAGACGAGAATGGAAACAGAAAGATAACCATTTTTCTTACCCATAGACTTCTGTTAATGGCTTTATTTTTTTCTTTATACATTTAGCATTTTTAGTTGTATTACTGTGTGTGCGTGTGCGTGTGTGTGTGCGTGTGTGTGTGTGTGTGTACATGGAGATCTGAGGACAAGTTTCAAGAGTCAGTTCTCTTCTTCCACCACGTGAGTTCTGAGGACCAAACGCAAATGACCAGCCTTGGAGGCAGCAAACTTACCCACTGAGTCACCTTGTTGGCCCCACCCACAAAGACTTCCAAATCAAGAATACGGATATGAACATGTATATAATAAATGCCCCCAACTTAGTTTCTTAAAGGAACATAAAATACCTGTGATACCCAGAGTTTCTACGGATCAGGAACACAAGATCATCTTGGTGAGACACATTGGAACTCTTCCTGATGCTGCACTCAGATGTCTGACAGGACTGTCCACCATCTGAAAGCTTCCCTGGAAATGGAGGTTCTGCTTCCAAAGGGACAGCTCCCATGGGTAAAAGTTTGTGTTAGCTGTGGGGAGAGGTTTGCTTTTCTATAGTGAGCCTCCCCATGAATGCCTATGCACCCCCAAACAATGGTGTCTGGCTTCTTCAATAATGAGCACTCTGAACGAAGGGTACAGACACTGCGAGTCATTGTATGACCCGGTCTCAGAAATCACTGTCACCTCTGTCACCTTACGCTTGCCACACAGACCAACCCTGAGTCTATGTGGAAGGATGCAACATGTATACCAGGGAGCAAAAATCTTTAGGAGCCACCTTGAAAGCTGCCACTGTAACAAACACCAATTAGGATTAAGTACAGCGGGAAGTCGAGTAATTATTACTCTCTTCAAGTTATCAAACCCATTCTTTAGCTTATCCTCTACACTCTTTAAGACATTTTACTCTGGTTTGCACTTGTCTCCAAAATTCATTTGCTGTAAACTGAGTCCCTGCTCCAACACTGCTGAAAGCTGGAGCTTCGTTTTTTCATTATTTTTTATTATTATTTTTTTTAGAATTTCATACATTGAATTCGATCATACTTAACCTTCACTCCGTGTCCTCAACACCTCCTAAATCCATCCCCACACCTCTCTAACTGCCCTCCAACTTCACGCCTTTTTAAAATAACCCTCCACCTCCACATCTGCAAAGTATACAGAATCATGCTGTCTGTCTCACACACCCGAGTGTAGAGCCATCTGCCGGTGCCTGGCCAACCCACCAACGGTCACGCCTTAAAGAACACTGACTGTCTCCCCACAAGTCATCAGCTGTCAATATGTTTTTAGTAGAGGTTCATAAACCCCTTCCTACTACATGCTAGGATGCTGCCTGGCTTGATCTTGTGCAAGTCTTGTTCAGGCTTCCACTGCTGCTGAGAGTTCTAAGTGCCACAGACCTGTCATGTCTAGAAGACACCGTATCACTCAGTGTCCTCTGACCTCTAGCCAGTAATGGTTCACATACCATCTCAACATCCTAAAGTGGATTCTCAACATCCTAAAGTGGATTACTCAATGAAACATCAATTATTTGAATCAATAACAGTTTTCAATATCGTTGCAAGTCTCTCTCTTTCTCTCTCTCTCACACACACATGCATGGGTGCGCACCACCTTAGTAAAACTACTTATTGCTATAACATCACCTTCATGAAATCTATCAAAAAGGACGAGGAACCATAAGCAAATAGAGGAATTATTCGAAGACTAGAGAAGTACCCAATAAATCCCAACCACAAGACACAAAATCAGGCTTCAAGGAAACTATTACAACAAGCTAAGAAGTCGGAAGCTAGACTTACTGCTCCATCTCTCAAGAACGCGTGACCTTCCAACGCCCCCTCTTTCTCCTCTGCCCCAGTCTCTCCTTGCCCTCAGCATGCCTTCTGAAATCTCACTGAGATCTGCAACACCAGAATCTCTGACTCCAGTTCCAAACTTCTACTAACAATGTCTGGCTGGTCCCATTCTGTCTGTCTGTAACCCAGTTCACTCCAAGGGACGGGGAAGAGAATGTCCACATGGTCTACACTGTTCCTCAAGGCATGAGGGAGCAGAACAGGGGTCGAAGGAGGGCCTCCCGCGTGCTGGGTTTAAAGGCGGGCAACACGATACATGGCTTCAAAACTAATTTTTCATCAAATAAAATACTTGATTCTCACTGATTCAGTTCAAGGCTAATGCCCTTGCTCGTCTCTTTTCACTTTAAAAAAAATGCAACTTTGCATAAAAGGCTTGGATGAAATTGTGCTGCAGCCTATCTCCATTCCCTCAGTGAATCCCTAACCCATGATCCACATTTGGAGATGGAGCCTTTGATCAAACAATAAAACTAAAACAAAGCCATCAGGGAACTCTAATGCAGTCTGCCTGTTGACCTTATAGAAGAGAAAACATGAGCGTGTGCAGGACCAGTCTGTGAAGACCCAGCAAGGGCCAACCCAACTGCCAGCCAAGGGAAGAGGCCGCGGAAGACGCCTAACCTGCTACCACCATGAGCTTCAGTGTTCTGTTTACAGACTGAGAGGGAACACATTTCTATCGTTTAAGCCGCTCAGCTGGAAAACTAATATGACCTGGTGTAATTTGTTATCAATCAAGCAGAAATTTGCAAGACGTGGGTTTTTTTTTTCCTGAATACCTTGCTATTTTTTTAATTTTTGTTTTTTAATTAGCATTCAATGTAATTGGCTGAGTTGTTATATCTGTATGGATACTTGCTTCAGTTTATCTTCTTCTTCCCTGTACTCCAAACTTGTGCCCTTCTACCCTCTGTAGCTCCCCCTCAACTTACATGTCACACGTGTGAATTATCTGCCCCCTTCCTTGAGACCACCTGGTCCACCTTCATGGTCCCCCCTACCTGTTCATGACCTATACCCACACCCACATAGACAAAAAATTAACAGCTAGCATATGAGAGAAAATACGGCATTTTTCTTTCTGAGGCCGGGTTACCTTATTTGATAATTTTCTGATCCATCTACTTTCTTGCAAATTCCCTAATTTCCTCTTTCTTTATGGCTGGATAAAATTTCACTTCAGCACGTATTTATGATCTTCCTCGAACATTTGGTGGAATGGAGCAAGGAATCACTGAATAAATCACAGAGATCCTACTATAAGTCAAGATCTCTGGCAGATAACCGAAGCTCAGAAATGAGCGAGGACCCATCGTGCCGCCGGGAGCACCGAGGAGGCAAGGAGGTCAGAGTGGGGCTGTGAGCGCCACAGACATGCTCGGGGACTCTGCAAGGGAGTGAGCCTGTGCTTCTTCCAGGCTGTGAAGTAATAGGAAGAGGCGACACAAGGTAAGAACAGGTCGCACGCAGGGGCGAAGTCATCTCCTTTGTAATGCACTTTTATTATTTCTGAGTAGGAGAAGTCCAAATGGCAGATAAAAATCTTAATTGACTTCTCAGGAAGAAGAGTATAGCAATGAACTATACTGATGAAGATGAGTTAGATATGTACTAACAGCTGAACTGAAAAACGCTAAGTGCTCACTTCGAGTCCATTGCTGAGGCAAATACCCATTTGCCCCGTTGGTTCTCAGAGGCACAAGCCTCTCTTAAACTCGACCTCTCCCGAGACTGAAAGGTCAAGGACCTTCTGAGAAACTGATCTTTGTGCTCATTACTTTGTTTCTTTTTTTACTCCCAAACTGTGTGCTTCCTGTTAAATAAAGGGTTGTTCCACCTCTAGTCAACTATTCATACAACTCAACGAGCCGATTCATGAGGAAGACATCTAAAGATAATACTGGTACCACACCCAGCATCATTAAGTCCTCCACATCCCATCTACAGAGAAGCCCAACAGCTCTCTCCAAACAGAAACATGAGTCAGGCTCTGAATCTCCTACAGAATTGGGGTTCTGCCTCTCTCACATCTGGCTCATGGAGAAAGCGGTACCTGATCTCACCTCAAGAACAGAGCCTCTCCACCAGGCCAGTTTCTGAACTCAGTAACAAACTTACTGTCAGCCTGCACTTTCCAGAAGCTTAAGGCAAATTGTATTTGAAAGAAACTCTACTGAACATGTTAATTACCAAAGCTCTAAGCCCAAACTCCCATAATAGTATCAGAAACATATTCCCCCAGCCATCCTGTAGAGGAACACTTGTGGGAAGTTTTTGATATTTTTAAATATTTGGTTTCTTTAAAAACCCAAAATGGCAATTGGATTAGGTTTGTGTTCCCACCCCGGGTGTGGTAGATGGTTATGAGTTGGATTTGGAATGCTTGATGCAGGTGGTTATAATCTGGTTAGGTGTAGTCTAACGTGTAGCTTGTTCTTAGGATTGGGTGACGCTTGGGTTTATGGAACTTTTGGCTTTGGATATTAAAAGGACTAAAGCCCTGAGAGCCGAGGTGGGTGTTGGTTGGTGGTTCCTTAGTTGGATTGTCCTGTGTTGATTCTTACAGAGGTTGGAGAGATTGAGTTTACAGACGGTGAGCTGAGATGCTAGTCTGACACACTGTCAGCTAGTCCTCTTCAAGCTTAGGACAGCCTAAGAGGCTGTGAAGATTTCTACCTTTCTCTCATTCTATATCAAGGCTGCTTACAAAAGCAGTGAAAATTTCTTTCTATCCTTCCTTTCTCTTTCCCTAAATTGAGGGTAAAAGACAGTAGTGTTCAACTATGAAATCTTTGTAAATGTGTATGTAAATCTTTTTTTAAATGTTTATTAAATCATATACATATCTCGGGGCTTCAGAGCGTTTATACCCTAAGCCAAAATGTAAACAAGAAATTAGGGCAACTGAACTACATTGCTTGCCCTAATTTCTTCTTCACATTTTGTGTAAAACAATTAAAATATGAAAGATTACCTTTGTCGTTTTCATTGGCCCTGTTGAAGAAGCTTATTTCTAGTTATGTTTATAATAATTGTTTTGTACATTGTTGGGGGAAGGGCTGCCTAAGCCTTGGAAGTTTGTATTATCTGCAGGTGTTGGCTTTTATGTAAATCTGTGATCAGATGTGTTTCCTCATGAGCTGCACCTGCTCCCTGCTATCTGGTAGAGCCATTGTGGAAGAGTAAAGTTGCTGTGGAGGAATTCTTGTAGTCCCTCTCCCACAGTCTCAAGCAATAAGGAAAGAACACTCCCCTTAGGCCTTGAGTTCCCCCACTGTGAAGGTGACATAGCTTGGCTGCTAAAGGATTGTGGGATGAGATTAAGCAAATCGGCCTTTGAATGAGGAGAGTGGAGCATTTGTAACACCTGAGGAGCTTCTGTATCAATAAAAATCCCTTACATCAGACCATCAGTTCCACTGTTCAGTATTGTACTGTGACAGATGGTTGCCTCTGCTGAGTCTGGAAGGTTTGCATCTATGAAAATGTCTCCTTGTCTTCTTTTCCAACCCACATGGTGGGTGTGTGCTACAGGCCCCTCTTCCACTATTCACTCTGTCAGAGTAGAAGTCATTCTAGGTGAAGTCCTGTCTCTCTGCTCCTGTGACATCACTCCTTAGTGCCTTCATCTAGTTCCTAAGTGCAATACTGTCTCTGTGCCAAGAACTTCCTCCCCCAATTCTTCCAACCACAGCCAGCCTTAAATATAAAACTAGTACCATTCTTATAATTACAGGACTGTTCTAATCTGTGCTATGCAATACACAGTACCACTAGTTAGTTGCTATTATTGACTATTGAACACAATTAATTTTAATTTAACTGCAATGGCTACAGGTAGCCATAGTAGATAATGCAGTTCTAAGTTTCTGCTTGTGGCTATGTGCTAAGATACTTCCCAGACAGCCCTCCAATAAACAAATATAAGTGTTGTTCCATTTCTGTCCCCAGAATTAAATTCCCTCCTTTACTGGCTTATTCCTGTTACTTATATCACCAGAATATCCATCTGCTAGTAATACTATTTTTGACATATACCAATTCCCCACATTCAGTTTGCTTACTGTAGTCATACTTCTGAACATGGAAGAAAAATTCAGTTGAGAATACAATAATTTAGAATAAATGTGTAAGAAACAAATTAGTGTATCTTGGTTGGCATTTTAATTATTCTACTCATTCCTGGAAACATTAATCATTATTCAATATTGCACTTATATAAAGTGAACAAGAAGACTTTTATCAACAGCAGGGGGATATTTTAAAGGAAAAATCTATAATAAACTGGAGGAAAAGCTTCAAAGTTAGGCGATAGAAACAACCTGAGAATGTTTTATTTAATAATTTGATCTGAATCAGGAGAAATTATGTAGGTCAGCAGAATGGGAGGAGGGGGAATAAAGAGAAGAAGAAAATGGTAGGTTGCATTCTTGTGACTAGGAAGATAAAAAAAAGAACTCAATAGAAGTTTGACAATGTAAAATTAAAATCTCAGCAATAGCTTAAAATATATAGGACACTCCTGGCTGCTCTAGGATAAGGACTCATATCCTGTGGTAATTACTTTAGAGTAAGAATATACATCTAAACAGTAGTTGAAGAAAGAACTACTACTGATTTAGAATATTATCTAGCAGAAATATCATGCAAGCCGCACACAGAGTTTTAAGTGTACTTAGATTTATTTGAAAGGTCAAGGGCCAGTGGGATGGCTCAGAGATCCCAACCAAGCCTGAGGATCTGAACCTATGTGATAGGAGAGAAGAACTCCTGCAAGCTGTCCTCAGACTTCCAGACATGCACCGTGGCACATGCACATGTGCACAGATACAGATAGAGAAATGTTAAAAAGTTAAGTCAAAACAAAGCAATATCAACAGTATACTTATTTAACCTAAAACGTTTAAAATATCTCCTATTCAACTTGTAAATGATATATGACTATATCTCCTGAGCATATATGATATACATATATATATACATATATATATATATATATATATATATATATATATATATATATATGATTTTATTGTATGATTATATCTCCTAACAAAAAGCCATGGTGGAATTTAATCAGAAAGCTGTACAACAGACAAAGGCCGCAGACTAAAGAAAAGAACCTTCATGAATCAAGAGTTCAGTTAAGCGTGTGCATATGAAAGAATTTGGAAATTGCAAATCGAATCGCCCTTGCCAACTCTTTCCAGGTCAGTAGAGGTTAGAAATCCTTTGGAGACAGATCCATGGTATCCACTAACCATATTCTCTAACCATTGGCCTACTGCCTGGGAGGCATGTGAAATGGGCAACCTCGTAAACTACTCTAGGATTGACAAAATCCACACAGTAGGACAATGGGAATAGATCAAAGAATCCAAGAACAAAAAACGCATATGCTCAAGTTGGACCCAGAACTCTCTTGGCTTAGGGTTGTTTGATTTAACCTACCATATCGCTACCATTTTAGAAGGGTCCATACTGACTCAAAATAGTAGAATATTAGCTATCAGAGAAGAAGCATTTCTGCCTTTTTTACCTCCTGCTGATTCTCTAGAACCTAGGCCCATAGCTGGCGATCAATGACTGTTTGTTTGGCAACACATTAGTCAACAGCTCCATGGCTTCCCCTGCCGTGGACACACAGCTCGAGCACCACAGAGCCTTGCTCCAAGTTCATTATTCATCGTTTTCTCCAGTAAGTATTCTGACTTATTCCCTGGGCATCAGTCACCCGACAAGACGCTGTAAGCACAGAAATAATAAGCATAAAAAGGAAAACTAAAAGTAAAAAGTGAGACATATATTATACACCCTGTTTCACAACCACAGACGCGTGTTCTTTCCATAATTTAACGGATCTGCCTGGCTAATAGAGGTTTCATTTTTCTCAAATGATGCATGAAATATTAAAATGCAGCTTCAGTGGAGGCCACTAGATCCCATCTAACGCCGAAGACTTCATAAAAATTCCATCAAGAGAAGTAAATATTCCTCTAACAGAAAAGTACTAAGAATTTGACTCCAGTTGTATTTGTGTTGCCCTAATTAGGTATCTCATTTAAATTCCTTTCCAAGTTCATACAGGAGTTTTCCTACAATTTCTATAATGCTTTGCTTAGGCCAAGTGATACTTTTCCCCTATTTTGAGCCCTTTCAGACCAAGCTAATCATGGGAATGCTTCCAAAATGTAGAAGAATCGGAGAAAGGAGTTGATTGCTTAATTCTTGCCTCTGACTCGTGTTTGTGTTAATCAGCTGGAGCCAGAGTCCTCAGCATGCTCTTGAGAACTCTGAGCCACTGATTAGCAATGACAAGGCCATCTGGCCTCCCAGCAACTCGCTGGAGAAAGTCTCTCTTGGCATAAAAATCAGGGATGCCTGTAATTTAGAAAGAGTCAAGCACTGCCACCATGTTTGAAAGAGACAGTGTCTGACTTCCAGATGAGGCCTGCTCCCAGGTCTGCAACAGAGGTACACCGGGGCCGCCATCTGAAAACTCGGCCCTGCTCCTTCTGTTCAGCTTATCTTCTCTGCCCATCCTTTGGTGGTCCTGCTCTTCATTTCTTGATCTTCTCCTTCTAGAAACTACTGTATCTAAACCGACATATGGAAATTTGAAGCTCATGCATCATTTTTTTTTTTTTTTTTTTTGGCTAAACTTTAAATAGTTATTCACCAAGCCAAAATGGAGGGAGACAAGAAAGGATTTGGGAACATCAGAGAGATATACACAGCCAAGGCAAGCTGGTTGCTTCCTTACCAAGCAGTCCGGGCCAGGAGCAGACACATCCGAGAACAGGAAGATCACAAGGCTTCTGGGGAAGAGATGGGCCAGGACCCGCTGGGGTGTTAGTGTCATCTCTAACACATCCCCTGTCAGAACCCTGAGAAGGTTCTTTCCTAAGCCTACGATTTCCAGCCAAAGCATCCAAGTTAGTTGTATCCTAGAAAATATACCAAACAACAGCATCATTTTCGGTCCTTACACCCTGGGCACAGTTTGATAACCAAGATATGTGACCACCACACTGTTGCCTGAGGGTCTCTAGGTCCAGAGGAAAATCCTTACCTGAGGTCAGATTAGACTAAAAGACTGGTTATAATAATTTTTTTTTTAAAGTATCAAAGCTGGACTTTCTGATGAAGATACTTCTTGGACCTCATAGAGAAGGCTTTCAGGGCAAGTGTTACTGGTGTGACTGAATGGCTGTGTGTTATTCCAGGACTCTCAAGTGCATGGGTGCACATACACAACAGAGCAGTTGTCCTTTGCATCGCCTGTCTCCTTGGACCTCAAGGAGAAGCCATCCGTGTGTGTTCACTGCAAAGTCTCCAAGTCTGACATTCCCCTGAGCTGCTTGACCCCTCTAAATCTGAGGACCCCAAGATTAGCTGAAAAATGTCATTAACCTCTTCAAAATAAGACAAATGAAATGTTCTGTTTATTCACATACGAACTGAAAAGAGTGGGTAGCTCTTGTCCTCTGCATATCTTTTTCTCTCTTAAAGGCTCATCAGCATAGTTTAATCCCTGGAAGGAGGAAGAAATTGGAGGCAGAGATGGTGGCAATTAAAATCCGCACAGTAAGTTACAGACTACCCTCGGGTACATACTTGTAGTGGAACAAGCATTTGATCTTTTGATCCTTTGACCTGGCAGCACAGCTGCTCTAGTAAGGATTACCTTCAATGGCCTGTGTGATCCAGCTTTCTGGGTATAGCTTTTTGGAATGCAGAAAGAATGTTAGTCTGAGGAACCAGGTATTGTCTAAGCAACTGATGCTTAGAATTACCCTGTCCTCTGTTATCTTCATCTGTTTATGTTAATGCTAATGAAAGTGATTTCTGTTATTCCTCCTAAGCAACTAATACGGAGATTTGGGAACACCAGTGTCTCTTGGTCTTGACCTTTGCCTAGTGGCAACAGGTCATCTGTCCTCGCTTTTGGGAAAGTAGATTATAGGATTCTGTTCATTAATTCAAAAGAAGACTTTGTATGTGGGGCAGAGCTTTCCATCAATAAATTACCTGGGCAGTCAGGCTGAGGGGCTGGGTTGGCAGTTCAGTTCAGTCCAGGGCTCATCCCAGGGAGACTGCAGCCTTCTGCCTAGGTTGTTCAGGCTTGCATCTCAAAGAATTGTCTCTTGATATTTGCCAACGCACCCAAGACAGACCAACAACTATAATTGGTACCCGAAGTTCTGTCCAGATGTTCAGCCCAGAGTTCCAGAGGCTGTTCCTTCTGCCACAGAGAAATCAAGATTGAATAATGGAGAGTGTCTTCCTTGTCATTACTGAACCCACATATCCTCCATCTACCCTTGGCCAACTTCCATGGACAACCAATTCCAACAACACATAGTGATACCCTGTTTCAAAAAGAAGGAAGGGAAAAAAGGAGAGAGGGGGGAAGGAGGGAGAGAAGGAGGGAGGAAGAAGGAAAGGGGGAAAGGAAAGAAGGAAGGAAGGGAAGATCTTGCCTCTGTCCAGGTATAGAGATCACAGGAAGCTGGGAGTGTCATGAGATTAAGGAAAGAGGCTACTAACCAAGCCTATCAACCGTGTTAGCAATGAATCTACCTGTTTTCATGAGTCTGTGCAACAACTAGTCACTGAACGTCTGCAATGATCCAAGTCACACGACAGCATGGAGAAATTAGCGTCGACATGCTCATGTCCTCTACCTACTTAGGGCTTGCCTTTTAAGAAGCTGGACATGAAGCAATGAATAAGCAAGCTATAGAAGTACCCTAAGGAAAACCAAGGTCTGCCGTAGAGAACTGCACTGCAAATACTAAATATTGTAAGCAAAAAGAGTATCTCAGGAGGAGGAACACTTGGGCCTACTCTCCTCGTACCCTCCAGTCTCACAGGGGTGCCTGGCGTTGGCTCAACTACAAGCCAGGGGGCAAGGGACCGCCTTAGCGCTGGGTAGGTAGAGTTAGCGGCACACAGTAAAAAACACACCCAAATGTGTCCCCAAAGAGTCAAGGGCCCCTAATTCTTTCCTGGTTGCTATTACATCCACTGTTGCAGCTATGACATGGTCGATTCCTTCCCTCCCTTTCTCTGTTTCCTCACGTAGACTTCTTTCTCTTACGGACTCCGTAACGACAGAAACAACGTCATGCATTGCTAACACGTCATTAATCAAGTTCATGGCTCGAAGCATCTGTAAGTTTTCTTCATAATTTTTTAACCTCTAGTGTTTTTCAATACCCCACACACAGACTCTGTGCAGCACTCGGAGCCCAGGCCGGGACACTGTGCATGCTAGGCAAGCGCTCCACCGGGAGCTGTGTCCTGGCTCTGGGTGTTTACCCTCCAAAAGAACCTCGTCTTTCTGAATATGTGAACTGGAGCATTATCCACAACTTACATAGCACTTATCAGCAGGATAATAATGTATTTGCATGAAAAATGAGCTTTTCCAGATTTGATGGACATGTTAGGAGGAACCCAATTTTATTTTTAAAGACATTTTTTTAGAAAGCAGTCCACAACGGCAGCTGCTTTGAAACGCCCATATTTATATGCGTACAAAATGCCTTCATATTTAAATTATCAGAAGTTGAATACAAAAAGCTAAATCTCCCCATGGAATCCATAATGTTAACACCTATCACTCACTGAATAATTGTTACGTGTCAGAAATTGTGACAGCTACTCATAGTATTATTTAATCTTCACAGGCTAAGAAAAGTATTATTACCATTAGCCCTGTGTTCTGATTAAAAGAAAGTGAGGCAGAGGAAGGTCATACAGATATTGCATAATGAGACCTCGACTCAAACTTTGCATACCTGTGACTGAGCCTATGGGCCTTTTGCACTAAATCTGCAGCTACAGAAGCCACGGGCCATGTGTACTCTGGAAGGTAGTTTTTCCCATGATGCCCGTGCCGTTATTCTTCAAGTAAGATGAGTCCATTGCCCTGGTCACCATCCCAAGAGCAAAATCCTCCACCAGCACTACAAAGCGCACAGCATCCGGTTCATCTACTACACGGTTGTCTTAACTGAAGAGCAGTAATGTTCACACCTCGCTCCAACTAGCTTGTCCTGGTTGACTCACCGCCTGCACAGCTACGGATGCGGAATGAAATAACCCTTCCACGAGTGAGTGTGCTGTGTAGCGTGGTGATTAGAAATGTGACACTGAGGATCAAGGAATCTGAAGCTCTGTCTGGGAAGCTTGCAAATGTTAATGACAAAGTGAAATCCCCTAAGAAGAGGGGAGGAAGGATACGCCGCGTCGGAGTTTAGAGTGAGCAATGCAGAGGACCAAGGCTCAGTGGACCCCGTGTAACTGTAAGGAAGTCCTCTCATGTAGAAGACTCTGCAAGAAGAAAGCCCAAAAGAGTCCGAGTACACAGAATGGAACCCACAGTATGACTCCCAGCTTTCGTCACCTGTCTGACATCAGGAAAGGAAACATTCATAGCCTCGGGAAACAATGTAGATGGTACCTCACCACCCCGTCCTGTGAAACTAAAGTCACACCTCAACTAGCAGTTTCCAGAAAAAATAGACCTGATAGACGTAATTTTGCTTGCTATCACTTAAAATGGAGATTTCACGTAAAATCCAGAACTCCGATTCATCTTAAAAACTTAAGGTATTTAGCATCACCAACATAATATGGTAAGCAGAAATAAAATAAAAAGGACACCCACTCGTAAGTGGTGTGTATGTGCTCCAGTTTTCCACAGCCCCCGACACAATCCCTGTTCTGACCCCTCGCCCAGCTCTCTCCCCACATTGGCTGATAGGCATTGAGAGACACGTGAATACCAACAGGTCCTGGAAGGTCACTAAGAACAGTAAGCCAGGTCGACAGCCAAGTGCCAGCAGTAGCCAACATACCTATTGACAAACTAAAGTAGCAGGGAGCCAGATTATAGGATGAAAAATAACCCTCCGGGCTGTTTGTTTTGTTTGATATTCAATATAATACTTATTCTTTGAGAAGTTCATACATATATGCAATGTATTTTGACCATATATGTACCCTCCTCCAAATCATCCTGAGCCTATCACATCTTCCTCCTGATTTCATGACTTTTAAAATAATAATAATAATAAATAATAATAATAATAACAACCCAGTGAGTTCAATTAGTGCTGCCTTTGTATGCACAGGTACGATGCCATCCACTAAAGCATAAACAACTTACCAGAGGCCACATCCTGCAGAAAACTGGTTCTTCCTTCTCAAGAAGCTATCGACTGTCATTTGCGTCTTAGCTAGGGGTGGGGCCTTGTAAGACCCTCCCCCACCCTTGTTGGAATGTTGATTGGCTTGATCTGGTATAGGCCTCGTGCAGGCAGCCACAGCTGTTGACTGGCTTGATCTGGTACAGGCCTCGTGCAGGCAGCCACAGCTGTTGTGGGTTTAAGAGTTGAGCATCTTAGCTGGGTCATGTCCAGAAGACACCGATCTGAAAAAAGTCCTCCCTTACCTCTTCCTCTCTCCCCAGCTGGTTATGAAAATAAATGGTCTTTCTTCCTCCGTTGGGCTGTTACTTATCTTTTCTGCCTTCTCTACATTTCAGGAACTTCAAACAAATGATTCCAGTGTCTGATGCTACAGATCGTACTTCATGCTAAGCCCTTTATAAACTAGAATGAGGGTTCTGACATAAGAAAGTTATGGTCTAGATAAAACTCTCAGGAAAATCCTCTAACTCATTGGCCTGCTGATGATTTCGCTTTATCCTCCACACACTGCAAATTCAAAATGCACACATGGGCTTGAAATGCTTCACTAGCAAGAGAAAGAAATATCAAAAGAATAAAATAGACCTCCGTCTCTCGTTCTTGGGATTAATTAGAGACCGGGTCATAACTTTTGGTTTTCAGAAAACTTAATGGGATATCTGGAAAGCCCAGCTGAGGTTTGGGTGAAGCAAAGCTCATTCACTCTTCATCTTTGCCTGAAAGTTTATTAAGTGATATCTGATTAGATTGTTCCCAGAGGGATTTCAAATAAAGCTTCCTAGAGAGACCAGAGCCCATTAAGTCTTCTCCTCCTGGAATTACAGGAGGATTTGGGAGAGGACATGTCTGAGAACCTCATATCAGGATCCCTTAATAAAGGAATTATTATATAAATATATATTATATTATATTATATTATATTATATTATATTATATTATATTATATTATATAAATATATATTATATTATATAAATATATAATAAAATATATCCCTTTTAAAGGGATCTTTTTTTTTCCCTCTAGAAAGCATTTTTCTGTTGTAACTCTGGCTGTCCTGGAACTCACTCTGTAGACCAGGCTGGCCTCAAACTCACAAAAATCCACCTGTCTCTGCTTCCCGAGTACTGGGATCAAGGGTGTGCACCACCACCACCACCTGGCTAATAAAGTACCTTTCAATCCTAAAATACAAGAAACAAAACAGAGGCAGGAGAGGGCCTGAACAGGAACCAGAAGTTTTTAAAATAAGCAAAATTTCTGACAATTTTCCTTCATCAGGCCACAGTTCCAGTGCTAGACAAAGGGAGCGTTGCTGCTAAACAATGCATTACGTGCTGCAGCCTTGGTGGCTGGGCCACAGACAGCCACTGTTGAAGGACCACCCACCGAGAAGCCATGGTATTGTAGGGCGCAATCCCCTAACAAATGATAGGGCCTGTGACAGAGATCATGCAGTGTTCACACCCCAAATTAAAAAAGAAGAACCTTCCATCTTTGCGAATATGAACTAAGAGATAACACTGGACATCGGAAGACATCTGAGAGCCCAGAGCATAATGGTAGGTCACTAAGATATTAAACTAGATTGACAGCCAAGTGTCAGTAGCAACCGTCATGCCTATTAAACAAACCCTCACAGCAGAGAACCAAATTGGATGGAAGAGCCCCAGGCTGTTTGTTAAGTGGCTTTTTCCTTCCTAGGATCACTGCTGCGTTGCCTTTTCTAAACTTCAGGATCCTCGAATGAGAAATTATGCCAGTATTTTCTGTCGTCGAGCATAAATGAAGGGTGTGTTTATTTCACTTCTTCCGTGGTGGTGATGACACCCTTCCTCTGTCTTCTCCAGATGCAGGGGCCGGGGGCTGGTGCCCGTACATACACAGCACTTTGTATGTTCTCCTTAGCTCAACTAAACTGTCTTTATTCTCTGTTTTCTGTCTTAGCTGCTGAAAAGGTCTGAAACCCTCAGAACACTCTATCCGGGACCTCTTCTACTTAGGCCTTGGAGGCATGAAAGCAATATGCCCATCACAACAGGGCAGAATGATCAATCTGTTTGAAAAATAAGACCTAAGTCCAGCTGTGCGCGGTGGAATGCCCTAGATTCCGCAAAGACAGATCGATAACACGGCATGCTGTCCGCTGCCGGGTACTGCTCAGCTCTCTCCTCCCACTGCGCTTGCTCTCCGTGACTTGGGGGGATGGGGGGCCAGTCTGTGTTCCCACACCGCTGGAGCACAAACTGCACCTTGAGTTGCCCAGAGAACCAACATCTAGTGTCCGCCTGCGGCATTCACAAAGTGAGTGAGGTAAAATCTCTGTGCGTCGGTTTACTCGTCTGAGAAGCAGACAATGATTTTTACATTGTAAGACTCCTGCCACGATTAAAGAGAGGAGCACATGCGCCCCGTGATGGCCATCCTCACCCCTAGGGCATATGAGGCAGAGCAGATGCTGGCGAGTCGGCTGGAGATGATGTCACTCCGCTCACCTGCAGCTTGCAGGCTTCTCTAGCGGGACTCCGGGGCTGGGGCCCCAGAACAGCGCTCTTGAAGCCCTGGTGTTAGAACCACCCTAACTGTGAAGAGGCACTCTCCCCAGAACTGTTGGAAGATTCAAAATCCACCCTTGGGTTTTGGGGTACAACTTTATGTCTTTCCAGTCTGCTTCCAAGCAAATGTGGATTTGTTACGATATAAAAAATGATATTGCTTTCTCTTAAATGTCTGAGAAATACGGATCTCCAAGGAGATGTGTTGTGATTGGCTCAGGGCATGCCCACCACGTGGCACCTTCCCCACAGCCCTGGCCATCAATGGCTCTCGATTCGCTGCTCTTGTGGATCTGTCTTTCCGTCAGAATCACTGATAGTGCGGACCCAACCGGGGATATCACCGCAGCTCATTATTAATGGATGAAACTCTGAGGCTTCAGAAGCTAAAGGATCCTCTCCAAATTGGGGTGTAGGGCAAATATTGACTGAATCAAGGACGGTCCTCTGAGTTCAGCCTGCCTTCCTTTCCTACATAGGCATCCTAAACATAAAGCAACCGATACGTGCAATGCGCGCGTGGAGTTCTGAGATGGTCTCAATACAACACAGCCGTGAGCGCCATAAAAGGGAAAAGCATCCCTTAGTGTCAGGGTGTTTCCATAGTAGGGTCTGCTGACAACCAAATGCTGGAGAGTGCATACAGTGCTTCAAAGGTTTGCTTCAGGAAGGTGGGTGAAGACGTCACTAACAATCCAGAGCTGTGTTTTCAGCAGTTCTCAACCTGTAGGTTGACACTCCTTTGGGGTAGAATGACCCATTCACAGGGGTCTCCTAAAACCACCCTGAATATCAGATATTACATTACGATTCATAGCAGTAGCAAAATTACAGGCATGACGTAGCGATGAAAATAATTTTACGGTTGGGGGGGTCACCATAACACGAGGAACTGTGAGAAAGGGTCGCAGTATTGGGAAGGTTGAGAACCGCTAGTTTAGATAAAACATAGCATTCCTAGGTGAGGTCATCTGTACAGAGAGCTATTACTTATACCTCCCACCCCCAAAAAAGAACGCAGGTTCTGATGAGTTCATGGCCCTAAGTAGGTTAGCTATTGATAGGCACTGCAACAGCTCTAGGGAAATTAACTTTCCTAACATTTAATATGCAGAGTGACAATGTTATCTGTATAAATTTTCAAAGACTTTGCTGATGCATTTTTCCCCTTCAGTCTGTGAGTCAAACCTAGGACTTCAGACATCCACTGAACTACACCCCCAGCCCAAAGTGGGGCAAAACTCAACACTAATTACTTCTCTGTGCCTTTAAATGAAAGAGTAACCTGGCATTTTACATGATCTCCGTGATATACAACCTTGCTTTAAATTGCCTTTTCTAGATTCCTGCTGCAGTGCTCATGAGCAGCTGCTCACCTCCAGGAGAAGCTCAGTGCTCTGTCTACTGTGGCCTTTCTCAGGGCTCAGCACAGAAAATTGTTCACCCTGGCCCCTCCCACCCTCATGAAAGACAGTTTACAGACAGGGCCCTTCAGGAAGGAAAGAAGAAAAGGAGAGAGAGAGAAAGGAGCGAGATAGGGAGGTAGACAGGGAATCAGAATAATGTACATTAGCCTTTCCCAGAATGCATTTCAAAGAAAATCAGTTTAACTCTGAGTTAACAAAATTTATGTCAAAGGTAGACACTGAATTAAGAAAAGTTCAAAGATGCCCTTTACCATATGAGTACTCCCAGTATTTAATGTATGGTGACGCTCCAGAGTTGACAGGTGGGAATGGTTTGGCAAACTCGAGGGAGCACGGCTCCACGGGTCTTTTAAGGATTCTCTGTAAGAATGCGCTCTCAGACATACTGCTGGAGATCACAAAGACGGCCCTCAAGAAAGCAGCGTAGAATTGGGTTGGTTGGTTTGTTTGTTTGTTAGTTTTTAAGCCTAGTCTAGTTCAGACAGATGAGAGAGTTTTGTCTGAATCACCTGGATATTTATGTCGTTCAGCCATTCTACTGTACAACCACACGATGAATTCTAAATTAGAGAGGGCGAAGTTCAAGCGACCTGTCGTAAAGAAGTAATAATAATAGGTGATGATCACATACTGTGTTCTGGAAAAAAAAGCGATAAGACTGGATGCTAAGTCCTCTCACCACAAAAAGTTTGACTACATGAGGTAAGGCGCATTATGATTAACTAGGTTGAACAATTCTATTACACACCCACGCACTTCATTGCTAACAATAAGCATGTGCATATATGTATATACTGTATATGTGTGTGTGTATATATATATATACATATTTTTAAACATTTTCTTGAATATAATAAATAAATATGTATCTTTTTATTTAAAATGAAAACTGGAAAATTAAAATAGTCAAATAATCATAAAATATTTCCAGTATATTTTAAAAGTATTCCACTTAAAATACAATTTAAGCTTACTTGTCACTTGTCAAGAATTTGCCTAGCTTATTAAAAGAAATACAGTTGCAGGGCTGGAGAGAGGGCTCGGTGGCTAAGAGCAGTTGCTGTTCTTGCAGAACACCCAGACTCTGTTTCCAGTGCCCACTCTTGGGCACAGCCAGCTACAAACTCCAGTTCCAGAGGATCTGCTGCCCTCTTCTGGCCTCCATGAAAACTGGACGCATTTGGTGCACATACATACATGCAGGCAAAACACCCCATACACATAAAATAAATTATAAAATTAAAATATTGTTGCATACAGCATTACAAGGTGACTGCTGTTTTGAACAAATGCAAGTGTGAACCACATAAAAAGCCATATGGTTTATAAGATAATATCATATTATCTTATTGTTTTACTCTCTGACCTTGATACCACATCAATCTAAATACAAGTTGCATGCAGGACGAAAGAGCCCTTAGTGTGTGTGTGTGTGTGTGTGTGTGTGTGTGGGTGTGTGTGTGTGGGGTGTGGGGGGTGTGTGGGTGTGTGGGTGTGTGTGTGTGTGTGTGTGTGTGTGTGTGGGTGTGGGGGGTGTGTGGGTGTGTGGGTGGGTGTGTGTGGGTGTGTGGGTGTGTGGGTGTGGGGGTGTGTGTGTGGGTGTGTGTGTGTGTGTGTGTCATAGATGAAGAATTTTTTTTATTACCAGACTCAGCCTTCGCAAGGCAATAGGGTAGTCTGTTTACTCTAACGTGCCCGGAGTTAGATGAAGGCCGCAGATGGGCCCCCTCCAAAGTCCATTTCCTGGCATCTGCCCTCAGATGCTCCATGGTGATTCATTGCCTTGGGTATTAAAAATGACAGAAGTTATATGTAGCCCAAAGGAATACTGGACCATGAAAATTATTCAGAATAGTAAATGTAGGACTGCAGTTTCCAAAGCGAGGTATCTACACCAGAAAATGTGTTCTAAAATAATAGAATTTCCAGTTATATTTAACCTAAAACAGTCAGAAATTAGACTTCCTTAATCTGCCACACACAGAAGGACAGTTCTACAAGTATACACTGTGAAGGAAAAAGTAATATACACACATTTTTTCCCCCAAAGAGACAGTTTGGAAGTGTTCGTGCTGAGGGGAGGCACGATTTGAAAGTTGAGAGACCAGTGGTAGAAAGGAAACGATGCCTGTGAAAGCAGATGTCAGGTTAATTAGAAGATACCTTAGACAGATGTGAGCTCGCAGTACAAAATGGTCTCCCATCGTCAAACAAATGCCAGGGTAAAACAGAGCTGGTCTCTGAAATGGTCCCATGTTAATACACGAACAAAACCTCACATTCTGCTAAGACTATCACTTGGGTCATAAATAACAGAATCTGGGACTTGGATGGCAAATAAAGAAGAGAAAAAACAGAACTAAAATTCGGCTTTAAGAACTAACAGGAGCAACACATGCGCTCTCTGCTCAGATTGTCTACCGCGTATGATTTGGAGTACCTTCCTTTTTTAATCAGCAAATATTTATCAACTAATCTAAACATTCACCTTTTTTTTTTTTTTCCGAGACAGGGTTTCTCTGTTGTAACCCTGGCTGTCCTGGAACTCACTCTGTAGACCAGGCTGGCCTCGAACTCACAGAGATCCGCCTGCCTCTGTCTCCCGAGTGCTGGGATTAAAGGACATGTGCCATCACCGCCCAGCAAGCATTCACTTTTAAAATTAAAAGGTAACCTATATATAATCGCCACTCCTAAATGGAATGACATTTGCAAAGCTTGTGAAAGTGTTTAGCTGGGTTCCTTACCAATTAAGTGAGGTAAGAAATAGTTTCACTAAAACTTCAGATTCTTCCGGAAGCATGCGGTCTGTCTCTATGCAGCGTTGTCTGAGAGTTCTTAAACTGGTGTCATAGCTGTCTCAAGATTTTTTTTTTCCCTTGAGAATATTTAAAGTAAATAAACCACTTTCTTTGTAAGAGTCAAATCAAAAGAAAACGTAGCCTTCCAAGATTGCATGCAAGTTAAACGAGTTAGTATGAATACATTCCAGAAATCATATACCTTTTGGAGAGAAACAGATTTATGTTCACATAAAAGGCTCTACTATAACAAAATACTTGAGGCAGGCTACACTATGAAGAAGGGAGGTTTATAATGGTTTATTGCGCCAAAGTACAAAGTCAAGGACTGCATCTGGTGGTTGCCCTTTGGCTGATACAGTCCTAGAGTGTTGCAGGACACTAGAGTGTGTATGTATATGTGTATGTGTGTCTGTCTGGCACATTTTCTCTTCTTATGAATCCATTGGAATTCAACCCTGTTGGCTCCGCAGCAATGACCTTATCTAAACCTGCCCAAAGGCCCCACATCCAAACAACAGAGACAGTTTAGGCTTCGACCCTCTTCCTACCCCACAGCTGGATTTGAATTTCAAGATGTCAGATCTTGGGTGGCATACTCAAACGACTCCCAAACTACCATGTGAAGGCTGCCAGACATGTCTGCCTCTAGCTAAAACATACTTGTCAACTGGCATATTCATTATATATCTAGGGATACGTAAGGCCTAGGGATATATCTGAGGCCTAGCAAGTTGTCAAGACCTTCACAGTTCAAACTATGCTCTAACTACAAGGAAGCCTGTAATGAAGTCTTTGTAAAATAACTCCCCATTATTAATTATTATTCCTCCTTCTTTAATATTATTAGCTGTTATAATACATTAACCAACGGAACCATTTAATATATCTTACCAGAAGCTTAGGAAGGATCAGGAATTCTAGAAGACCACACCAAGTCTTTTACCCAAGTAAGAGAGTGTAGTTACCTAGGACTGAAAATCGTACAGACAAGTAATGAACACCAGATCTCCTAGGGAGCAGAGTCTGACACCTGCTGGCTCCAGTTGTAAACTGTGCGCGCCCTCTCTTACAATCACAGTGACCTCCCCAACCCTGCCCCTAACAAGCCCTCAGATGGAGAGGTAAGTCAGACAGTGGCCAAGTCAAACAACCCATCTGCAACTTAAAGAGACATCTAAATAGGTTGTGGGACATTAGGTCACTTCAAATGTGAGTAGTAATTATTGTCTGAGACTCTAGAGCCATAGAGTACTGTGATATCAGTTCCCCTGGTCCTCTTGCAACCAGGCAAACAGGAGGACCTACCTGCAAGTGACATCCCCAGAGCCACCTTCTCATCAGCAGGCTCCAGGCAACAGTGTGGGTCTGGATGAACCGTGTCCAAGAAATAATCATCTCTCCTTTGGGTTACAATGACAAATACCAGGACACAAGTGACAAAGGACACCAGGAGAACAAGGCCCTCTAAATCAACTGAGCCAGGCTCGTGTGAACCACAGCGACTGAGGCAGCATACACAGGCCAGACATGGGGCTGCACTAGGCCGTCTGCACATACGTCAAGGCTTCCGGCTTAGTGTTTCCATGGGACTCCCGAGTGTGTGAACTAGTAGGTTTTTGATTCCTGTGCCTTCTCTTGAACTCTTTTCCTCCTGTTGGTTTGCCTTGTCTAACTTTGACATGATGGTTTTTGGCTTTTCTTCTTCTAATTCTGTTATGTTTTGATGTTACCTCTGCTCTTTTCTAATGCGAGACCGAAAGGGGGTGAATCTGGAGGGGAGAGGAGGTGAGGGAGGAACTGGGAGAAGTAGAGGGAGAGGAAATTGTAATCAGGACATACTGTTTGAGAACAGAATCTATTTTCAACAGAAGGGGGAAAAATGGACCCGGAACAGAAGCACACAAACTCACTTACTAACCACCATGATAAACCTTGCCTTTTTAGAAAATAACTTGGGGGCAGAGCTGTTACAAGGTCAGAACCTGTGTCTCTGCTGTGGCTTGGATTAGCCTTGTGTTCCCCAGGGGTTTATGAGTTGGAAGTTGATGGGGAGCCCATCAGAGGTGGAGCCTAGTGGGTGTTCACAGAGCAAGCCTGGCCCCTGAATCCCTGGCTTTGCGCCTCTCTGATACTCTTACACACGCATGCTTGTGAAAGAGACGCCATAAACAATCGACTCTCACCAGAAGGTAAATACACAAAGTGCTCAATCTTGGACTTTTAAGTTTCTAAACTACGAACTAAACAAAGTTATTGTCTTCATAATACACCCAGACTCGGGTTTTCTGTTATAGCAATGATGCTTTGTGCGTAACAATATAAGATTTTGAAGTAACTTTTTTTGTTGTTTAGAGACTACTAGAGTTGCTATTTTTAGAAACTCGTTGACAAAAGGCCACCCCTTTAATCATCATTTTTATAGACCATAGTCTTCATGGAGTCGGAAAATATTTTAATAACACACTCTCCACAAGCAAAAGCGTCTGATAGTTTTAATACTTTCAGTAATACTACCAAAGTTTTTAACCTCACCTTACTGTGATGTCACACCCAGTCAAACACTCTGAAAAAGGCCTTGCTATCATCGGCGAGGAATAATCACCTTTAAGATGGTCAACAAAAACTTGAAATATGAACATAGCCTTAGGTAAAAGCAATGGCCCATGGAAAAACTTAAGGCTGTTTTATTAAACAGGGCTATTAAGTACATTCATAGTTCATAAAATTTAATGGTCTGTCTGTAATGATTTATTTTTAAATCAGCCAAGGCTTTAGAAGCCAAAACATGACCAAATGTCATCAACTATTCTGTTGACCTTAATGTTAGCATTTAAAGTCTCACTACAAACTTAACAAATTTACTTCTCCACCATGAGCTGAAAATCTCCCCCGGAAATATATTAACATGCTTCCAGCCCGCACCGGGAATCTTTCTGGGAAGTAAGGATGTATCGCTTCCAGAGAACTGTGTTAAAATGTAGTGGTAGAAGCCAGTGGGGAACATTAACATCTCCCAGACAAGACTCGAGAGCAAGATGAGCATACACACAGAGCAGCCCTGGAAACCGACATGAGCATTTTTACTAATGAAGAAAAAGGCAAAAATATTCTTTGCTTAGCTCCTGTCCTAGTTTGCTTTCTGTCGCTGTGATAAAACACTGAACAAAACTAACCTGGAAGGAAAGGATCTCCTTGGTTTACAGGCTACAAAGAAGCCAAGGCAGGAATGCAGGACAAGAGCTTGAAGCAGAAACTACAGAGAACACTGCTTTCTGGCTTGCTCAGCCACCTTTCTTATACAGCCAGGGCCCACCTACCTAAGGTTGGTACCACCCACAGTGGGCGGGGCTCTCCTAAATCAATCACCAACCAAGACATGCCCACAGGCCAATCCAACTCAACTGAGATTCCCTCTTCCCAGATATGTCAAGTTGACAATGGAAACTGTTACAGCCTCACCTCTGCTCTATTGGAACACATTCTCCCCAAACTCAAGAAAGGCCAATTCTGTATCACACAATTCTAATTGAAATCTGTCACCTTGGTGGTGCACACCTTTAATCCAATCTAAGCACTCGGGAGGCAGAAGCAGGCGATCTCTGTGAGTTCGAGGCCAGCCTGGTCTACAGAGTGAGTTCCAGGACAGCCAGAGTTACAATAGAGAAACCCTGTTGTTGTAGAAGTTTATTTTTAGTTATGTGTAAAATAATTGTTTTTGTGCACTGTTGGAAAAAGGGCTGCACAGGCCTTAGCATTTTGTATTGTCTGCAGGTGTTGGGTTTATGCGGGGGATGTTTAATTGCTCATGATCTGCACGTGCTATCAGTAGAACACCTGAGGAGTTCAGGATCAATAAAAAGCACCTGAGCTCAGATGCTCAGGGTTCCACTGTCCAGTTTGGTGCTGGCCATGGCAGTAGTTCCCTCTGCTGAGGTCTGGCAGGGTTTGAGTCTATGAAAATGCCTCCTTGTCCCCTGGCTGAATCACCACAACAGCAGTGAACAACTACACCCTGTCTTGAGAAAAAAAAAAAAATCCTCTGCCAAGAAATGACTCAGTAAGAAAATGAGGTGGGTGCATGCTAGCATCTTGGTACAAGAAGGTACTCTGCATGCTCCAAAGGAGAAACATAATCACCAACTGCTAATAGAGTCAGGTGCTGGCACTCTCTTTTAATCCCAGCACTTGGGAGGCAGAGGCAGACGGATCTCTGTGAGTTCGAGGCCAGCATGGTCTATAGAGTGAGTTCCAGGATAGCCAGAGTTACAACAGAGAAACCCTCTCTTGAAAAAACAAAACAAAACAAAACCTTACAGAGTAAGGATTAGCATTTGGGATTCTGGCTCATCATCAACTCAATTCAATTATCGTGGCCTGCACTTTGTCGCTCCAGCTCTGGGAGCTCCCACACCTTTTTTTCTGGTCTCAGCGGGCACCACGCACGCACATGGTACACAGACATACATGCAGGCAGAGCACTCATTTGCTCAAAACAAAATGAATCTAAAGCAGAATTTATTTTAAAAATCCAGTCGCGCCTTGCCTCACGGATGGCAGGGTGGTGAATCAGATCCATCCTCCATAAAATAACCCGAGCCTTCTCTGCCGGCCCTCCTGCTCGGTTACGACTGTGTGATGATCCGAGGCTAGGTTTTCATTCGAGAAAAGTAACGCAAGAGTTTTGTCGTTGGAAGCCGCCTGCGTCGAGGGCAGAGTGACCGTGGAAAGCACGTGTTCAGCTAGTCTTCCTTAGGAGCAGGCACTGTAATTGCCGTAAGACGCTCTACGTGTCGTTTCCCATAGCTCTGGACTAGGACGAGAGGCGGTAAGACAGAATAATAGGGAAGAGAGTCACTGCTCTCTCTCCAGGGCCTCCCAATGTGGCAGGCACCAGGCTGGCCACCATCGCTTCTCATCCCACCACCTCTTGTGTGAAAAAGCGCAATCGTTCTGTCTCACAGTTGACGGGCTTCGGTAGAACAAACACTCCAGAGAACAACGCCTTGAGCTTCCTCGGGGCCTAACGCTTGCCATCCTGCGATGCTTCCTCTGGCTTCTAGGCTGAAATATTTCACTTTTCAAATAATCTTTTAAGGCACCATACAAAAGAGAAGAGTCAAACTGCCTTGCAGAAATGGATCACAGGCAGACCAGAGGCCCCTGATCTACTAGGGAAAGGATAACCTAGAGAATTTCCCTTCGTAGTGAACGTTCTGGAATAATCGAAGGTTGCTTTGGCTGTTTGTCTGCAGATGGTAGGTAGGCAAGCACATAGCTTGCATTTTTATAACCGCCTAGCGAGGGCCAGACAATAAAAATCTTTGCAAGGCTGACAGGGGAGTGGTTTGTACCTTGGAGAATCCTCACTGTATGCAGATGCAGAGGAATGGGAAACAGTAATGAGAATAAATATGTAAAAAAAAAAAAAAATCTATTTTAAACGGGGCTGCGGAGTCGGCCCAGCTGATGAACAGCTTCGTGAGTAAGCATGAGGGCCCAAGTTCAAACCTCCGGAAGACGCGTAGAAAGTTAGCCGCAGCAACGGGGGGCTGTGATGATCCCAGAGCTGAGAAAATGTAGCCCAGGGCTCACTGAGCTGTCTGGTTGGACGGGAGAACTTCCAGTTCAGAGAGAGACTAAAAATAGACTAGAAGCGGTTGAGAAAGACTCCAGGACTGACTTCCGGTCTCCACGTGCATGCACGCATGTGAACATACACACCAATAGGAAAATACACAACAGAGACGAAAATCAAGTAAAAAAATAATTGCGAACGCTAACCGTAAATAGATAAATAAATAAAAATAAAGAAACCAAAGAAAGGAAGTCAGCGAGAGGAGGAAGATGAGGACTTCCAGTCAGAACGCATTGCCTGTGGGACACCACAAGGGAAGACGCCCTCCAGCGGCTGACGGTAGAGACCAAAAAGCTCAAATATGTCGAGTTGGAACTCATCCAGAGAATATTTTAACCCAGAGCTATCAAAGGCATCGATACGGAGATGGAGATGGAAGCCGGGGCCTGGGACATGCCTCCTAGCATGACTAGCTTGAGGAGATGGCAGAGGGGCTTTCTATAGGGAGAGCCGTCAGGAGCCATTGTTCCGAGCTAAGGTTGTGTGCAGACAGTATTTCCTAGGTTTTCCACCACAGTGGGCACAGGGGGGTTGGCATGGTGATGGCTTCCTACTTCCGGCTACAGTTCTAGCTCTTCCTCCTTCCCAGTCACTTCACATCCCAGCCCCACAAGACCTGGCACAGGTACCTCTCTGTTTCGAAAGATCTATTTGCATTAAGCAGAGGTTTACAGGGGCCAGGGGAAGAGACCGTATATAAGGGAGAGAGGAAGTCCAGCCCCGGGTCCTCCAGCTGCAGCGGTCAGATAAACAGTAACCAGGCCACATACCTTGGATACCTTGGATAGCCAGGAGAGGATTTCTAATGATATCCTGCTCTGCTCATAGATTGGTGCCTAGCCCAACCTTCATCAGAGAGGCTTCCTCTGGCAACTGATAGGAGCAGATGCAGAGGCCCAGTACAGAGCTCAGTGAGCTCCACTAAAGAAGAAGGAGAGATTGCAGGGACCAGAGAGGTCAAGGACACCAGGAGAACAAACCCCACAGAGTCAACTGACCAGCACTCTTATGGGCTCACAGAGCCTGAAGCGACAGACACAGAACCTGCTGAGTCCCCTAAATAGAGCTTATGTTTGTCTGGCTTGGTGTTCTTGTAAAACTCCTATAGGCTGGAGTGGGGGTATCTCTGACCCTTTTACCTGCCCGTGGGACCCTTGTCCTCCTGCTGGGTTGCCTAGCCCACCCCTGATGCAAAGTTTAGTGCCTGGCCTTGTTCCATCCGTCTTCTTATGCCCTGTTTGAGCAGTGACCCTGGGAGGACTCTTCTCTTTTCTGAGAAGGGGGAGCAAACTTAGGTGGGGAATTTGGGGGAGGGAGGAGTGGAGGGAGGAAAGGAGGGGTTGGGACCTATCATAGGAGGGGAGAAAAATAAATTTTTAAAAATTTAAAAGAAAACAAATGTCAGCAAATGCTGGCCAGGATGTTAGGAGAAGGAAACTCTATGGGTGTTTACAAGTATTTCCTGATTAGAGGCCAGCTTTACAGAGGGATTCACGCCTGGCACTGTAAACATAGTCCAAAGACCATAGCTGGGGACATCACAGGCCCCGGGGAGGTGGACCGTGGGGTACTACTATTGTTTTGCTAAATAGTCATATTGCTAAACTTGCCCTCTAACTATTTTCCTCTTCAGGCAAAAATGGGAGAAAAGGCACAGAGGTCTTCTTGCATCTGCTGTTTCCCAATTACGTAGCTCAGAATAATCCTGACACCCTCAGAAGAAAGACGGAGAGAAAGAATTTTCATATTATTACCTACTAACACCGCGAAGCACCCATCGATCTCTGACAGGCCTAACGATAAGAATAGGATGTCATACACTCGATGTCACTGGATATCATCGAGGTCTTTGCTCTATGTATTTACATACCTGTAAATGAGCAAAATGCTCCCCTCTTAAGCCACATTCAGTTTTGTCAGGCAGTTTGTTTCCTTCTTGGAAGCATTCATATCAAAAGCTGTAGGAACTGCTGATGACTCACAGGGAAAAAAAGGAATTTCCATTTAGGGATAATTCTGCTTCGATATTAAATCACGTCTTTTCAGCGTGTCTTTCCTTGCATTTGGAACAGCGTAGTTGGTCCCTCTAAGTTTGCTGGCTCTTGTTATTTATTCTTCTCCTGAAATCATCTGAGTTTCTGATATTAAAATCTGTTGCTATGGAAACAATTATGTTATGTCAAGAGACCAAAGGATAATGACTTCATGGGTAGCGTAAGTAGCAAGAACTGACAAAAGTCTCAGTAACAAAGATACTATTTTAATACTGAAGGTGCTAGTAAAATGTGTTGGAGAGAGAAGAGATGGGAACGAGAGGAAGAAAAATGTCACTTGGATGTGTCTGGTGTTTCTTGAGGAAACATGTATTAATCTTAGTTGGAGAAGTACAAGTTGTTATGAGCTCACAATCTCCCCAGACTGCTTCAGAGATTGCTCGAGTTCAGTACAGTTTCATAGAATTTGCCTGTATCGTCTGAGCCTCTTGGCCTGTGTAGGCAACTGTGGCTCCTCTGTGAACCTCCTCTGAGCAGGCATGGATGGCAAGATAGAACAGGGACCTGGGAGATGTTCAAAGACAGCAACAAATGATGTCAGGTGGGATTCTCCTGTAGGCTGTGAATTTCCGCCCATATAGAGTAGAAAGCCAAGGGCTTCGTATATCCTGCATGGTAAAGCACAATAGTCAAGGAGACACTCTCACTAGCCAAAGCGGTACCATCACCCTTCCATAGCCGGCAAACCACATCCGCACTCCTCAGGCTCGCCCGCACCTTAGAATGAGGTACCGAGTCTTCCAAAAGCACCCAGACCTGAGCCCAACCAAAGCAGTTGGGATTTCTGGGGTTTTCCTAGATGTGGATATTTCTGTGAAAGTTATTACAATACACAGCCAGCATGAAGAACCACTGTCCCACAAGAACAAAAGGCTAATGATCTCTGGACTGGTACAAAGCTGGTAAGTTTCTGCTGCAATTACCAGGGTGTCCCCACCAGATAGCAACGCCCACAGATCGGTAAATGGGGCAGAGATGAACCGCTCCGGAGAAGGTTTCAGGAAGCCATCTGCTTTATTGCATGTGAGCACATACTTATATGGTGGAAGCCTACTGGCTGTGATTGAGCAGCCAAGGTGTGGTTAGCACATTACCTCGGATTGGACAGTGAGCGCTCATACCACCAGGCCCTCCCTGCGGCAGAAGCACATTAAAGGAGATACGGAGAGTGCAGATTGGTCAGCAGGCCAGCTAGCGGCTACTCACACTGCTTCAGAATTCAATGTTCTGACTTCGGGAGCATGGTCTACCATACTTCCTATTTAGAAGAGCGGTATGCCACGTAGGCTGGCCTCCACATCGTGTCTGCATTTTCTCCTACGAGTTCCAGCTTCGCTCTCCCCTCCTGCGCCCAAGTCAAGGAGCTCTGTGTTGAGGACTATGTCCAGTCCATGTCTCCCAAAAGTTCTTTTCTACTCACCCACACTAAGGGGAGCCTACACTTGGTTGCCAGCCGCAGGGCAGTCAAAAGACCTAGAGAAGAGTTAAAATTCAGAAAAGAAGAATGAACGGACCATATGCTCACCACCTGTACAAATCCCTTCGCTGAGGCTTTGTTGTCTGGAGGAGCAGGTAGAAAGTCAGCAGTAAATTGGATGTGAGATTGAAGTTTCGACATAAAGCAAGTAAGTCTGACTTTTCGATACCTGAGAATGACTGCAGACTTTCAGAACCTGCCCCAGATGCTGTTGAAGGATGCAAAAATAAAAAGCGACTCAAAACAGCGTATTTAAAGGAAGCGATGGGAGAAAAGCCACCTCGTAGGGGAATCCCACTGAGCCGAGATGCCCGAGGAACCGCTTGCAATAGGTGATTAAGCACCCTGCGAGACTGAATTGCATCACCACTGGAGGACATGAAATGAGAATTGATTCTGTAACCTCCCATGGTCCCTCTTTCAGAGATTCTGCCCTAGGTAAAATGCCGGAGGATGCAAAAAGATAAAAATAACAGTTCGGGGACAAACTGAAGAATTTATGAAGATCCAATATTCAGAATGGGTGGTGACTGGCATGTTAATCATTTCGACTGTGGTAAACATCATTGTATATAATACAATTATCACATTGTATCCCTTATAGTCAATTTTTGATAATTAAATGTTTTAAAATAAAAGGGGGGAAAAAGGGAATATATTCCTTTTCATTTTCTAGATCTAACCAGAAGGATGAATTGCCTCGTTTGCAACCAATTAGATGGCATCAAAGAGCTCTAGAACATCCGTAGAATGACGGTACTATATTTCTGAAGTAGGCTGATGGGAGTCACCTGCCCTTACCTTCTGAAACTCCCCAGGGGGAATCTAGACCTTCAGCCACTGAAACTGGACCGTCACAGAGAGCTAAGACTCCTCAAGTGGCCAACTATGGCTGTGGATTGCTGAGGGCCTCCTGTTAGCCAACTGTGCTGGTTAGCATTGGTTTGGTTGGGATTTTGTCAATCTGACTTAAGCTAGTGTCATCTGGGAAGAGGGACCCTTAATCAAGTGATTACCTCCATCAAATTGCCAGTAGGCAAGTCTGACTAATGACTTCTAGGAAAGCCTAATCCCTCAACCCAGGTAGGATGTCCTGGGTGGTATATGAAAGCAAACTGAGTAAGCCATGGGTCCTCCATGGTCCTCCCTCCAGGTTCCTTAAGTTCCTGGCTGTCACTAACTGTGACCTGGAAGTGTAAATTAAATAAACCCTGTCCTCTCTGAGTTGCCTTTGCTCATGGTCTTTATCATAAAAATAGAAAGAAAGCTAACCTTGCTTTCCTGTCACCGAAAATTATGCCCTTTCTTACCCACCTTCTGGTCAGGCTTCCCCTAGTGATGAAAGACACAGCCAAAGAGCTACACCCAACTGCAAAGACCTTGGTACCATGTGGCTAGCTGGGCAAACCTACTGGCTTTAAGTGGATCAAGTTTGTCCTGAGAATGGCCATTTGGAAAATACCTAACTAGTGGCAGAAACATATTTCTCTTCTTTATTCTACTGTGCTATCTATCTATCTATCTTCCTGTGTGTCTGTGTAATGTGCATGTGTGTATGAATGTTTGCCTGCATATGCACACATGTGTTTGCAAGTATATGTGGAAACCAGGGGTTGACATTGAGAGTTGTCCCAGACAACTTTTCGACTTTATTCAATGAAGCAGGATCTCCCATCAAACCCAGAACTGGACAATATCAGTCATCTCAATCATCACCTTTTTCTGGTGGTCATATTGTATCCCTTCTGCTTCCTGATCTGAAATTACAGGCAGGCTCCATCCAACATTCAAATGGACTTTTGGGATCTGGACTCAGCGAGTGCTTTAACCACAGTGTCATCCCCTCAACCCAGAAATTCAAATTTCTTTGCATAATATATTAGACAGCAAAAGAATGGGAAAATTAAAAAAAACGTCTTTCTACAATTATGTCTCATTCACCGGATGCTGACTGACACACATCCATCAGCTCGCCGTTTGCATTCTTTTCAGTCAACTAATTTGGAGTTTCTTTCATAACAGATAACGTCCATCTCCGAAGGGTTGGTCCCATCCCTGGGATGCACTAAACAACTACATTTCCCTTAAGGTTGATTCTTTTCAATCAGTACAGTATAAACTTAAAAAAAAAGATCTACAAACTGATGGATGGGTGGGTGAATGAGTTAAAAACCAGACAATCGAACAGAGATGTTCAAAGATGGCAAGCCTAGGGAAATGTTGTGTTGGAGGTGGGACTAACGTCAGCGACAAGTAGGGGACGCCACAGGGAAAAGAAATCTAAAATTTAGATTTACTTTGCAATTTTCCCAGAACAATGTATTTGTAATTCTTGAAATCCAAAAACACGCCGCTGTTCCTTCACAATGAATATATGTCAACAATCTCTTTGCCTAACAATCTAAATTAAAAAAAAAAAAATTTCAAAAAACTGGTTTGTCCTTGAACGGTGACCTAGTCCTGGTCTTCTTGTTTAAAACTGCTGAATTTCTTTTCTCTCCATCCACAGCTGGGAAATTGCAGCTTCGATATCTGAGCCAGGCTTGAGCAGCTTTAGACGTCATGGAACTTCGACGAAGCAAGTTCTAAGAACTGAAAGATCCCTCACAAAGTCAGGCATGTCCTGGGAATGTGCTCTGGATAAAGTTAACGC
This sequence comes from Cricetomys ansorgei, assembly GCA_026225945.1. NCBI lineage: Eukaryota > Metazoa > Chordata > Mammalia > Rodentia > Nesomyidae > Cricetomys > Cricetomys ansorgei. The sequence continues at coordinate 11,883,594 of JAMJFZ010001230.1, read as the reverse complement.
TGAGTCGCCTTCAACTGTCTAGGCTGTGTACCGGAATATTCTGACAACTCGGGATACTGAATTGGTAGCTTCAAACATGCATTCTGGTTATTTCAAGCTATTCCTGTCTTCTTGATGGCACCGTAATGAAAGAATCTCCGGAGGAGGAGTTTTCCTCACTCACAAGTAATTCTAGCAAAGACATGATGTTCCTCATTTGAATTGTAAAAATCTTCCCTGGCCTTAAAAAATGTGTCCATCCAAAAACAAGAATCGTCAAAGTATTCCTCGGTATAAGCAAAACAGATGCCAACTTCCCAGCTTAATTAAGACTCATCAATCAAATTTTACTTAAGTTTTCCAATTTCTCATGAAATCAACGCACAATTCCTCTGTTGGTGGATGCGTAGCCACAGAGCATTAACAGCATACTCATGCCTCTTGGTGACAAGTGGCTCTGTGGCTTCCCGACCAGAGGTGGGGGATGCACGGAGACCATTCCAATTGTGTGTCCCAGCACTGGGACCTACTGGATGACTGGAAAATTCTCCTAAAAGCTCAAACATTCAGTGTGTACTCACAGTGGTTTGTTTGCTTGTTTTTCGGGCTGGACTCAAACGCTCTAAGTGGCTGAAGATATCCTTGAACTTCTGAACCTGTCCCTTCCCCCTCCAGAGTTCTAGGGGTATAGTCATGCATCACCACCGCGCCTGGTCTACGCAGGATCAAACCCAGGGCTTTATGTATACTAGGCAAGCAACCTACCTACTGAGCGACACCCCAGCCCTCCGCTGACTTTAAATGCTACATTTCAGCTATTTCTCAGAAGTGTATGTTGGTAAACAAGAGTTCGCCCTAACCCTCAGATGAAGGATGACCCTAGGATGTCCCTGTAGCCTAATCCACCCCTCCCCCCACTAGGCAGTAGGAGAGTTTAAAATAAACAACTGGCCTTGTCAAGCTCTCCAGTCCTTCTCTGCCTCCCTGTCGGCACCGAGTCCTCTAAAGTCAGAACAGACCATTATGAACCCTACGTACATATTTCTACACTACTTAAGTAAGCTTTTGCACTGTAACACACAGAAAAGTGCCTGTGCCCACATTTTAACCAACGCGTGCTGTGATACACACTCGTGAAGAAGCCACCACTGAGCCAACCGACCTCTGAAGATACTCCCTCGAGCCCTCTTTCAGTCACCAGCCCAAAGCTGGCCTCAAACACCAGAGACCGGTCTTGTCCGCTCCTGAAATTTACCTAAACAGAGTCCTGGAACATGGACTTCTGGCTCTGACTCCTCTCGTTCCGCAGTATCCGTGACAGAGGCACGTTGTCGCCTGACGCTTTGGTCTGTCCCATATCTGCTGTGTAGTATTCCACTGTGGGAAATAGCCACGACTCATCCGTCAAAAGGCAGAGATAGCTCCATCGGCGCGGTTAGGAACGACGCACTTACACATGTGTTGGTGCACACAGGCACAAATTATGCTAACTGATCGTACCTGGCTACTGATGAAGATGAATTGATGGAGCTCCCTGCCGGGGGACTGTTGATTTGTTTAGCTTCCAGCCGTGGCGTGATACACTGTGGTGTCTTCCCTTCTCATTGATTGGCTCCAGAGTAGAATGGGGGAACAGTACTGCCCACAGAGAGCGTGATCATAACTGAGCCCAGCTGGAGAAAAGACGGCTCATTCAGCTACAGTGGGATTTTGTGAAAGAGAACAGCACCTCTTATGAATAGAAATGAGCTGCACGGAAGAGGCTAAATTTGATGGGAAGGACCGGCGTTCTCTGGAGGAAGCTTTCCCACACAGAAGGCTGTGTCCCACCTGCTTTCTCTCCAGGTAAACAAAGAGCCTGGGGGTCGGTGTGAGAGACAGGCAGTCACACGAACAAGAAGCCCTGTTCTGTCTTACTGGGGTTATGTGGCTGTTCTGCCTGCTGGATCAGCAAACCCAAGAAGAACAGGAAAGCTACTTCAAGCAGATGCCCCTCTTTGAAGCTGACCGATAGATAGAGCAGCCGCCCCTCCTAGCTCTATCTACCAGCAAGCTATCTGAAGACACATCGGAGCAATGACAGGTCCCAATTCAAGAAACCTGCAGGAGAGAGAACAATAAAGATTCTCTCTCCAGTCAAACGTTCTTCAAGGGATGTTTGACAAAGAGGAACCCTGCCGGTCACTGTTTTACATGGGGTCTTCGGCAGGGCTCTTTCTAAAGGACTACGGGAGGACCTGACAGCTCAGCTCCCCTCACAGAAACCAAGTTCAGTACTGTACCCGGCCGTGGGCTCATGGAAGCACTGTTTAAGAAATGAATGTTGGCATCACTTATCCTGAAGACATGGAGACACACACACACACACACCACCTCCACCATGGGCTGAGCAGCCTCTTGTACTGATTCCTGAGCCCAAGCACGGAAGCTGCCTAATTCTAGATTATTTTTTTTAAAGATTCATTCTAAAATACTTACAGAGCACTTTCTGTTGCCGAGCAACTACAAGATCATCACCAACCCACAGCACTTTCCCGAAACCCTCCTCTCTGAGCAACCACGTCCTGGAGGGAGCCTCACCATCTCACCCCCTGGAGTCTCCTGTGGTCAAGTAAACTGTGGAAACCCTGCCTTCTCAGCTCTCTTCTTGGCAACCCACAATATGTAATAATATATTTAAGGCTTTGAGAAGTTCTTGAATAAGTAAATTAATCACCGCCATCCCATATGAGGTCTTGCTAGGTAGCCAAGGCTGGCCTTCAATTCACAGTACTCCTGCCTCAGCCTCCTGGGTGCTAATTCATTTTCTTTAAAGAAAAAAAAACATTGTGTGTGTGTGTGTGTGTGTGTGCGCGCGCGCAAATGTGGAGGTCAGAGAGAACCTTGTGGGGCTTGCTTGCTTGCTTCCTTCCTTCCTTCCTGTGGGTTCCTGGGAGATAGATCTCAAATCCTTAGACTGGGTGGCAAGCACTGTCTCGCTGGTCTCTCTTTCCTTTTCTTTAAGCTAATGTTTGATGAAACTATTTGGTCTGGGAAACTTTTTTCATAAAAGATTGTTCCTGGATCGCATTTAGGACATGATCCTTGCAGAGCCACGCTAGCTCCCCGGGTGTCTTGTCTGGAGCCTGCACTATAACAAATACCCCAGAGCGCCTCTGGCTGGGCGGTTGTCAGAGGACTCAACCGTGCAGGCTTCGCACCATTTTGAAGTAACCAAGACACCCTTGGTTCCATACCTCACTGAAAAAGGAATGAAATAATGTACCTGCTCAAGGGAGAAGTGCATTAAAGAGACTCCGTCTTTAAAATTGGGATAATGATGGCCATTATTCACATCAACATGTCTCCTCATAAAAACTAATTCTCTAGAACAAGGAGTCCGCATTCGGTATCTGTTCCTTTCTACCGCTCGCGAAGCAGCCACGGTCCTGAAGTCTACGGCAATGAGGTAGACCCTAGCACACACAAGCAGGACTACCTTCTCACGAAGAATCACATCCCTTTCCAGGAAAGTCGTGGTCACTTGCTAAATGGACACCGGCCAATAAAACTTTACACGACTCCAGAAACGTGGGGGACGGCTACCAAATTGGACAGTGTGGCTCTAGACACTCTCTTTTTCTCGCACGACCTCCCTAGGTCAAGCAAAGCCCTGGTTCACCTGTGTTATGGATGTCGATTTGCCCCTCCGTGATGAGGGTCGATGTTAAGCTTTGACGAAGCAGGAAACTATCCTGCCAGTTGCCCTCAAGAACGACTGAGTGAATTTTCCTGGTGACAAAACTCTTGCACAGGCATTACCCCATGATTTTGCCATGATTAATATCCTCGGATTATAGCTCTGAAGACAGCCGCTAAAACGTGAGTGCGTCACGGATGAGGAGATTGTAGTAAGGCTTGTCAGGGAAGAATGGACAACTCAGCTCGTTAAAGGGCGGATGCGGTGGAATGACTGACTATTTGGGAATCAAAACCGGAAGAGAAGCATATGAGGTTCTGGGGGCAATTTTCAACCATTTTAGAGCTATACCCATCAGACCTTACGTAGTTTTTTTTTATTTTGTCCTCTTCACTAAATGAATCTTCTGTTTTTCACACCTGCGTACAAGGCGTCTTTATCACAGGCTCTGCCCGTCGCTCCCCACACACTCACTCAGACTCCCTCCCACGCTCATGTCCTCCTCTTATTTTTTCTTTCCTTTTTTTAATAATCCACTAAGTCCAACGTATGTTTGGGTGTGGGGCCATCCACTGGAGCCAGAAGCCCAGAGAAAAGGTCTTTCCCTCCCACCGCAGCCGCCAATTGCCAATAGCGCCTCTGCTGCGGGCGGAGCCTCCAGAGCCGCTCCTGCTCGGTGCTGGGATTTTTATCGGCTTGATGTTATAGAGGTCTTCCCAGGCAACCACAGACCCTGTAAGTTCATGACCTCAGTAGCCACGTCACGTGCTGAAGACAGCATCGCACAGCCTTCCTTCGTGGGTCTTACCTCCTCTTCCAGGATCTTCCCTGAGCCTTAGAGAGAAAGCATGATACAGCTTTCTCATTTAGGGCTAAGAACTAGAGTCTTTTGAGCGCTTTGAACAGTTACGAGTTCCTGTGTTTATCATCACCACACGTTGCAAAAACAAACTTCCCTGACCAAGGCTGACAGCAGCACGAATCTTGGAGGGAATTGCTGGCGCAGCTAGACTGAGTTGAAAGGTAATGTTCTCAGACCCGGCTGGCTGTAGCGGGTTCCACATGATCCAATGGGTGGCGTAAGAATGACGGAAAGCCATTGCCTAGGGACTCGGTCTCTTGGTGAGGACTCGGGTCCTCGCAGTTCCTTCTAGCCCATCTCCAGTCCTCTGTGACCCCCACCAAGCACAGAACCACTCTCTCCCAGGGACCCACAGCAGCCACTCTAGGCTAGAACTCAGACCAGCTCATTCCTCAACCCTCACCAGAGTCTGCACTCAGTGGAGGGTAATTAACACAGAGACCCACAATTGGGCAATACAGGAAGAGAGAGAGAGAGAGGCAGGCTGACTTTGGGGCACTCCCTTCTACATGGGATGTCTTTATCAAACCTCTCCCCTCAAGACTCAGGGAAGAGGAGATAAAAAGATGGTAAGAGCCAGAGGTGATGGCTGGTTATAAGAAAACAGCATCTTCCAGACACAGCAGGCTGATACACACATGAACTGAGGGAGACCGTGACAACACACACACAGGACACACACACACACACATGCACACACATGCACACACATACACACCCATCACACACACACAACTAAATGTAAATTTTTATAAATATTTTCTATATCGAGACTTGATGATGGCTTTAACCCAACAATCTCACCTCTCTAGACACTTCTTTGCTTAATGCTTAAGAAAAGACGCTAAGCAGTGGAGAGGGATGGTGTGAGGGGGACACAGAAAGATATTCAAGCATTCAGCAGAGCTATGTACTTTGAATCCAGAACTTTTAAACAAGCTTTACCTCAATAGAAACAGGAAGGGAACAGAATATGCAAATGACTTAGAGGAGATGAGGCTTCATCTCACATAATAGCAAAATCTCACACTCAGCTTTTTAAAAGAACGTACGTCATTTAAAACTTCCTTTCCTTTACCAAGAGCTAAGTTCAGGAAACCAATAGCACCGGAGCCGAAGCAAGAGGAAACAACCAGAAAACAGCACATATGGTATGCAAACAAAGGAACAGGCAGAGTTCCCGGACAGGCTGAAGATGGGTTGAGCTCTCTCTCCTTTTCAGGGGCACTTTAAGAACAGGACATCGTCCTTTGTGGCCACCTGCAAGATCTCCTTAGATGTCTGGAAAGAGCCAAAGACAGTACATCTTTCTCAAACCAGCTCCACTGGGCTAGACGTGCAAGAGGACCCTGTGCTACCTGCCAGTCAACTTGAGTGACAACTGCATCTCAGACCTTCCGGTCAGCCAGCATGGTGTTTGGTCGTGTTCCCTTTCCGTGTGCAGATGTATTCCAGGCCGGTTCCCAGGACACAGAGAGCTTAGTGTTCCTCTAGGCCTCCCCTCGACTTCTACCTGCATTTGGTTTGATGAATCACTTTAATATACGCTAAAGGACTGAGAAGTATAAAAGCAATATATGCCAATCAATAGAGCTTTATAAAGAGTTCCTGCTTCTCTGTTTTGTTTGACTCTAAAGGGAAATTTACTTTGGCCTTAAAAAGGTACTAAGTAGAAAGACTAACAATAAAGCAGCTAAGTCATCGTCAGTTGGGCTTATCCCAAAGCAGAGAAAGAAATTATCCCCTGGAGCTCCGTGTCTTCTAATTTCCTTGTAGTGAAGCGCCAGAAGAGGCAGAAACCAGAGAGGCGATGCAGTCTCAGTATGCTCGTGGATGGAAGAAATTCAGGACAAATGACTCACAGCCTCTCCCAACCCTATCTACTTATTCCGATGCCAACTTATCCCAGGGGTATCTGAATCTACAGGACCAGCCTCAGAGGCAGTTCTCATATTTTCTGATTCTATACACACAACTGAGAGACTTGCCTGGCCAGGAATGTCTTTCCCCGACCCCAATCAATACAGAGACAGAAAGGCCTCCTTTCGAGCACTTTCTGAAGGACATCCTACAGGGCTTCTTTGTGCGCTCAGGAATTGGCAGAGTCCACTATGCTTGCTGCAGTTGGTGCAGGGTGCAAGCTAACAGTTAGCTGGGCACCAAAGTCAAATCATTTGATCACTGAAGGCACACCTACAGAGAACAGAGCCAGATGTGGGGAAAACAGGGAAGTTGTGAATGAAATGTCCCCAAGTGAGGGCAGTTCACTTCAGACACTCCTGAAAGCACCTCGTGGGGATGGCAAGCCGAAGCTAAGCATCTTTACGCCTCCATGGCAACCACCATCTCTGCGCTGTCTCCTCCTCAGCACCTGGCTGCCGAGGAGAGAAGGAACTGACAAGTCTTCACTATGTTAATTACGTTATCATGACTACCATCTATTCGGGGGGAACTTTGTTTATGAATACTGAGGGTGGCGGTGTCCATGGAGGGATGCGAGGAGGAGTTGATCATTTAGCCCGTGCTAAGAATTTCTCCTCCTGTTTTTAAGAGTAAAAAATGCTTCTACATCTAAAAGGATATCTTTAGACAGAATAAGTGGGTGAGTTCTCTACGATCCAGCATGGATACAGAGAACAGCAGCAGACTCAGTACCAACTGATGGGGGCAGACACATCTGAGTATAGTGGGGTGCGAGGCATGCGGCAGAGAAAAGCCAGCGTGTGGGGAAGCAGTCTAAACTCTGGTAAGAGAAGAAACTTCAGCCATGGTGGGGATCACAGATCTAAGAGAGAAGACTGCCTACTAAGATAACCCACATTAAAAAAAGGAGCAGGAAGAAGAAGAGAAGAAGAAAACAAAAAAAGTGAAAAACAGAAAACCTGCTAAAACACACGTGTAACCCAGCACATCAGGGCACGCATGATGGAGTTACAGTCCTGTGCTGCCACAGGGCCGACTCCAGCATCTGTATCTGCACCTGCACCTGCATCACCGGATGAGTGACGCTTGTCTTTGGTCCCACGTCTTGCCATTCTCCTCCTCTTACAGGCCTTCTCTGCATAGGAGATGAAGACAAGGAAGGCTGGTCAAGCACTAACAAATAAGTGAGAAAAGTCTGGACAACTGGACTCTCCTTATAAAGATGTTGAGCTTTTGCTTGACTTTGAGCTAGAGTCACAGTCGTATTGGCAACGCGTGTGAAGGACTCCTGCCCAGCTAAAACATCAGGGGACCCAGGTTTACCCATGGATTCGAGAAGAATTTCCTTAGGAGGAAACTGAGGCTGCTGGAGGGTGGAGGCCCTTGTCTGTTCTAGATTTCAGAAAACAGTGATTTCAGCTTTCCCTCATTTTGTATGATCGTTTGCCACATCTGGCTGTCATCCCTCTGGGGCACACTCCTTCCAGGGTGACTTGTTGTTGTTGTTGTTGTTGTTGGTGGTGGTGGTGGTGGTGGTGGTGGTGGTGGTGGTATGGTGGTGGTGTCATGGTGGTGGTGGTGTTATGGTGGTGGTGGTGGTGGTGGTGGTGGTGGTGGTGGTGGTGGTATGGTGGTGGTGTCATGGTGGTGGTGGTGTTATGGTGGTGGTGGTGGTGGTGGTGGTATGGTGGTGGTGTCATGGTGGTGGTGGTGTTATGGTGGTGGTGGTGGTGGTGGTTTTCATCACAATGGAATGCCAACGTTTATCAAACGGTATTTTGAAAAGATAGGAACGACAAAACTTTAGGTAAACTAACAAAGCCAAGAAATTGGTTGGTTTGGGGGAGGATGGGGTTTTGTTTGTCTTTCGTTTTGTTTTGGGGTTTCTTGTTTTTGTTGATGCTGTATTTGTTTTTCTTGTTTTACTTTGTTTTTTGGTTTTATTTGGACGGATACTCAGTATGTAACCCTGGCTGACTTAAATCTTCCTGTGCAGACCAGGCTGTCCTTGAACTCACAGAGATCCACCTACCTCTGCCTCCTGAGTACTGTATTCTGGGCAAGTCTCACAACATCTGGCCCTGCTATGGTTTTTAAAGACAGGCACCTTGAACAATGCTTATGGTTAGAGGACAGTATTAGCGTGGTTCACCACAAGTGAACTGAACAGGTGTGAAAGCAAGCACACAGAGACACACAGGTACATTCCCTGTATCTTGTCATGCAAGGCCTGGTGCCACCTCAGAATCTACCAGCCGGAAGCCACTCAGCATAGCCACTGAACCTTGAACCTCCAGAGTTATAAGCTAAATAAACCTGTTGTCTTTATAAGATTAGCCTGCTTTGAGTCTTATTATAGTAAAGAAAAAACAAATGTACCCCCTTTGCTTCTATGCCCATCATGTGTGCCCGTGTGGGAACACAGGTATTAGGGATAATTAGGGATAATTGCTCTGCCAGAGCCCCGCTGCACTCTGGTATCTGCCTTGAATGTGCTGTCCCTCGACACACTCTTATCCCTAGAGACAAAATCTTTTCCTTTATCTTGCCGCTTCTCTAAAATTGTGCTGTCTCTGACTGACGAGGCCTGAGACACCCTTTGAGAAGTATCTTGTTCCGGCTCTCTCCAACTTTAGTGTGAAATACATCCGTTAATGCACTTGGGATCGTCTTCCTATTGTTAATCTCTTTGGCTGTAAGGATCCATCCCACGCAGAAAAATAGTGAGGAACTTTTTGGCAATCCTCCAAAGTCATGTGGAGACTGAGCTCCATTCAGTCCACACCGCCAAGGGGGGAGGTAAAAATTCTGCTTGTGTTGCTTCCCTTTTAAAACCAATTAATGTGATTGGTTTAGCTTTTTTAGTTTGCTGCTTCCTTTGGCTCAAATTTATGCTTATAAATAAATCTATACCCCACCTTGTACATTTTTGCTTTATATCATGTTTTGACAAATTCTGACAAAGCTAAAGAAGAATATGAAGCAGCCGCCTGCCTCCACTTCAAGTTTATCTTAAAGCAACTTTTAATCTTGCGAAGATTGATTCAGGAAAGGGATGTTCATAAAAACTGGAAAATATTTTTTTTCTGAATAGAAAAAAAAAGATCATTTCTGCTTGAAAGTAATTGTAGTAATAGTATAAAAAGAAGTGTATATTGAGTTATGGAATTAGTAGTGGATTTATTTTTTCAACCCAGAAATAGCATAGGAATCTCACAAGGTTTCACACATACTTGGACCCCCTAATGTGCTCTGGAAATTAGTTCATCTCATAGTAAATTTTGCAAAAGGAGACATGTTTCTACAAATGGTGGGCAGGTTGGAAACCCAGTTGCAACCTGGGAACTGAGAATTTTTTGTGTTTTCTTAAGTATTTCCTTCTCCCATGCTCTCTGTCAGAGACCAGGAGTTTCTGTTTCTATGCTCATCTCCCTAGGGAGTGAATTCTATTGAGTGGAGCGATCTCACTTAGGAGAAGAACATGGATTGATGGGTGCTTGGGCTCAACCTCTACTGTTTCCTGTCACAGAATCTTACACAGGCTATTTGGCATCTTGTAAATCAGTTGTCCCCTTCTACAGACTGAAATTACTCATATACGTGAGGGTATAGTAAAGAAGCCACCCAAATGGCCTCTCCATGATTAGAAGGAAGGGTTTTTTTGTTGCTTTGTTTTGTTTTGGGTTCTGGACATGATCTGCTCTTGCATGCATCGGCTCACAGCAGCTGTGGTTACCTGTACAAGAACAAGCCAGCCAATACTCCAGCATCGGTCAGGGAGGGGCCGTGAGCCCATTCCCCAACTGAAGGGTCTGTTGACAGTATTGTATTGACTGTTGGTGGCTACTGCTCGGGTAGTGTGGCCACCACTGGGACCTTGTCCATACCCCAGTGGATGGCCCCATATGCAAGTGCATGTGGGTAGCTCTAACTCAAGGGGTTATTAAAAACAACAATAAAAAGGAGATGTAGTATTAGGGCACTAAGAGGAGTTGGAGGAAGGTAGCAATGACTGGACATGATACAGATATTATATAAATTATACAATAACATATATAAATGTATGGAATTTCCAAAAAGTAAAATTACTACTTAAAAACAAAGCAGACTCCCCATCCCCAGGATGCTTCCCCTATCCCAATCTTCAGACTTCTGGGTTTCCTTCCTCTGTTGATAAATTCAAGGAAACGCATTACCAGGAAGAGAGGAGAAGTAGGTAGGACCCCCCTCCTCAGACTCCTCCCTCCTCCTTGGAAGGAGCCAAGCAAGTCACCAATGTCGGTCCCTGCACATCCCCAGACCCATCTTAGCTCCATCTAGAGCCATGGGAAAACAGGAACAAGAAATAGTGCTTGAATATCCCAAGGGAGAAGAACCCCAGATGTCTTGTTTGGGGATGAGAGAAGTCCAATCCCTGTGTCAAAAACAAAAAACCATCTCACCCCCGAAACCAGGACATAGTAGATGTTCAGGGACCTGCAGCCCACACCCAAGCATTCCTCCAGCAGAAAATGGGCGTGAGTTTGCTTAACCTAGACTGCACCCTCTTAAGGTCCCACAGCCTTCCACGGGGGCTGACAGTTGGTGCTCCATAAGCTGAACGTGTAAGCACAGACTCAAGCCCCTGTTTGGGATAAGGTTCCTGTTTGCAGGTGGTAAGCACTTCGTCCCTAGGACCTTCTGCCATTTCCAGTAGCCTGGAGGCAATAGTTTGTTTCCCACACCGGATTTTCAAGTCAGAAGACACTTGCCCGCCACCAGGAGGAGACAGAATCTGTCTGCACTTCCAAGAGGGAAGAGCTAGCTGTCCCAGTGTATCTGTTTCTCTTTGGTTTTTTTTGTTTTGCTTTCCATCTCTACTGCCTAATAAATATAAAAAAGAGCTTAATAAAAGCTGAACACACAAATAAAATAAACATTTGCCTTTCTCTACAGCACCCAACATTCCAAAAGCAACAGCCTTTGATATTCGAAAGTCTGGTTGCTCTCCAGTCTCTCTAGTACAATCCTGCCTGCATTTTCTCGGGACTGACTTTGTAAACCTTTCCCAGGGAGCCCATGAGCCCTTGGACCTGGTGAAGCTCTTTAGAGAAACTTGTGCCTGAGTAGGAAATGTACAAAATACCAGCCCTGCATCTGTTTCCACAAGAAATAGGGATGAGATGCCTGAAGAAGCGTGCCCTTGATGCAGACAGCTGGCTACGCATCCCTTCAAGAAGCAGCTCTATGAAAAATTTACGTTCATATCTTTCAAAGAACTGCGAAGCGCCTCGCCGTGAAGCTGACGCTGGGAGCCGCTGGCGTTGGCTTCAAAGTTTTTTTTTAAAGTTTTGTACACGCTTCAAAACCAGATCCTCATATTCTCTTTGTAGGAAGCAGAAGGGTTAGTCTACCTCTGGAAAGAGGTGGAGTTATTTCTGAAGTAAACGAATAAATAATCCTCTCTTACCCCCTCCCCTTCACATATTATCACTAAGCAACCTTTATTGAATGCCTACTGTGTGCACATGCTGCTTTCTCTTCACCCACGCAGAAAAGGAGATCATGTTAACGTCTGGACCCATCATAAAAGACAGATTAACAAGGAGAGAGCATGCAAATTAACTCCGAGTTTCAGGTGCAAAGATCTGAAGAATCAGTTCGATTCAAGCACTTCTGGACTGGGTTTTGTGAAGAATAAAAAATATGACTGAACAAAAACGGTATACAAAAAGTAGAAAACACGGAAGTGAGTAAGGTCTGTTCCTTCAGAATGCGCCGAGCGCCGGTCCACCTTTGGTGATGAGGTCGAAGTCTTTCCTCCAGGCAGAAAGGGCACCTCTCACGGCTCAGGGTCGGCATCTTATGACCTCCCTCGTGGAAGACCAGGAAGTCCTTCGGCACCTGCTACATCTCTAATTCCTTCAGCTTAAAATGTTTGAGAAGCCAAAGTGTTACATTTTGAGGAATGGGCCCTGCAACACCCAATCAACACTTAGCTTGCGTTAGCGCTCAGATGCAACTAGCCTGAGTTTTCTGTTAATCCCTTCTGACTTCCAAAGTGCAAGGCGAGCTAGGCATGATAGCCTGTAACCTCTGCACCCCTGAGGCTGCCGCAGGATGATCGAGAGCCTAAGGCTAGCCTGGGCTACATAACGAGAATAGGGGATGGGGGGGAGATATAACACTCCAAAAATCATTTCAAAAGTACAAAGACACAAATACAGAATATATGTTGATGGATTCTTATAATTTTCCCCAAGGCTTTAAAATAAAAGAGCACTAGTTTCTTGATAAATAATTTACCCAGGAAATAGTGAAATCACAGGCTGTTAAATAATAGCCCATCATCTAGCGAATCGTGCAAGTGTCAACAAAACCACTGTTTGAAACAACCATGTAAGACCAGGTGAACTGCACCAAGCCTTACGGACTGGATCAGAAGTGGAGCACCAGCAGCTCCCATTTGGTATATTTGAAATCAGCAATCACAGCCTGAAGCCCACTGGCTGCCATGTATACACCATTCCAGGTCTGGAGTGGGAGACATTAAAAAATTCACTTAAAATCCTTATGAAAAGTGTAATGAGAGAGCTGTGTACAAGGGATTTGAGAGGCCAAGAGAGAGCAGAGGAGACTCGAGGACCCAAGAGAGCTGAGGCAGGCTGCCTGGAAGATGTGACACCTGTGTTGAGCATCTGCCCACATCAACCCCCGCCCGGAGAGGAAACAGCAGTCTACAGGCAGAGAAGACAGCTCCCTCCAGAGATGCGTGGGACTCTTCCAGGAAGGGAGTCACTCTAAGCAGCGGGAGGAGGGAGGGTGGACAGAGGCCTTCTGGAGTTTGGAATGCATCCTCAGACAACAGGGAGCCTGCGGGGTCTTTAAGACAGGGTGTAAATCGAGATATGTTAACCAGAAACACAAGTGGCAGAAATGTAGATGATGGAATTGGGGGGGGGGACTGGTGAGGGGAAAGGGAGATGCAGCTTTCTCCCTCCTGTGCTGCTTCCAGAAGACACGAAGACCAGCCCTGGGGGTGTCACGGTGTCCTGAGAAGTAGCCCTGATACATTCTGGAAAAGCCAGATGTTACCTGTGAAGTGTACTTTGACACCTGCCACATGAAATTTTATCATATATATATGTATATATGTATACATATATATGGTAAAGTTATATGATATATATTTATATATAAATATAAATATATATGTGATATATATGATATATATGAATAAATATATGTGTGATATATAAATAAATATGTGTGTATATAATATATATAAAGTTATATATAATATATATTTATAAATATATATGATACATATGTGAATAAATATATGATATATAAATATATATAAATATGTATACATAATATACATAAAGTTATATATATGTGATATATATGTATATACTCACATATATGTGATATGTGTGTGTGTGTGTGTGTGTATGATGGTGAATTCTCTGCTGGGGCAGAGAATTTTTTTTTGTCCTGGTCACTGGCATCATGCATGCTTCAAAGACATGGCCTGTTCTGTTGGGCAAATCTTTCGCATTGAACCCTCCGGTTTCTCAGCGTGCTGCTGTTCTAATATCAGTCTTGATTGTTTTCAAGTGACGACGTCTGTAGCCGCTCTTCCCAAATTATCCAACAAGGTGTGAATCTGTTAACTCCTTCCATCGGCAGCAAAGACAGCTCAAGTGTTTGTCTCTGGTCCTGTAACTATGGAAACAGAATCAGGGTTCGATCTCTGGAGCTCTGAGTATAAAGTAAAGAGATTTAGAGACCAAGGAACAGTCCCCCTAACATAAATTTGAGGAGCTCTAGGATTCTGACCTCTGGCCCCTTCTGGAGCTGTGAAATAGTGTCCCTGCTTCCCTTACCCCTCTTTTCTTTCCTTCCTTCCAACCCTCCTCTCTTTCTTCCTCGCTGGCAGAGTGATGTGTATGATTACCCTTCGCTATCAACTTGACTGCATCTGGGACTACCTAAGAACACTCCTCTGGACATGACCATGAGCGTATTTCCACAGAGGTTCAAGGGGGGAGGAAAGACCCACCCGAATGTGGTCAGCACCACCCGATGGCCGAGGATCCCAGATTGAATAAAAAGGGAAAAAAAGATAAAGCAAGCCAAGAACCAGAACTCAACTCTCTCTGCTGCCTGATGCTGAGCACAACGTGAGGACCCTGATCCCTGCCCCGTGCCTTCCTACTGTGATCAGCTGATCCAGAACAAACCCTTCCTCCCCTGAGTGGCTTCTGTCAGGTACTGTGTCCAGTGGTAAGAGAGAGTCCCTTAAACAGTGACTGATTGCATCTGCATCTTCTTGGTCCCTGAAATAGAGATCAGTTGTTCCCAAGACATTGTAAACCACTTCCTATTTTAAATGGCATCTTCTAGAAGGCCAAAATTGACCCTTCTTATTTTGATTGACTAGACTGACTCCGTCTCAAGACTAGAAGCCATCTTGCTACAAGGTCAGAATCAGTTTATTTCTGTTGGCTGCAAAATTGAAGCTTGGCAGTGCATTAACTTGTTTCTGGAATTTGACATGTACCCCACTCTGTGGAATTTGATGTATAACTTGGACATACCCTGATAAAAGTAAGATGTCCTGCCAAATAATTTTTGAAATGTTCAGCCAAGTTCCTACATAATCAAACTTCCTTTGGAAACCCCCGAGTCTTGCAGTTTGGGGGACTTTGTAAAGCCCACTGTCTCCTATGTTCAATGCTAACTTCTCAAGCCCCACTTTAAAGAGATGGTCCTGTCTGGCAAAAATGAAGCTTCTTTAGGTGACCAAAGAATTTGAGTAATGGTCTTTACTCATCTGATGGGATTAACAGTTTTCCAGCTCAAATCCTATATGGGAGCAAGAGTGAAGCAGAGTTAAGCCTTTTGGAGAGAAGAACAGCTAGGTGAGTTTTTAGGTCTGGAAAAAGAAGAGAACACCACTACACAATAGAAAACAGCAGGAAGGCAGAGGACCCCTTGTCTTCCAGCACAAACACAACACTGGACTGCAGATCACCCTCCCCCTAGAGCCATCAGCTGTTGCCTGCCTTCCCTTCTTCTTCTCAGGTGGAGTCTTAGCTTCCCTGGCACAGTCTGTCACAGTGATTGACACACCACCATAAAGAAACTAAGATGAACTATGAGCCCATGCCATCCTGGGCCCTGGGCCATTGATTTCAGACAGGTATGGTGTTACCAAATGTGTTCAACAACCACACCTTTTACATAAGGAAGGATTACGACGCCCATTTTGCAGTAGAAACTAAAACTCAGAAAGTATATTGTGCTCAGTTACTCTCCAGGAAGAGTGAGCAGATGCTTGAGCCCAGTCTCCTGACTCCCACCCACCTCAGGACCTCTGTGGAAAACAGACTAAGCAAGGGCTTCGAGTCTAAGGTACTTCTCCTTAGTCTGAATGCAAGTGCACTGGTGTATGTTGGCAAAATTACATTTTAAGATGAAGGACAACAAAGCGAGTTCAAACACGTATTTGACCTATGTTATAAAATCAGGAAGATGGTTTCCACAGAGGAAAGGGTGCCTTGGAAGGCCAAGGTACACTCTTGAGAGCACAATAGCCATGACTGCATGGACATCAACAGCGGCAGGTAGGAAAATTTTAAAATTACATGGTCTTGGGCTGGAGAGATGGTTCAGTGGTTAAGAGCATTGGCCGTTCTTCTAGAGGTCCTGAGTTGAAGTCCCAGCACCCATGTGCAGGCTGACAACTGTCTGTAATTATAGTTCCATGAATTCCGATGCCCTCTTCTGGTATGCAGATGCACATGCAGACAAAGTACCCATATACAGAAAATAAATCTTAAAAACAAAATTATACTGTCTCAGCTTCTGCCCTACTAGATCAGAAGCCACACTTTAATAAGATCAGGGGATTCGTACACGCACTAATTACAGTTTGCCCTTGGTTCTCTAAACCTTGAGAGCATTTCCCCCTAACTATCTCTGCATTAACCTTACTGTCTCATTCCCTTACCGACACTCCAATAACTCTATGTAGGATTTCCGTGATGTTCCATGCAACATAGTGCCCTGCTTACGGTCAGGCTCCCTGCGTGAGTGACATAATGGATACGTACAACTCAGCTCAATGCCACAATCTAACCACAGAGCACTCGAGTAGATTGGTTTCCGCAAGTTTAATCAATAATGTAATCTGTGGCTCTAAACCTTGAATACAGGTAAGAGCCACTTGGGGGACATTTAAGAATACTGATGCTCAGCTTCTACCCAAATTCACTTAAATCAGATTCTCAAGTGTCATTAGAGTTGAAAAGTCTGACCTAATCTGTCAATTACACCGTATTGTACATAGTAGATGCTCAGTAATTGCTTTTAGAATCAATGCATTCTATTTCAAACAACGTTATTTACTTGGAGTACCACTGTCCTCTCAGTGACAACCCAGCTCATTTACTTCACTCTAATTGTCCTCTCGTCTCCAACGATAACATTGCTAACCTAAGTCAGCTCATACAAACTACAAGACATGTCAGTGACGGCCCCCTGTCAACAGTAGGAACGCGGGACAGACAGGAGGAACATGAGTGGGAGCTTTCTGGTTAGTTTCTGATCAGAGCTGAATTTGTTCTTTGAAAGCCTTTGCGGTCCCCAAAGCCACTGTTGCCGTGTGAAACTTCATAGCAATTTCTCCAAGTTTCTGCTTGAGGAATATAATAAGCCGGCCATATCGACGGTCTAACTAGTGCTCTCTGGACCTTCGAGCCATTTGCACTGCGATGCTACAGCTTTTACCATTAAGAAATTGATCCTCCTCCTTACATTTTGCACCTAGGATTTGACTAATACAGTGCAAGAGAAGTTATGGCATGCCCATTCCAAAACAGGGCTCAGGAGGCCTTGGATTCCCCTGTTCCTTTCTCTTGGAACCCTTTGTAGCTCTGACAACAAATCTGAAGTAGCCCACTGGAAGACTAGAGCCCACATGCAAGAGACAGCAAATGATCCAACATCACCTGTGAGAGCCTGCTAAGGTCATCAGAGCGCTACAGGTAACCCACAGCTGACTAGAGCCACACGAACCAACAGGGTACCGACTAGAAGAACCCAGCTGACGGGGAGACCCAGGAGCAACGTAAAAAATGGTGCTTGTTTTAAAGCTAAACTTTAGAGTGGTTTGGAATTCAGTCTTGGCCATCTGGAGCAAGGCAAATGACTGATTTGCTACTTCTTTTTAAGGTCAGAATGGCTGAACTTAGTAATGAGGTCATCTTCTGGTTTCCACATCAGGAGGAAAACTATTTTTATAAGAACTAGAAGTCTCTTCATCTGTCCTCTCAAGAAGCCTTTGGGGTGTGTGTGTGTGTGTGTTTGGTGGGGGGAGGTGAGACAAGGTCTCTCTATGTCACCCTGGCTGTCCTAGAACTCACTATGTAGATCAAGCTGGCCTCTGGCCTCAAACTCACAGAGATCCATTTGCCTCTGCCTCCTGAGTGCTGGGATTGAAGACATGTGCCTGGATTCCAGAAGCATTTAGAGCATTTGTCGCCTCCATGCATAAATGCGTTCATTTGTTAATTAAAACGGGGGCTTTCCCCATCACTGTGCCAGCTGAAGACAAAGCACCAAGAAGCCCATCTGCTCTGCTCCTTCCGTCTGTCATCTTTACTACTGTGAAGCTGAATTAATCTTGCTGCCATGAACTGTTTCTTTAATCTGTCAGGCCAAGCACAAAGGCTCCATCGCCATTTTCATGATGTTTTTCAAATATATCCAAAGCGGGCAATTTGGTCCAGCTCATATGCAGGTAATGACACAGATAGCGCCTCCTAAGCCACACCAGAAGCTAAAGAGTTATGGGGCTCTGTTCTAAGTGTGAGCGGAGTCCTTATGGTGCTCTACTGGAACACACTGTAGGTTTCCTTAGGTAATCTTGTAGAAAGTTAACATAATGCAAAGAGTTCTTTGTTCCTTCCTATTTTATGCTCCAGTATTATTTGCCGTTTTTCAGATGTCATGAAATGCTGAGACAGGGCTACATCAACTGCTGCAAGATATTGCCTTCTAGACATGATAAGAAAGCTGCACCAATGAAACTGCACCGACATATTTGCCGAAACAAGACCTGCATAAGGAGAACGCTAGTTGTATGTCAGAGTGGATGGAGGAGATTTCACAAGGCCTAATCCCTACATGAAAAACTATAGGCAATCCACGGCTCCTGAGAGAATAAGAATCCGCTTTCTCCAGGGACAGACTCCTGATAGGTATCCATCCTGAAGTAGTCAGCCTGAAAACGTAAGTGCACACAAGTAACACCAAATGGACGCAGTGGCATGGGGAGAACCGGAGGGGAATAGGGAAGGGTAGAAATGGTGTAGAGTAGTCATACATGAAATTTCAAAAGAAAATACTTTAAGAAAGAAGGAAGTGCTAAGAGGACATTCGGGGAGCAAGAAATGGCCAACACGTTGACTACAGAGAAGTCACGTTAATAAGACCGGCAAGGCGTTGGTGACACACACCTATAATTTCATCATGCCAGAGATCGGGCAGGATGATCATGAGTTCAAGCTCAGCCTGGACAGCATAATAAGAGCCCATCTCAAAACACAGAACAAAGCGTTACTAAGATTACTATCAGTAATCTCAAAAGAATGGAACAGAATGTTTTCCCAGAGGAGCAATGGTTCCAGTACTCAATGCTTCTAGTAAGTAGAGATGCGGCATGGGAAACAGCTTTGGTGGGGAAACCAGGACTGATCAGACTGATCAATTGGATTTATACCAGAAACGATCAGAATCCATTTCTGTGACTTTACCCTGGAACCTGTTTCCTGTCTCACATCACGCCTCTTCCACACTTGAGGATGGTGGTTAGAGGCCTGTGGATAAGCTGAGTCCAGATGGAGCCACAGAGGTCTTGCACCTCAAACATAAGGAAAGGGGTGCTGCTTAGTTTATTTTTGGTTTTGAAAAATATTCAGGCAAAAACAACTTAGGGGAGAAACGGTTTAATTTAGCTCACAATTCAAGGTACACTTCATCTTTGTGGGGGTTGGAGTAGAGGCAGCAGGAGCTTGGGGCAAGTAGTCACACCGCAGCCACAGCAAAGAGGGAGAGGATGATGGATGGATGATACATGCAGTTTACACACATGTGCACAAGAATGGACACACACACACACAAACATGCATGCACCTGCACACCCACACACACACACACACACCTCTTTTTGGAATCTTCAGGAAAACATGAAAGAAATTTCCAAGGGACTCGGCACACTGGAGTTCTCACCCATGCAATGCCAGCCTGTTGAGAGACACCCCAGACAGAAAGCCAAGCATGGGGTTTCTCTTCTGGTATGGAAGGAGCTGGAGTGCAAAAAAAAAAAAAACAGCAGTGGCCAGTGATCGCAGAGCAGGTGGCAGACAGTGCCACACCCGCATGGTTTGGGCACAGACCAAACCATGTGGGATTACAGAGCAAGACAGGCAGCAGATGGTTTCCCCACAGACATGGGCAGTGTTTATTAGGGATTGCACTACCTGGGAGATATAAGTTGTAGTCTGAACCCAAAGAAGCATGGAATGTGAGCCCAGTCAACATTTGGAGAAGTGCCCAAACAGGCTTCTAGTTAGGCAGCTAGTTAGACATTAGCAGGCTTAAAGGTCACTGGGGATGACACTTCTCACATAATCAGCAGCTTGTGAATCTAGGAGCTGGAACTGTGGAATTCTGGCTTCTGTTAAAAGAACAGGATCCGAGATGGCCCCAAGACACAGCTTGATGAACCGCCGGAAAGAGCATAAGATTACTATCCAGAGCTGGCACGGCAGAACAAGAAGGTCATCCCTGCATCGGGGAAGTAGAGGCAGGAAGGTAGAAGTTTAAAGAAAGCTGGCCTGGGTGGAATAGGGAGTTTGAGGCCAGACTGGGCTTAGTGAAACTGTCACGAAACAAAACAAAAAAAATCACCACCTATACAGAGGTTCATGCGTAAAGAACGATGACCTTAAAAATTAACTCAGTGCGTCTGTCAACCTCCTGGGCTCCCAGGGAAGCTGTCTGTTCTAGAGACTTGAGAAATAATATCGAGCCTACTCAAACTACAGGTGAACATAGTGATTTCTTTGGCCATTACCCACTCCCATGCCTCAGGGCAGTGGTTCTCAACCTGTGGGGTGCGACCCCTTCAGGGCTCGAATGACCCTTTCGCAGGGGTCTCCTAAGACCATCTGCATATCAGATATTTACATTATAATTCATAACAGTAGCAAAATCACAGTTATAACGGAGCAACAAAAATAACTTTATGGTTGGGGTCACCACAACGTGAAGGACTGTATTAAAGGGTCACAGCATGGGGGAGGCTGAGAACCACTGCCTTAGGGTACCGTCCTCTGCAGTGATGCCCTTGGCCGTTGCCCACTAGCACCCTTGAGAATGTGGTCCTCCACAATGGTCTTGGCTGTCACTGCTTGCTCCCACGCTTTGAGAGAGCTTCGCTTTACTCTGCACTAAGCATTGACAGTCTCCTAACTGTGCTCCACGTGTCTCGCCCGAATTCTTTCGATGGAGATCAAAGGAACGGTGAGCCAAGGGGAGGTCAGGTTAAGAGCTGGGGTGCAACTCTCACCCAAGTGCGGGGTTTGAGTCTAGCTCTAGTCCATACGGGGTTCCTCAGTCTCCACGAAGGAGGATAAGCAACGAAGTTATGGCAAGTGAATGCAGTACTTCACCCTTCTATGGGACCCTCAGTTGGCACGCTTGCGCACTTTAGTGAGACACATAGAATACACTTTATGATGATTATGACACACAAGAGCGTTTCTTCAATAATAAAAATAAAGAAGTTAGAAGTTGGAAAAGTTAAGAGAGAAAAATTAACAATGTCCACATTGGGGAAAAATTACAAGACTCCCCTCAAGACAGAGAGCTGTCCTGACTGAAATAGCAGAACTGCTAACTTCTTATCTAACAGAACGCAGGTGTTCAGGCATACATCAGTGCAAGAGTGTTCATCCCCTCCTAGCTGCAGGCTTCAAAGTTTCTCAGTTCTCACCAAAGAGTAAATGATACAATGATTAATTAGTGGATGGTAGGGATGTCACTGCTGATTGAATTATACTGCCATTTGCCTTGCACAGATAGTTCAGGGTGCCAAGAAGGGCCAAGGGAGTATTTTATGTTTTTTTAGTTCCTTGGTATGTATTTATTCTTCTGGGTCAAAGCTCTAAATTTCTAGTCTTATCTGGTAGCCTGGCTAGGTTGAAGGCTATTTCTCTCTTTAACTTCTGGGAATGTTTACTTATAAATTGGTGCAGGCTTGCTATATTCTTTGTTAGTGAAGGGCTGTCTGCTTGTTTTTCCAGGTGCACTAACTTTCTAACTAAGCTCTCTGGCCTCTATCTATTAAGGCTTATCTCTTCCTGGGAAGATCAGCATTTACTCCTGGAAATAGCTTTATGATGCACTTGTAATAAACCTGGGTCACTCTCACATTCCAGGACTTGGAAGTCTGGATGTGATTACAATTTACTTCTGAATAGCATGGCTGTGTTTCATTCCACCCCATAGTGGCCAGCTCAGGGATTAATTTGGATATTACTATTGGGCTATGCAGACCTTATTATTGATGAGAAACGTAAGTCACCGTACAGTAAAGATAAGAAAGGGGCAAAGCAGTTAAGAGATTCCAATTCCCCGACAGCAGATGTCCAGGAACCTTGTCAAGCTGAAGTTTCCATAGTCTGGGTAGCCTGGATCCCAACACCCAAGCTTCTGCGGTGAGACATTGTATAATCCCAATTTACAACAGTCCTGGGATAGCAACCTGTCACCAAGCTGCCAGGATGCGGTGACACAGTGATCCATCAATGGTGGCCGCTGATCAAAGAACCCACAAGAAGGTTCAATGGGCGTCGGTGAGGGTGGACAGCAGTCTACAGTGAGGAGACTGGAAGAGGGAAGTAGTAAAGTCAGAGAAGCTTAAAGGGAAGGCTGGCTCCATTGGCTACGTCTGCAGAATCCAGGACAGGTGAGAAAATGAATGCCTTGGATAGAGTGGAATTCACAAGATGTTCGGCGATGCCTGCACCAAGTAAGAAGCTTCGTTTCCCGACAGCTTCACGTAGGGCAGTCGCAGAGGAAGCCAAAGGCTGAGACAGACTGCTCTGATCTCAGATATCCGAGGATGAGATCGGCAGGCTCTGCGGGCTGCATTTATTTTAAAACCAGTGGCTGTCAACATGCTACATGCTAAAAATACGTCTCCATCTTACAGACCAGAGAGTACCGCAGTTGCAGGGTGTTTCCATGTCTGCCGCCCACTTAGGTGTCAATTCAAAGGTGAACGCTATAATTAGTCCTTTTCAGATGATCTTGATTTTCTTCCATCTTCCAAATGCAGGGATGTAAAATCTGTTGAAGGGGAACTTGCCTCTCTCTCAAGAAGAAATGTTTTAAAAACCTTGTCAGCTAATTATATCCTTTAGTTGGGTAAATCTTGGTTGCTTTCCTTTTATCGAAAAGAGAAAATAAAAAGATCCTTTCCCTTCCTTCCAAAGTCCACAGAAGTGGACAGTCACCTTGTCCTATGTTTTCCACTCAGCTCTGATCTCTGAGGTCTCCAAATGGATTCCCTGCCCAAAAAGAACACCATTTACTTCTTTTTTTTTTTTTGCATACCTTCAGCCCCACCCTGTAGTCAGACACAAGACCACACAGCACAGACAAGGCCTGAGCAGACATTTGCAATTCAGTCCTTACCTCTTTATGGTAGGTAGGTGCCCTCTGACCCCAAGAGGGAGATCTGCCACACCCCCTCCCATTTCACCCATCCGTCTTCCGTGGGAAGCTAAATAGCAACTACCTTATCACATGTTCAGTTACGATGACATTAGCAGTCAGTGGGCAGTTTGGAATGTGGATGTAGACACGTCAAGCAGAAGCCAGTGTTTTATCCCAACACCCATGGTTAAATGGCAAGAGGGATCTGGTCCTCTCGCCAAGACTTACTGAAGTAGCTGAATGGGAGGCATTGCTGGGAGGATTCTGGGGCTACAAGCTGGCTTTGTGGGAAAGAACACTTTGGCCATTAGCAAGGGCCTGGTAGCACCCGGGGCCACAGCGGTACCTATTCAAAATGCATATATATACCTCAAAGTCAGCACAAGAGTCTATACAGGCCCAGGGTGCAGGGTCTGGATGACCGTCTCAGGCCTGTGGTTGACCCCATCTTTTCAGACAGCTTCTTGCTTTGCTTGCTCCTTCGGGGAAGCACTGTGTGGATGTCAGTCTCTCTCCACTGCTTAAAGGTAAGTATGTCATTCTAATCATACCCAGGACTCTTCCAGGAAAAGCACTGTTTGAACCCCAGGTTATGGCCCAGCTATTGTCTGGGTTACCTCCCTGAGGGAACGCACCTCTCAGGTCATTGGCATTCTTTGATAGGATTTCAGTCTCTTTGAAATGGATTGACCGGTAAAAATCCTGTATAGGTCTACTTTATACTCAAAGAGCTTGGCAGGCTCCATTAACACTGGGTCAATCTCTGGCATGCTGGCAGAGAACGTGGGTCTGAGGTGTGATTTTTTCTCAGCTGGGACAGGAAATGGCTTTTGTGTTCACATGCGAAGTTGGGAGAAATCAATGTTCTTCTCCCAACCTCACCGGATGGTCCTAACAGGGTCACTACCGTTGTTCTCGGCACCAAATGAAAGACTCCCACGGGTGAGCATTAGCCTCAAAGTAGCAGATACAGAGAATGCTGGTATAGCTCCCCAGATAGGAAGCAGACAACCACACTAGCCTAAAACACGTGCACAGGTAACATGCTTATATAACAAGCATCTGTACCAAGAAGTCCTTTAGCAGCTTCAGGGGGCAGGAAGCTGGGTGGGCAGGACAGCTACAGATTCTGTGCCGTGCAGACCAAGCTCCTGAGAAGTAACAGCTTAAATACCTTGAAGCAGGACTCAAGCCTTAGCTTAGCACTTCGACAAGACTAGGTCCCCCAAAAGTGGAAGGCCTGTGTGTAAAAGCTTTCTAATGAAAGTCCTGAGTCAGCTGACCTATGCCAAACTTGGTGAGCTGTAAGAGAGGCCCCTTTATCACCAATCATCCCGACTCTGAAGAGCGTGCTTGAGTTTTGCCTGCAAGCAACCATTCTATTTGTTTCGCCATTTCCAACTTTTCAGTCTTGCTTTACATAGTGTCGCTGTTTGAATGTGGAGAGTCCCCTGCAGCACGAATCTGTACAGTGGATCGGTGTGGTTAGTGCTGTCAACTTGACAGGATCTAGAACAGTGGTTCTCAACCTGTGAGTCTCAATCACTTTGGAGCTCAAGAGACCCTTTCGTGGGGATCGCCTAAGATCATCTGCATATCAGACATTTTACATTACGGTTCGTAAAGAGAGCAAGATTACAGTTACGAAGTAGCGATGAAAATAACTCTGTGGCTGGGGGGTCACCACAGCGTTGCATTAAAGGGTGGAAGCCGTAGATAGGTGGAGAACCACTGATCTAGAATCTCCTAGAAGGCACGCCTCCAGGAACACCTGTCAGGGATTACCTTGATTAGGTTAATTGAGGCGAGAAGACCCTTAGGCATCAATTCTTGGCCTTGGGTCCTGGGCTCCATAAACAGGAGAAAAGTAGCTAACAAGGAGCGTTCATCACTCTCTGCTTCCTAACTGCGGGTGTAACATAGTCAACCACCCCAAGAGCCCACTGCCATGACACCCCATCACGATTGGTTGATTCCCTCAGACTGTAAGCCAGAAGAAGCCCTTCTTTCCTTAAATTGCCTCTGCCTGGCATTCTATCACACCAACAAGAGAAGGGATGAATACAGTTGGTAAATAGTGGATCTGTTTTGGGTGGAATCTTTTGGATCTAGGACCTCTCTGTCAGACATAAAGCTGTATGGGAGTTTGGAGTTACACACTGGCTCTGCTTTGGGCATGACTTCTCTGATTCCTGACCCACTGAGATGTGAATAAGCAGCAGCTTCGTGTTCCCTCCATCATAGAGCTGCCTGCAGCTGTGTCTATCCACATCACGGTGGACTGTATCCCTTAAAACTGCGAGCCCATACGCAGTGACATCGAAGTAATCCATACACAAAGTTTCACATTTGATTTTGTTGTTGTTATGTTTTCTGATATACGATCCAATTTAGGAATAGCCAAATGGAAGAGAAGCTCGGAGGGAAGTGTAGGCGTTGTCCCAGAGTGCTCTGACATCTCTGGAAGCTCTCCCAGCATCTCAGTGTGCTCACTGACCCACAAGTTCCCAGTTGGGGAGCAATATTTCTTCCCGACATCCCAAAGCCTTGATCATGCCCTACCCACTCCTAGATGCCCTTCAAGCTCAGTGTTTCTCAGAATCTCAAAAATATCTCCATGACCAATGACTATTTTTGAAAAGCAGACAATATCCCTAGCGGTCAGGGAAATGCAAATTAAAGCTACTTTGAGATACCACCTCATCCCAGTCAGAATAGCTATCATCAACAAATCTGGCAGCAAGTGTTGGTGATGATGTGGAGAGAAAGGAACCATTATTCACTGACAGTGGGAGAGCAAATTAATACAGTTATAGTGGAAATCATTTTGGAGGTTTCTCAAAAATATAGATATAGAATGACCACGTGACCCAGCCACTTCACTCCTCTGCATATACCCAAAGAACTCCATACCCTACCATAAGTATATCTGCACTCCCGTGTTTGTCGCTGTTTAATTCAGTACATCAAAGAACTGGAATCAACCTAGTTATCCATCATCAAATGAAAAGAAAACAAAACTTTGAGGGGTGTGTGTGTAGCCCCCCAACTCTAAAGGAAAATGTAGCTTAAAAACGCAGGGAAATGAATAGACTTGGAATGAAACAGGATATAAAGCTAATTGTTTTTCTAGTTCTAATTATGTTAGTGAATTTTTGTTTGTTTTGGGTGGTGGATAAATGCATAAAGTGTATCTTATACTGAAGATGTAAATTTTAATGTGAAGTTCACAACTTCCAATCTGGCCAATTCTAACTGTACAGGTGCTCGTTAAGTTGTATAGACTTCGGGTCTGGTTAGTTTTGGTGTGTGGTATTTTGATTTATTTGCAGTTTTTTAAAATAACAAACCTTATAGGAATACCTCTACCTTTTTTTATATGAGTCACAACTGAGCTCAATTATTATCATTTTTTCTGATTATTATTATAATAAGAAAAAAGTATTAACTGAGTTAGCCAGTTCTGCAGCCACTGTTGTAGAAGTTTAAGTTGTGTTTAAAATATTGTTTTGTGTACTATTGGGTGCGGGGTTTCCTGGGTCTTGGCATTTTGTATTGTCTGCAGGTGTTGGGTTTCTGTGGAGGATGTTTGGTCATGATCTGTATGCGTTATCAGTTGAACGCCTGACAAGTTCTGAATCCATAAAAACACCTGAGTTCAGATGCTCAGGGTTCTACTGGCCAGGATGGTGTTCCCTCTGCTGAGGTCTGGCAGGGTTTGCACCCATGATTATGCCTCCTTGTCTCTCTTGATGAACCTATACAGCAGAATACTACTACAAGCCACCCTTAAAAAGGCATCAAAATATGTAGTCAGATCTTTTGAGTGCTTGCACGGGCCCGTTTTCTACGCATGCCTCAGTCCAGGTCCAGTGTGACAGCTTTTTTGTTACATGTGGATTTGGCTGGTCACAGTCCTGTCTTTCAAACACCACTTAGATGCTGCTATAAAGACATTTTGATGAGCTTGAACTCTCTAGCACAGCTGGCTCAAAAAGCAGATAGAATGTACCTGGTCATTCCAGTGAAAGGTTTGCAAAGAAAGGCTGAAACCTACGGGGAAAAATGTTTTCTATGACTGGAGATACTGGTCCTTGGTCATGAACCTGTCTATGCTCTCTCATCTTTGTTTTCTTAATGTGAGTGTTTTTCCTGTGTGTATGGGTGTGTACCACACACATGTCTGGTGCCTTATGAGGAGAGAAGACGATGTCAGACCATCCCCTAGAAGTGGAGTTACAGATGGTTGTGAGCCACCGTGGCCTAGTCTTTAGGACTTGCCCTGTGTATTTTAGCAGTGTTCAGACAGCACCAAGTCGGATGGGTAGAGACAGCAATGCATATGGACGTAGATATAGATGTGTAGTTACGTATGTATAGACATGAAGTGCACGGTTTCGAGATATCTCCTTCTGCTCTCTGGTTGTAGCAGGACAGAGGTTTGAACCTATGTGGACACAGCGAAACACTGGCTAATATCCATTAGATTGCACGAGTGTGAAACTTGAAACTGTTCCCCATGAGAGAACAAGAGAGGCACAGCCTCCCACTCCCTCCCTCACTCCAGACGCTGAAGCAATGTCAGGACTGATTTCTACAAAGCCTAAATCGTGCTGTGAAGAGCTAGCTACTTTTTCTAAACTTCCAAGTCTAAAAAAAGAACATAGAATACCCTAATAGAGGTATTTAAAAATGTGGATGAATTCCATCATGAGTAAGCGGAATCGTAATACGGAGACTAAAGGGAGAGACGGTGGTCTGTCTTGGAGTCTTCCTCTCTTGAAAACAAGGAACACCCAGAGCTGTGTTCCCCTGCTTCCTGTACTGTTTTCCCATCTTAACCCTATCTCCAAAACCCCCTGCAGTGACCTGTCAGGCAAAGTTTACTTGACAGACGTGTGATTGCTCACAAATTCTCATAAAGGTGACCAAATCTATTGTCCTGCCAATCACCCAGCTACAAGGTTTTTATGGCTGTCTACTATGAAGTCTCAGTCACTCCCCTGGATGCCAGAGATAAGTTGCTGTTCTCAAGAGCTTTCTTTGTCGTTGGAGAAATGAACGAGCAAACAAACAAAACCACTTTAACAAATGCGAGCAACAAATTATGTCAGAGCCTAGTAAGGACTATGAAGAAAAAACTGAAGCTGGTCGAAGGGCAATGTTTACAGGCCGATGGGAGAAAGGTCATGGTCATATCTCCCTGGACATACCTGACGTCATCTGTTCCTGGAAGCTAAGCAGAGTCAGGCTGGGTCAGCGCGTGAGGTAATGTAGGCCTTTCTGAGAAGCTGTAATCTGGACAATAAGAAGACTATAGCTTATTGTAGATCTATCTCCCTCCCTACCCGGGGGAGGGGGGCAGGGAGGGAGATAGATGTTTTCTCCTCCCTTGAGGTCAAATTGGTCACGCAGCCTGCTCTTTCTATAGGGCCTTCGCAACATGGTGCTGACGTAACAGGTGTTCCCACTTGGAGCCTCACTCGCACGCTCTTCCCAGGACCGTGTGGCCACCAGTCCGTAGAGATGCCTGGGTCACAGCAGACATTTCGCCACCTGTGTGTCCATCTGTGTCCTGACTAGCAAGCCAACGGCATTCGGCTCCACCAACTGTTGTATGTGTAAGTCAGCTGATAGCCACACAGCCAACCCACTGGGACAGAAGGACACCCTATCAAGCCATTGGACCTTGAGCTAAAACTGCAGTGGCTGTTGGCATTATTGAGGCCGTTATGCAAGTTGCTAGGTAGCAAATAGCCTTGATCTGTGAGGGAACTGTGTACTCGCTTGGAACATTTGAGACTTTTATAAAGTCCATGTTGCACTCAGCTTTCAACTTCCCCGTGCCTCCATAAAGACCGAGCACTATTTCTGACTTCCTACAGAGAGACGGTCCTTTATGGGTGGCTGATGCTTCTTTGTATCTTACAAGCAGTTCAGACTGTCCTTGCTCTGCATTATTCAAGGAAGCTCGTTCAGGGTTTGTTCAGCCTTGGAAGACAGATAGGTCTGCTTTCCCAAGCACAAGGAGGGATTGTGTTGTCCAGTCTGAAAGACGGAGGTTCCCAAAGTTCCCTGGTTTCATAACAGGCGCCACTGACTGTGCAGGTGTCACCTGGCCCATTGTGTCCCCCTGGCACAGAGAGTGCCCATATTCTGGCTACTGTCAATGCTGTTGTAATGAAGTCGTTTTCTCTTACCCAGAAGCCTCCAGTGTTATGCTGGCCCCCATGAAATCGTGGCAAGCTAATTTGTTACCTTCTTGTAAAGAAGGTAAAACCCGAGGCCTTCCACGGTTCCTGACACCAATTAATCAAAATTCCTGTTTATAAAACTATCAGCCAAACTCATGCAGGGAGATTGCTTGGCATCTGTAACAGTCCATTTCTCACCAAATTACCCTGGAAAAGCACATTGTGTGCCTGTTCCTAGAAACTGAAGAATGGGGGCATCTGCACACATCCTTTAAAGGGCACAGGGCGGTGGCCAAACCTGAGGCACGGGGCCAAATCTGTCTCTTAAATGAGAGCAAAGGGAAACGGCAAGCTAGAGGCAAATGTGCTGAGAACACAGAGGCTTTACCAGCAAAAGAAATCAGAGTTGTCTCTCCCCTTCCTGCTCTCCCGCAAACTCCATCCCAGAAGCACCAACTCTGAAATCGATGAAACTGGAGAACTTTCTCAGTCTCCGTTTCAACCACTCAGGCAAAGCGAACGTGGTCTCCACGCCGCTGTCACACACACTGGACTTCTTGGATTTCCCGGTGTTTGACACAACTCAGAACTCTATGTCCAGGGCAAGAAAGATCTGCAATTAGCTCCCAATTCCAGTGTCTTCAATTCAATTTAGCCATTTCTTTTTTCTTTTTCCTTTTCGTTCTTTCTTTCTTTCGTGTGCGTGTGTGTGTGTGTGTGTGTGTGTGTGTGTGTGTGTGTGTTTGAGATAGGGTTTCAGGTTTCTCTGTTGTAACTCTGGCTATCCTGGAACTCACAGGGATCCTCCTGCCTCTGCCACCTTGAGTGCTGGGATTAATGGCCTGTGCCACCACTGCCCGGCTAATTCAGCCATTTCTAACAGAAAGTTGTAACTGCTCGTTAAACTCCTCCAGGGGTTTGTCAGATGACCTGCTGCTGTCAGGCAGTAGAGAGAGATGTCTGAGGTGGAAAGATGCCAAGTCTCCCTCAGCACAACAGCTCAAAGCCGGCTGACGT
The DNA here is from genome assembly GCA_026225945.1 of Cricetomys ansorgei. Taxonomy (NCBI): domain Eukaryota; kingdom Metazoa; phylum Chordata; class Mammalia; order Rodentia; family Nesomyidae; genus Cricetomys; species Cricetomys ansorgei. The sequence continues at coordinate 11,853,167 of JAMJFZ010001230.1, read as the reverse complement.
CCTACAGATGCAGGCACTTCACATACGGATCCCAGCTGCTTCCAGATGGGGCTTCCAGATGATGTCCTTGTCTTCTGCCAGAGGGTATATGTCTAGGGGCCAAAGTCACACACACAAACACACACACACACACAATGTTCAGCTTCTGCAGGATGTGACTTATCTACATGCTATGTCAGCCAGAAGTTTCTAGTTGCCCTAAATAAATGGGATGCCATGGCTCAGTAAATTGCCTGGTTATTTAAAATGTTGATTTGAGAAATACTATGACCAATTAAGTTAGATTCTCAGAGGGCAGGGGTGTAGTGTGGACTCTGCTACTTTAAAAAAATATGTATTTACTCAAGTGATTGTAGTGTGCCGCCAGGAGTGAACCCTTATTCAGGAACAGCTCTGGATGTGTAAATATCAAATCCAAAAGCTTCTCCTAGAACCCATCCTATTTGAGAGATGGGGGATTAATGGGAACGTATATAAGCAGTTGTATATAATCAATTGGAAATTAAAGCTCTCGTCATTGGCTCAGTCATTCACATAAACACTTGTCAATCCATTGCTGTCAGCCACAGGTCAGAGGGGGAGCCACAGAGCCACAGAGTAGGCCGTATGGAATGTTACAGGAGCAGTGTGGAGGGAGCACATGGCGGTCTCCTTCTGCCTGTCTCAGGGCTTCCAATCACCGTGCACTTGAACTGTGGATCTGGGTGCCAGTGAGGACTAAATGATTCACAGTCATTTACCAAGACAACCAGCACTTTCAATAACTCTTGGGAATGTCTGAATAGCACTTTCCTCTCTGATCTAAATCATAGATATCCAGAAAGGACAGGAAAAAACAACTAACATTCCTAAACCCTAAGGTTACTGGGAAAGCCGGAAATAACACATGAGAAATGGAGCTTTAGGCTCGAGAACAGGCTGATACACCAGCACACCAGGCATAACCCACAGCGGGAAGAGCTCAGCAGAATGTTCCCTGGAAAATATCAGCCGCCCTGAGCACATGGGGGTCAGGGCAGGAGAAGGCAAGACCTTGTTAGCATCTTGACGTCACCAAAGAGGAGACGTGCTATCCACCCTGGGGGACAGCAGAGCTGTCTCAGCCACGTGATCAGGGAGCACATCCAAAACACACACACACACACACATATATACATGTATACACAAATATGTGTACACACACACACACACCTGCTGTTCTTTTCATGTATTATCAAGAAGCACCTATCGCAAAGTGAGCAGTCTGCGCAGACCTCTGTTCTGGGTTCATGCTGGCATGCATCTGTTCTGATCTTCTGGAATGAACACTGCGCGCATCTTTCTTCCTGTGCTGTGAAGAAGGGACAATAATCTGGATTTGAGTGTCGGCCACAACCTGATAGCTGAATGGCTTTAGGAAAGACACTGAATCCCTCCAGTACTTGGTCTATAAATCATGACAATGGCGGCAGGATTGTGGATGAAATGGTGTATATAAAGCTTCCAGTGGGCGTACAACGGGTGTTCAGAGAGAAGTGCCATCAATATCCTGCCATGCAAGCCTGTTCCTAGAGTGTAGCAACTTTAAACCTCTCTCTCTGTGTGTGTGTGTGTGTGTGTGTGTGTGTGTGCATGGTGCATGTGTGTGATATACACATGTATGTGCCGATGAACACATGTGCAGAGCCCCATGGAAGAACTGGGCATCCTACTGCACCTTATTCTCGAGAGACACAGTCTCTCACTGAACCTTAAGATTGCCATCTTGGGGCTAGGCAAGCTGGATGGCAACCCAAGCAACCTTCTCATCTCCGTTAACGCCACTCACCCCAGCACTGGGGTTACCGGTGCATACTGGGCTGCCAAGATTTCCCGTGAGCACTGAAGATGTGAACTCAGGTCCTCATGCTTACAAGCGATCACTCTTACTCATCAAGCCCTCCCCCCGGGCACACAGCTATAAACTGCCAACTTACTACAACACAGCCTCTCTCTCTTTGGTTTTTTTAAGTCAAAATTAAAATCTCTGCATCTGACAAACAGTATCTCTCCAATCAGTGGCCAGAGATACCGGACCATGTCAGGAAGCTGACGCACATCGTCAACTGCAGAGCGTCTGTAATATCTCATGTTGCAGAGCACCGCCTCTGCTCTGATGCCTGGAGGCTGGGTTACAGTTCCTCCAGGCTTGCTTTCCTGGTTCCAGACCCTAGGGTCACACAACTCCAACCACGAGGACAACATGACCCTACACATCAAAGTCACCTCAACAGTGGTAACCGGAGCCCTGAATAACACAAAACAGACTTCTATCTGGCTCAGGACATGAGACAAACTGCATTCTGCCTCCTGTACGGGGTTGCTGCTGCCTTTCCTTATCCCGAGGCTCCCGTCTTACTCTCATAATATGATCCAATTATAACACCCAGTTTCAATTTGTTCATATTGACAAAAACTTCAAAACATAGGAAGTCGTCTGGGTGAGAGCCCTCCTACCGTACGGCTTTCCCTTGACTTTGGGTTTGTTTTTGCTTTTTAAACAGATGTTTCATCTGCATCTTTTATGTTGACATTTGGAAGGTAACATTTTTATCAAGTCTCCACAATGCATTGGGGTTTTATTCTCACGGGGATAATTTTCTTCATTTCCATATCCATACGCCATCCTTTTAAAGTAACGTTTAATTAAATGATGTAAGCACAAAGCAGCGCAGGTGGTCTGAGCGTACCGGGAACGAGTCAGCGCTCCGAGGGTGTCAGCTGCCGCTCCTCACAAGTCCCCCTCAGGACGTGCTGTCTGACACGCCGGCCACTCTGTCATCTGGAATTTCTGTAGTCAGGGATCTATACGGGCTCTGCTGAGTTTCTACACGGGTCAGCTGTAAGTCAGTGGGATGGCGACTGAGGTGGAAGGGTGATATTACACTGCCCAGTGAGTATCGAGGTTGTTCAAGGAGCCTCAGTGCGCGACGTGCCTTGAGGTCATGCTTAGAGCTGTCACAATGTCACTTCTGTCATACTGTTTAAAGCAAACCAGAATGGCTGCCAAGATGGAACTACTTATAAACATTTTTTTTAAAATAAAGGTGTATTTTTTATTTAATGTGTCTGAGTATTTTGCCTGTTTGTTTGTATGTATGTATGTACATATGCGTGCCTGATGCCTGCGGAGGCCAGAAAAGGGGTTGTATTCTCTGGAACTGAAGTTAGATGGTTCTGAGTCACCAGGTGGGTGCTGGGAATGGAGCCCAAGTCCTCTGCAAGAGTATCAAGTGCTCTCAGCCACTGAGCCATCTCTGGGTAGCATCCTGCATGGCTTAGGCCCTGGGACTCTGACTAGGGGCATGGAGAGACACACAGACACGTGTACAGTAAATTTGGGATCAGGTGGGAGTCTGCTATTGCCTCGACTCGACTCGAACTCTGAGTGTTTGTTACGTGAGGCCCTGGGTCAGGGGTCAACTGGTCTTGGTAGGTGGTTTCTGCAGGTGAGCAATTTCAGGCTGTAAACATCTGGGAGAGGAAGCTGCAGTTGCTAGTCTTTGCATACTCTGATCAATCATTAATAAACACTCAAATTCTCAAGAAGAGCTTTATCAATCCCCTTGAGTCTGGCCCATATGGGGAGATGGCTTTGCCAAATTCTTATGGGTTCAAAGACTGATAGTCCTCACTACGGATATGCCCCTGTCCACAAGACACATTCACTAAGGACTTCATTCACTCCTGGCTTCTTCTATTTCCTCTATCTCTCCAGCCTCAAGTTGTGAACATTTCTTAAAAACAATCTCATATATTTGGTCAACAAAGAACTCAAGAAATGAGAACTGAGAGGGAAGGAGCATAGCTGGACATTAACCTATAAGCTGTATCCAGAAGGCGCTAAGAACAAAAATCAGCATTGTTTCCAGGGGGAACTGCGATCCTACATCCTCGGAAAGCCGTCAGGCAGAAATCACTAAAGAGCTCCCATATCCCATATCATCCCAAAGGTCATGATGCTTTTAGATCAGATGGACTGCTTTAACCTTGCACCTTGTAACTAACGCTTGGGGGTGAGTGGTGCAGTCTTTAGTTGGTGTTCACCAAGTGTGTGTACGTCTCCTCTCTCTCCCCCTTGAAGTTCTGCTAGGGACAGCTGCAAGTCAGCCATGCAGTCAGTTCATGGATGGTGTCATTTCTGAGCGGAAGCAGCTAAGCCAGTACGCCACCTCAATCCTGCCTGTTCCTTGTGATAGTAATCTTGAACTCTCCGTGTGCCAAATGATGTAGCTACAGAACTGAAAAAAGTCACCCAACCAACATCAAACTTTACACAAATGAGAAGCAAAGCCTGATATATTGAGCCACCATTGAGATTTTAATTTTTAACTTATACCCAGTACAAGAACGTCTGTTGTTTAGATGTTAAAGCTGAACAGAAATGCCATCAGGAAGACCCGCTATGTACAACAATAACAATTTGGTGTTTGTTTTTGTTTGTTTGTTTATGTGTGTGTGTGTGTGTGTGTGTGCGCGCGCGCGCGTGCGTGCGCGCGCACATGCGTGCACGCTCTCTCGCACATGCACGTGTACACACACACACACACACACACGTGGATGTGTGCATCTGACCAAACATGAGGGCAGAGCCAGCACCACCAGTACAACCTTGAGAAGATAAAACATACAGGAATCCATGCCAGCAGGACACCGGGGTGGGAGAGGCACAGAGAAGGGAGTCTCAAGTTCAAGTGTTAAGAACAGACCTGGACCACCTTAGAAACGGCCAGGACACTAACTGTGAGTCTGGCCTGCTCCTGGGGGAAGCTTCCTGTTTTCCCTCCAGGGAAAACTGTCTCCAACCCCCTTTTCTCTCCAATCTCCTTTCTCTTTCTCCTTTCTACTCCCTAGTTCTATTGTAAAGTACTACAGCACCCTGCTATTATAGGTCAGTATCTTATAAGATAGGAAACTATCAGTCAGTCAGTGTTGGATAATTGTCCTACAAAGTGCTATTACATAAAAAAAAACTGTAGTGTCTACAGGTTTTACCGATTGAGTATAAATCAGACAGTGAAAGTCTCCAACCCCGGCAACTGTCACTGTAGAAACTCAGAGACGGTTTGTCACCACTCTAATAAACCCTGCCTGGCATGAGCACGCTTGCGTGTGAGTAAAAGCAGCTAGATACTCAAGGAGGAAAGCGTAGGCTAAAACTGGTATGCTCATAAAAGCTGGGGCACCATCAACAGGAAAGCATCTGGCTGTCAAAGTACATCGGCCAGAGAACTTCAATCTTCCATATATGCCCTTTGCACTTACATTAAGAGAAAAGCAAAAGGAGAAGCTAAGGATGTAGTCCAGCGGCCGAGCACTTGCCTAGCATGTGCAAGGGCCTGGGTTCAAACTCCAGCACTGCAAGAGAACGACGTGTCGCAATATCCGGGGCCTAAAATGGAAGCCATCTGAATGCCTGCACTGGGGAACTGATGTCATAGTTTGAGGATAAGACAAGCATCCATTGAGAAGTGCATTTGTGGGGTGTTTTGCATATAGTAAGTGTTTATAAATAACACAGATGAGAACAGCGAACTTCGGAGCTCTGTGAGTTCTGTAAGGAGGCTCGAAGGGCAGTGTTCAACAGACGCTGGAGGGCAAACCCAGACATGCGAAGGTGATGGGTGCTAGCGACACCGATAAAGTAGGGGTGCCGTCTGACAGCACCCCAAGGAACAGAAGAAGGGAAATGAGAAGGTAAAGGAAAGATCACAGAGGAAAACGCTTAACCAGCCACTGACAAAAATCACCCCCAATCCAGCTCACGCGCTCAGAGCTGCCATTTATATTTGGCGCTGAGTATTCTCAATAAGGATAATGATTAGATAATTTGTAATATGAAAGCAGGCTAATGAATGTAATCGATTTCTCCAGAAGGAGGCTTAGTCATTAATTCTTTCCTCCTACCAAATGGCCTGCACGCTTGACTTTTATAAGATATTTATGGATGGGGGAAAGTAATTTCAGCTTAATAAAAATGTATTTGGAGTCGTGCTCTGGCTGAGGCCCTGACACGCACCAGCTGCATACAACTGAACACGTGACCAAGGCTTCCTGGGTCTCAGTCTCTTCATGTTGAAAATAAGGGGCTGAGGAGTCCCCTAACACTTACAAAACTCATAAATCCCAGCCTGCCACTAGCAGCTTGCTACAGTACAAAGGGAGAGCTCCTTGTTCACGTCAGCAGTGGTTCAAGACTCCTGGGAAGGGGGTGAGATAGGACCTGTCTTTGGGGACCCTGCTTATTAGATTAGAAGTTATTCCTTAGTTATTTAGCAGATTACACTTACATGATACTTGTTCCCAAATGGGCACACTACTGACAAGTGTGAACTCATTTGATCCTCATAGTCACACTGGGGTGAAGGGAAACTTACAATCTCATTTTAAAGATAAAGACATCGAGGCACCGAGAGCCAACAGAGCTGAGACTTCATTCTGAGCGGTACCGCTGCTAACGACCATGAATACGACTCATCTCACCTTCTCCCCCAACTTTCCAATCGTAAGTTTATCATTTCATAAGGGAGAAGGGAGGCTCGAATATAAAGCCACCCAGAGCATCTCTCCTTGAGCATGCTGAGAACACCGGCTGTTATCCTCGGCCTTTGGGCTTACACGAGCGTTCATGAGTCCTGGGGTAGGGTGGGGCGGCGCAGGGGTGGGGATGGTCAACTTGACCACAGCCTCCTGTCAATTTGACATTAAGAACAGATCACAAGGGATTTGGAGTAAGATTTAAAAAAAAAAAAAAAGCATTTGTTTTTTGCAGAGGACCTGGAATCTCTTCCCAGTGGCCCACTGGTGGCCCACATCCTCGGGTAATTCCAGTTCCAGTGGATCCAGTGTCCTTGTCTGGCCTCCCAGGCCTTCAGGTATATTCAGTACATGTACACACATGCAGGAAAACCACCATACACATGAAGTAAAAATGAATACATTTCTAAAGTCATAGACATATACATAAGTAAGCTCAGCCTCCGGGTGATGCTTCCAGCCTCCATATGCAAGTCCTGAGATTCCCCCCGCATTCACAAGCTAGCCCTGGCGTTCCACGGCCCTAAAGACTCCCCTGCCATTTCTAGCCCTAAATGTCTGTTCCTTCCTCAAACCTAGAATAAACACAGCAAAATGGACCATGTTCTGATCACAGACATTCTACAAATGCTGATCTTTGTATTTGTAGTGTCCTCTGATCCTCTTTTGTGGTGGACTGTTCATTATGCATTATATAACATCCAATTGTGACACAAATATTCCACATACTTTAACTTCAAAAATTCAGGGCTGCCTGGGTTGATGCTGTAAAACTCTAATAGCATATAATTGGTCTGGGACAGATCTCTATATAAGACCAGATCTACTTTCACGAATCCTTAGAGGAGGCATTTGCTCTCATCCAGATCCCAGTACAATCCAGATATTAATACCTCATCCCCACTTCCACAGGTAATAAATTAATAGAGTCAAAAATGTAGGGTGCAGTAAGTTGCCAGGAAGCTCGCTACAGTAGCAGGTAGGCTGTCACAGGATCTCTGTTTTCATGTGTAGTCTAATTGGTAAGTTGGCAGGCTCTTTGATGGGTGTGTGCAGTATCTGCATGAGTGAGCACATTCAGGTGCATTTGTGCATGCGTGTGTGGCAGCCAAAAGGTTAACGATGGGTGTCTTCTACTATCATTCTTTCATTTTTTTGTTTTTTGAGACAGTGTCTCTCACTGAACCTGGAGCCCACCATTTTGACTAAACCAGCTGTCCAGCAAACATGCAGAATCAGTCTGCCTCTGTCCGCTCAGAGCTGGGGTTGCGGTTGGGACTACCACTCTCAGCCTTCACTGCGTATCGAGGATCCAAACTCAGGACCTCCTGCAATCCCAGCCAGCAGTTTAGCCACTGAGCCATCTCTCCAGCCATAATTTTTATAGCAGGGTGGGGATGGAGGTAGGGGTAGGGGCTGCGTAGCCCAAGTTGGCCTTGAACTCATAATTCTTTGAGAATAAATCTCTCATTTACATCATGGTAGCCAGGGGTGATCAAGATCACGGAGAGGTCTGTCTCCTTTCACAGACTCCTTATACAGACCCTGTTCTCGGTCACGAAAGCCTTCCCAGCTGCGCAGCACACTGAGTTCCTAATGCTTCTGTGGTTTCTTAAGTTCCTTTGCTACCTTCTGAGTGCACCTGGGGTTTCAGCTCTCTTCCCATTGGTTAGTATCTACCACGTTATTCATAACACGCATCTACCTTCTAAAATCTTATGAATGTCTCCTCCTGTCTCCTCTTAGATTAAGTTTACTGATTTTGACTCAGTAGGTGGAGTTTTACTTTTTGTTGAGTTCTGAGAGGCAATTCAGAAAAACAACACACCATGGTTAAGCAGAAGCCTACAGATTAGGTTGTTCTTAGAAGAACACAAAGATTCATATTAAGAATGTTGTCGTTAAAGTTGTTTTTTGTTGTTAAAGTTGGTTGTTGTTGTTGTTGAGGCAGGTTCTCATGTAGCCCAGGCTACCTTAAACTTGCTATACGATTGAGGATGAGCTCGAAATTCTGATCCTCCTGCCTCCACCTCCCAAGTGCTGGGGTTACATCCCTGTCACGTGAGGTAGCTGTAGCACTGGACAGCCTTCAGAGGAGGGCAGCCGACTGCAAGCCTCCAGTTGCTTCTTTTTAGAGCTAGAGCAGTGTTCACGTCAAAGCCTTGCTATCTCTGGTCAAATGGCTAAAAATTGTATAGGAACCAGAGTTAGGAACAGATGACTAGTGACCCACCTGTGCCCAGGCTTTGAGACTCCTCAGAACTGTTCCTCCTGCTCAGCCCTTTCCTGTAGGTCTCCTCTCATAGGGCTGAGCCTGCTTCAGCTGCTTTGCCTAGCCCTGCTCCCTATCATGCTGTGTCTTGCAACGAGATCTCCCCACATTGCAGTTAAACCTCTCTTGGACACCCTAGCATAGTGACACACACCTTTAACCCTAGTGCTCGGGAGGCAGAAGCAGGGAAATCTCCATGAGTTCAAAGCCACCCTGGTCTACATAGCAAGTTCCAGTCTAGCTAAGGCTACATCTTCCTGTCTCAAAAAAAATTTTCTTTTAATTCCTCTGATCTTATAAGGGGCTGGAGAGATGTCTCGGCAGTTAAGAGCTTGCATTGGTGTATCATGAGGATCAGAGTTCAGAGCCCAACACCTATACTGAGCAGCTTCCAAATGCCTGCAACTCTAGCTTCAATGGATCCAACACTGTCCTCTGACCTCCTTGGGCACACACATGCACACACACACACACACACACACACACACACACAGACACGCAGTTGGGATGGGGACTGGGGAGATGACTCAGTAGTTAAGAGACCTATTGCCCTTCCAGAGGACCCAGGTTCAGTTCTCATCATCCATGAGGCAGCTCACAGCTGTCTGTAACTCTAGTTCCAGGGAATCCAACACTCTCTTCTGACCCCTGTGGGAACCAGGCACGAACATGTTACACAGACATACATCAGACAAAACCAAAACACTCATATACGTAAAATAAATAAATTCTAAAAACCTCCTAGGAGGTTTTTTGGGAGGGTTTTGTGTGAGCTAAACTGAGACAATATCTATCTACTAGAATTAAGGCAGTTTTCAAATGTTATAAGAATATTCAAAGATTTTTAAAAATAGTCAAGATATAAATTACTCAAAATAACCAGTATTCTAAATGTATAATTCAGCAGGGTCCTAATTAGTTTTTTAAAGACATAGTGTCACATGAACATGTTTATATGTGCATGTAATATATATATATATATATATGTATATACACACACACATACATACATACATCTGATCCTTCGGACTCACAAAACCAAGTAGTTACTTCTGATGCATAGACTATGACTGCCTATTGATTTCTTTACTGATTTCTTTATTTTACATTTCAATAACTGAACATTATTCTACTATCAGAAACAAAGATGTAGCTTGTGCACACACACACACACACACATACACATGCACACTCTCAGTTCACTCTGAGGGCTGCTGCTGTCTGAACAGATGGGCTGGCCAGACTCATCTTTGGGGGCTGATGCAGATCCAACGGAACAACTCAGCAGCAAGAAGTACAGAAGACGATAATGTCACAGCTTAAAATATGTGTTTGGGGGGACTCCAGGTGTTCTCAAAACCCAAACCGCGCTTAGGAATCCCGGTGGACTTTTAGACAAGAGCAAGCAGACGGACTGCCAACCTACTGTGTGCTGTGTGTGGCTTTGTTTCACTGTGTTTTAAAGAGGATTTCTACGGAGTCAATGTTTACCCAGCCTACCTTGTTCTTCATTTTATCTGGTAAGGAATAATTCCATCTTCTCCCTGATGGATGCGAGCTTCCCTTAGAGTCTATGAAAGGGATGACTGTAGCCGTATACCTTCGGGGTGGCTCGGCACAGAAGACAAGGAGACATATTCATTGGTGCAAACTCTGCCAGACCTCAGCAGGGAGAACCACTGCCCCCAGCTTCTGAGCTCAGGTGGTTTGGATTCAGCACTCCTCAGGTGCAGATCATCAGCAATCAAACATCCTCCACAGAAATCCAATACCAAACGCCAAGACCCAGGATAGCCCCTCGCCCAACAGTGCATGAAACAATTTCAAACAGAACTAAAAATAAGCTTCCCCAACAGATGAACTAGAGGATCCCAGCTGGCATGCCCTCTATCCTCACCCAGCCTCCTCGCCTGTCCCTCCACTAGAAGCTGCCTCTGTGTTTTCCAGTTTGTGGGAACTCCTGTGGATCTAAATGTCAGAACAGTATATTAACCCCACCATCAATGTGATAGTAAGAGCTAATGTTTACTGGGTGACTTCTCTGTGCCAGGCAGCATCCTAACTCCTGCTTAGGCACTAAACGGCTCACCGCGTCTTCATAAGAATGCTTGGTACGCCAACATCACCCACTTTACAGAGGCAGGCGCAGAAGTTAGGGAGGTCAAGGGACTTGCAGATCCGGAAGAAATGGGGCATGTTGGTAGCTGGGTGTGAATGCAGGAAGTTGCCAAGGAGAAATAAGAGAGCAAAAAGCACATCTGCTCCTCAGACAGAGGACCAGCTGTCCCTGACGGAAATGAGAGTCGGACAGGCTAGATAAGCAGAAGGGAAGTGAGATTCCACTGGAGAGCAATCAGTCAAAACAGACGAGAGGGAAGGAACCTGAATAAACAAGGGAGAAGGCAAGCAGAGGCTGCGAGTACGGACCCGCAGGCGCTCATATGAAGTGGGCCGAGGGGCACTGCCTGGTGAAAACGTCCATGGAGGCTGGGGGTGGGCGTGGGGGTGAGGGGAATTGGATGAGCAAGAGCATGCAGGCACATAGGGCGGGAGGCATGCAAAAGACTCCCTGACAGGCTGGCAGGACTGTCAGTCAAGAAGAGGCGGGAGATGCAGGGGTGGAGAGGGGCCCACTGTAGGGAAGCTTAGGAGGGGAAATGGCTGACTTGAAAGGGAACCGCATCATCTCCTGTTCCCTGTTACTTTAACCTCGGCCTTCCTCAGCCACTCTGCCAAGCAGCGAGGAGATGAACTCCTCCTGTGGGGCTTAGTTTCATAGAGTGAAATGGGACACCAGCCACTTCTGACCTGCACACGTTGCTGGGGGGGTGGGGCGGTCAGGTCTCTGGGTTTTGGGGGATTCCCAGAAAGAATGACATGGTTAAAAGTGAGTAGCCAACACTTAAAATGGAGATTCTGGCCTCCCAGGACTACCATGGCTATGCCAGACAGTCCCTTATGTGAGGGCATGACAGGAGCTTCGTACTGTCGAAGGTACTGTTGGTCCGACACCCAGGAGCACTCAGTGGCCCACTGCCCGCCGGACAGCCTAGCTCGGCCCTGAAAGCCCTCCACCACCGAGAAGACAGTATTCCTGTGTTAACAACCTTAATCACTAAAGAGATCCACTACATCTACTTCTTTAATTCTGCTTAGAAATGCCAAAAAGCCAATGTGAGAGGATTTGAGAGTTCACGGCTTAGTCGTGGGTGGATTCCAGATGTTGATCATCGCATGAGTTCCCCTGGTCCAGACATGAGAAGACAAGAACCCTGTCCAGGTGCCTCCTGAGGCAGAGGTCAAGTCTGTGTGAGCTCACTGGGTCCCTGCCAGCTTTCTGAAGAGACAACGGGGAAGGAGAACAGCCTTTGGGAGGCGGTGGTAGGAAGATCAGAGACTCAAGCACATCCTCGGCTACCTATGAGTTTGAGGGCAGCCTGGGCTATGAGACCCTGTCTCAAAAACAAACAAACAAATAAACCTACTTTAAAATAACCAGTCCCTAATTTATCACAGCGAGTGTAAGGTTTGTGTATATCCAAACTGCGAGTTGCCTGTAGCAGATTCTTCTCGCACAACGTATTCTTTTAGTAACAAAGTATTGGAAGGCTCACTGGCTCAGCACCGCTCCCTGCATCCGGCTCTGAGTGAAGAAGACAAAGGCGGAAGGTGTGGGGGTCGGGACCCTCACCCCGGGCCTAAGATTCAGGTCCCTAGTATAGAAAAAGACCAAAACAGCCAAACTTTAGTCAGGCTTCTAAGAGCACCAAAATTGTATAGGCCCAAGCCAGGTGCACCGTGACCCTGGAGAGTTCCCAGAGTTAAAGAAAAAAACCTTTTCTTGGACAAACAAGACGGCCTTGGGCTGGAGAGCTCCCCCTTCCCCCATAGACCACCCATGGCCTTGGGCAAAAGACTTTCCTCCACCCAGTTACCCGGAACCTTGAGCATGTATTCTTTTTAGGAGCCCTTGACCTTGCTATATGCTAGGGCCAATCAGTTTAGAGGTTAACTGGCCCCTACCTATCAAAATGGGAAAGCAATTTGGGTACCAATCAACTTGTACCAACTTGGTCTGTGCCTAGCAACTGTACAGCCCCCTAGCAACCGTTTCAACGGTAAATAAAAAGGCTTGCTTTCTGCCCCTTGGGGTCGCTTCTATCCTGCGTGTTAGAACAGCCCCAGTATACTGGAATAAATCCTCTTGCTATTTGCATTGATATTCCGTCTGTGAGTCTCTGTGGGGGTACGGCGTTCCGGTTTGGGCCCTGGGGGTCCCAGTTTGGATCTCTGAGGTCCAACAGAAGGAAAAGGCCATTTCGAGATATCGATTCCACCGTCAGAGACATCACAAGACACGCGCCTTTCGATCTGAAGAAGAACCCAGCCAGGCCACCTTGACTAAACAGAGCTCGTGGTAAGTTTGTAATCACCCCCAGATGGATCCTTCCCTGACTAGCTGTCAATTTCTGGGCTCAGTTGGACACATCCCCAAGCTACAATTTCTCTGTCAATCAAAAGTTTTGTTCTTCTAGATTATTGCTTAAGTTGTAGCACTCATTAAAAACGAAAAGCAAACCACAGCGGGGCTGAGAGCCCTGTGGAAACAACCTGCCCCCTTTGAAATGAAAAGCCGATCTGCCTTGGGGTGAAAGCCACGGAGAGAAACCCCTAAGGGCTCACCTGCAGCCCTCCCCACCCAGCTTCCCCCAGCCTCCCTCGCTCTAACTCATGCAGTAAAAAATCCCCAAGGCGGTTCTAGCCCAAAGGTTTATTTTCTGCTTTAAAACCATCTGCCCGGTGGCAGACTGATGGAAATACTTTAAGCCTTGCCACACTAGGCACAACTCCTGAGGTTATTTCTTTTAATTCCATTTTTGCCCCACTGGGAAATTAAATGGCATTAAAAAAAAAAAAATCAATGCTTCTCTTTGAAGGAGAAGGGGCTGGATGACCAGATATCAATATATCCCTTTCTGGATTAGACAGTGCTTCCGAGCGTATCTGGTTAAAGAATTTCAACAGCCAGGCCCCGATGCAGGTATGCAGGCATTAGCCTGAGTGAAGAGCAAGGAGCTTATTGTTTGTTTCCGATCTCCGGCTAATGAGCGACTCTCCGCTTCATAGTGTAGGGAAGAATCCAAGAGAAGCTGTAAGCAGTGGCTTCCAGTTTCGAATTTTGTCCAAGTGCGGCAGACGGTAAGGAGCCTCTCGGGCCCACAAAACTGAAATGGAAACTTGGCTTCAGATGATTGGCTTGGAGCTGCACGGAGAGGCCAATCGCTGTGGCCAGGGCAGCTGCTCTGTGACACTCTGTGGCACCCAGAGCCCTGGGCTTGCGAGACGGCTGGAACAGAGTTAAAGTTTCTTCTTACAGAGTAAAAGGTAACTCTAATTTTTTTTTTTAATTTTTATTTTGTGTTATCAGGGCTTGAACTCATGCCTTGCACATCTGACGCAAACATTCTACCACTAAGCTCCACCCTCAGCCGTCACCACCCTGAGACACCAGGCTCCAGGTCCAGTGACACACCCTGGCTCAAAAAATAGGGTGGGTCAGCCACCCGACATCAACCTCCAGCTCCACATGCCTGTACACACATATACACGAAACACAGGCGAGTTTATACATACATGTATTTGTACTTCGCAATCTAGGTGGCTTGGGGTTCACTGTGGTATTTTTATAAGGTACATTATTTTCTAAATCTAGTGGAAATTTAAAAAAAAAATAATTCTCATTGTATTTTTATTTAGAGGGAAGGGGCGCAGGATGCACATGGAGGTCAAAGGGCAACTTGCTGGTCCAGCTCTCCTTCCGCCATGTGGGTTTCAGGGACTGGATTTTGGTTGCCAGGCTTGGGCATCAGGTGCCCTTACCCACTGAGCCATGTTGCCCTTTATTATTTATTCGTTCTGTGTTACATATATCCTTCGTCTTGTTCACCAGCTTTTCATAGTCCTGTCTCGCTCATCAGGTCTCCAGTGACTGGTACATTTCTCCTAACGTAGGCTTCAAAACCCTAGCAGACCCCACCTTGGGGCGTGAACTTTTGTTTTAATTCGCACACTTGAGAATTGTAAGGTTACAAAGAACCAACATTTCAAAAAAATGTGTGTGTGTGTGTGTGTGTGTCTGTGTGGGTGTCTGTGTGTGTATGTATGTGTGTGTGTGGTGTGTGTGTCTGTGTGGGTGTCTGTGTGTGTGTGTGTGTATGCGTGTGTGTGTGTGTGTGTGTATGTGTGTGTGTATGTGTGTGTATGCGTGTGTGTATGTGTGTGTGTATGTGTGTGTGTATGTGTGTGTATGTGTGTGTTTATGTGTGTGTGTGTATATGTGTGTGTATGTGTATATGTGTGTGTGTATGTATGTGTGTATATGTGTGTGTGTGCGTGTGTGTGCATGCGTGTGTGTGTGCGTGTGTGTGTGTGTTTATGTGTGTGTGTATATGTGTATGTGTGTGTGTATATGTGTGTGTGTGCGTGTGTGTGTGTGTGTGTGCGTGTGTGTGTGTGTGTGTGTGTGTGGCTAATATATGTAGTGGGACACTTGGAAGAAGTTTTTGTTTTTTGATTTCTTTAAGAACAAAATGGCATTTGGATTAGGCTTGCGTGCTCACCCCAGCTGTTGTATAGTTGTTTACAAGTTGGGAACGCTTGGTGCAGGTGGCTTGGTTAGGTGCAGCCTTTCTGGCACCTGTAGCTTGTCTTTGGGATTGTGTGCCACATGGGTTAATGGGAACTTTTGGCTTAGGGCATAAAAGGTCTGAAGCCCTGAGAGTGGGGGTGGGTGTTGGTTGGTGGTTTGTTGGTTGGGTTGCTGTCATTAGTGTGATAATTCCTAAAGGAACAAAGGTTGGAGAGATTGAGTTTGCAGACCGTGAGCTGAGATGCTAACCTGACTCACTGTCAGCTAGTCCTCTTCAAGCTTAGGACAGCCTAACAGAGGCTGTGAAGGTTTCTGCCTTCCTCTCATTCTAAGTAGTGATGATATCTTTCTGACCTTCCTTTCTCTTTCCCTAAATTGAAGGGAAAAGATTGTAGCATACTGCAACAATTGGCATGCCAACGTGAGGCAGGACATCACGCCAGCTAACCAAACATGGAAACAAGGAAGAACAAAAATGGACCTTGAGACCTCACAGAGTCTGGTAAAGTACACTCGGAGAAGCTACCAGAGGATAGAGATTAAGGTATTAATTGAAGACTCCTGAAGGAAGATGAGAGCGAACTCGTCTTCTTCAATAAATCACCACAGCAGCGAACGATTACAAATACACATGGCTGGGAGTGGAGAGCCAAGGGCTGCCCGGTTTCAATGCCAGCAACTTCCAAACAGCCTCAGGTGCTCTGCAGATGGCCCAGGATAGCATCAGTGTCTTTGTGCCTGATCCCTGCTGCTTCTGTATAAGCACTTCCACCAGAGTCCACGTTTTCTGGTCATGTTTGCAACTCTGCCTTCCTACTAGATAGTAAATATCCTGCAGGGAGGTGCCCTGCTCTGCCCTGGAAGATCGCAAGCACCGTGGCTGAAACAGGGACTTGGCGATAATGGAACAGGTAAAATAAAGATCTAAAATGGAACAAGTTTCAAGAGAAAATTACAGAAGTACATTAGCACTTAATAATGTGGCTATATGATTTAGAAGACAGGGAAGGACGACTGATTTATAGGAAACTTGAAAAGTGTTAATATTGGGCGCATGGCCTTGCTTGGTTAGAGGGCTGGGAAAGGTCTCCAGGATGTAAACTGAAAAGGAGCATGTGAGTGGGAGAGAAACCATCACTCCTTGTTTCAAAAGCTACCGTACAGAAGGGGGGCTGGCTGAGTTGTTCCATCAAAAGTAAGATGCTGTTATGATGTGCCAGTGGATACAATCCTGTAAATCAGTAACTACATACCTTAAATATAAACAGAAAAACACGTATGTATTAATTACTCTTCACAGCTTTTCTTTATAAAACCTGTTTGAATCCATGAGTTTAAAAAGCAAACCACATGAGACTGGGACATCATCTCAGCCACAAAACTTCCAAACTATGGCTTATCCTCCATGCAAGATCCTCTTTGACAAACAGGCAGAAGTCTATGCCAAAGGAGGGAACCCCTGCCTGAAACTGCAGGCCAGGCCAGGAACAAGAGCCTAGATAGCCCAGAAATGATTTCTAATGGTGTCATGCTCTGCCCACAGATCAGTAACTAACCCATCCGTCATCAGAGGCCCTCCAGCAGCTGAGAGGAGCATATGGAGAGGCTCAAAGCCAAACATTGTGTAGAGCTCAGAAAACCCCACAGAAAAGGGAGAGGAGGTATGGAGGAAACCAGAGGGGTCGAAGACACCAGGAGAACAAATCCCACAGTGTCAACTGACCAGCACTCTTAGGAGCCCACAGAGACTGAAGGACAGACACAGAACCTGCAGGATCCCCTAAATACATCTTATGGCTTTCTAAATTAGTGTTCTTGAAAAACTCCTTCAGGCTGGAGTGGGGGAATCTGTGGCCCTTTTACCTGTGACCCTTGAGACACTTTTGCTCCTGCTGGGCTGCCTGGCCCACCCTTGATGTAGGCATTGGTGCCTGGCCTTGTTTGATCCTGCTATGCCATGCCCTGATTGTGCTGTAACCCTGGGGGGACTGTTCTTTTCTGGGGATCAGAGGGGGGATGTTTGTGGGTGGTGATGGGGCATAGATCTGAGGGAGAGAGAAGGGGGGAGGTCAGGATGTATTGTATAAGTTGTGTTAGAGAAGAAAAATTTAAAAAATAAAGTAAAAAAAGTCAACCCCATTCTTTTCCTGAGGGAACTTTAAAAAGCCATCTTGCATAGCAGCTTTCCCAACGCTTTCTCTATGCACACTGTCGAGAATGGGAAAGTGGTCATTTCCGACGGCTGAGACCTGGGGGCTGGGAACTTCCAGAGGTGTGGCTAGGAGAGCACTTCACACAAAAGTAACTAAGCCAAAGGACAATCTTATGTCCATCTCTTGTGGCTGAGAAACAGTGGCAAAGAAGCAGCACTGTCCAGAATACTCAGGGTTAAATGAGGGTTTGAAACCTGAAGCAGAATCATCTACAGACGGAGAACTGGAAGCACAGTGTGAAAGGACCTGCTTTATAATCCACTGGGCAGTTCTCAACTGTTGTTTTTGTCGTGGAAGGTGGGAAGCAAGAAAAACAATGAGGCAAAGGTGAGGTATCTTTGGAAAAATTTAATTGGACCATATTTTCTTTCTTTGTTGAAAACATCATATATCCGTAGACATTATGGGCTCCATAGCTTACAAAGGGATAGTGGTTTTCCCACAGTTACATACTGGACCCAAATTTCTATAGAAAGATAAGACGTTCCTATCTTGCTGTTGAATATTTCCTAAGAGATGCTCTACAGGTTCCTCACAATGGCAAGTAATGCAGAGTAAGGCGTCAATTCTCTCCCTCGCACATTCAGTGCGCTCGAGGGACAGTAAGGAAGACTAGTCATGTCAGTGCTAGTACCCTGGGGGTTGCTGCTGGGTCCTCTGAGGTGCACCATGGCACTGAGGTGCTGACACAGCCCTGCACTGAGGAACCTGAGATGGGTGAATACTGAGCAGCCTGTCACAGCCAAGCACAGCTGTGACAGCAGAGAGGAGATGCGGGCTTCTCTGGTTCTCCTTGGTGCTCACAGGGCCACTGGCCTTCACGTGTAGCGAAGGAACCAGGCCACAGCGTGACCAGAAGTCTCCCACTTGGCACTACATTCCACAGGTTCACCTCAGTGGGCCTTACAATGTATGCACTGGAAGTCAGGTTAAAAGTGCCTTTAACAAATCCTGTATCAAATCACCAAAATGAAAACAAAGGCATGTGTCTGTCGGATGGAAAGAGCTCCCTCATGAGACACTCTGGGGAGAGGGTGTCTGTCACAAGGCTTGTCTGCTGTGCAATTCCTTTGTTGTATCATTTGCACAGCATTCTCATTTTTCAAACTTGTTTCATTATTTAAAAAAAAAAAGGACAACTAATTTGGGTTGCAGAAAAACATCTGGAACATCAGCCTTCATCTTCTGAAGTGTTAAGAGCTCATGATTAAAAGGTAATCGACGAGTTTCTTAACAGGAAACAATGCAGCTCTTGCCAATAAATGCACCTCTAGTAAACACAGGGCCCCTCATAAATATAAAATTAAATTCTTTTGCGGAATAGTTTTCTGACTTTAATATTTGGGATTTATACCTATTCTTTGTATTTTATAGTAAAAAAATGTATGGTCTTGGCTTCTTTATAGTCACACAAATGACGTCATCTCAGCAGGCTCTCACGTACAGGTGGCAGGCTGGGCTATTCAGCTTATTTTAGAGAGGGGTGGCGGCCATGCGGCACAGGCTTTAGAACCCTTGCAAAAACTCCTGCAGCTGGGTGACGATCTCCGTGTCCACCGTTTCCATGAGCGACTGGAAGCCCTGCCCCCCCAGGGTCTCCTGCTGGGCCTTGAGCTTCTCGTAGGTGAACTGCTGCAGCGACACGGTGTGCACAGGGTCCTTCAGGGCCAGCTGCGGGACAGGGAAGGCGGACAGGTTAGAGAGGGCGGACCGGCGCCCCACGCGCGCCTCGCTGTGGTCGGCGGTCTCCACAGCTACAACTGCTGCTGCCCTCCCCCACCCCCCCAAACCCCAAGAGTCCTGCGGGCGGTTTTCTAGGTCCGTCTGAACGTGAGTTGTTCTGATGAGCCCGGTGTCTCCAGAACCGAGGACTCACCCGTTTAAAGTACTAGAACCTAGTAGACAGCACCCTAAAAGGAAGAGGGTGCACCTGTGGGAATCCACGCAGCTGCTGATCTCAGGACCAGCAGAGATTCCACTGCAGCAGCGCGGCCACACCCTCAGGACGAGGAGGCACTATTCACCCTAGCTTATACTTCGACACCATTTAATCCGTGCCCCTGTTTTTAGGTTTGGGAGAAAAAAAACAAAATTTTGTTCCTCCTCCAGCCCACTAAGGTATTTGTAAAACGAAAGTAGAATTAAAACTTTTAATTGTTTATTTTTAATTTTATGTGCCATCGGTGTTTTGTCTGCATGTATGTCTGTGTGAGGGTGTCAGATTCCCTGGAACTGGAGTTACAGACGGTGGTGAGCTGCCAGGTGGGTGGTGGGAATTGAACCCAGGTCCTCTGGAAGGCCAGCCAGTGCTCTTAAATGCTGAGCCACCTCTCCAGCCCTAGAATTAAAATTTTAGTTATTTTCTAAGCAGCTACACATTAGGACTCTCCTGAATACACAGGAAGAATTGTACATATATGCCATGTTGTTGTTTTAACCTATTGTACACATGCAAAAGCAGTCACAGCACAGTTTAAACGGTTTTCCTGTGGCTTTGCTGAACACTCCCGAAGACATCGTTGTGTTAGTTGTGTAAGCAGCCTTTCTTTATATTTCAGCTTCCCCTCTTTTGTTTAAAACAGGTGTCAGGCAGCCAAGGCTAGCCTCATGCTAGATACCGCAGCTGAGGTTGGCCTTGAACTCCTGTTCCACCTCCAAGTGGTATTGCAGGCGCGTGTCGCCACGCTCAGAGCACCATTGGTTTTCTTAGGATATCTGTTCCCATCCATTCAGAAGAATCTCTAGAGCACAGAACATTTTGTGACTCCAGATCCATACCGCAGCTCGTTCTCCCTACAGTTTGTACCAATCTAAGACATAAAATAGTTTTTAGTTGCTAACACTGTGTCAACACTGTATTATTTAAATGGCTTATAATGTAATAATAAACACAACACAATAAGCTGAGCATTTTGCACCACCGGAGATCCTAACATCTGCGTGACTTTCAGTAAAAGCATAAATGTGTTTACCCAATGTAGCTGAATTCCAGCCAAAACTGCTGTTTGAGTCATATGAACAGGTATTAAGACACGACTGAGGAAAGGGGACGTGGGCACCATGCAGTTTAAATTAGGCCCCACATACGACCAAAGCAGAGCATTCGGCAAAGCCAAGATAAAGAATAATGTCAACACTCAGTTCCCTGTAAGAGAGACGGAGCAGTGAGGACAGCGAGGCCTCGTTGTGAGCTGAAGGCAGCAGTGTACAACACGCGCAGAGCTGAAGGTGAACATTTAAGGAGCTGGAGGGATGGCTTAGCAGGTAAGAGTGCTTGCTGCTCTTGTACAAGGCAGATCGCTTGCCTAGTGCATGCAAGGCTCTAGCGGGCACACAACTGTAATCCCAGAACTCAGAAGACAAGAGGCTGCAAAGGCAAAAGGCTATCCTCAGCTATGTGTCTAGGACTCAGACTGGAATGAGCTAGAGATTCTGCCTCAAAAATAAATAGAAAGGCTGAGGAGGTAGCTCAGCGGGTAAGAGTATTTGTTGGGTTAAGCATGAGGACCTGAGTTCAAATCCCTAGAACTCGGGGGAAAATCTAGACGTGGTAAGCACCTACAATCCAGGGCATGAAGCGGGCGGGGGCTGGGTGAGGGGAAGTGGACAGAAAATGGAGGATCAGCTCCAGGTTCAGTGAGACCCCATATCAAGGGAATAATAATGTGCAAAGTAAGAGAGCAGCACACACAGTGTCTTCCTCTGGTCTCTAAGCACACGTAGACAAGTGCACCCACCACACGCACAGGTGAGCAAACACGATACACACTCACCACACACAAATACATAAACGAATAAAACATCTTCAATGTCCACCCTTTAAAAGAAAAAAATTCAACTCCACAGCACATGTTCCTAGTGGCTGAGTGATCAATCTGGTCCCTGCCACACACTTTGAAAAACAACTTTACTTTTACTATTTCTTGAGAATGCAATACACAAGTTTACTACCTGGGATGTACTATGAATAGTTTCTCAAAACAAAGATGTCTGCTAATTACAGACCCAGCTAGAAAACTTGTAGTATGTCTTTTTACTACTACTATTGTTGCTGCTGTTATTGTATGCATGTGGTCTGTGTTTGTGTGTGTGTGCAGGTGTGCGTGTGCATACAGAGGTCAGAGGTTGACGTTGGATATCTTCCTCTGGGAGCGTTCCTCGCTATTTTCTGAAACGTCTCTTATGAACCTGGAGCTCACCACTTCAGCTAGACTGGCTGGTCCATGGGCTCCAGGGATCCACCTGTCTCCCTTCCCCCAGTGCTGGGTTTACAAACACACAGGCTGACAAAATCTGCCTTTTATGTGGATGCTGGGATCTGAACTCAGGTCCACACACATGTGGAGCAAGCGCTTACCCACTGAGCATCGCCCAACCCCGCTTATTACTAATACAGGTCGTCTACCTTCACACACCTTTCCTGAATCTTGTGTAAGCCCAGCATTATGAGCTGAACTGCACCCCAGCTCAATGCATTGGCTCAAGTCCTATCCCCACCCATGTGACCGTTTTTTATAGGTAACAGGGTTAAACGTGGCTATAAGGAAAAGCCCCAGTTCAGTATAATGGGGCCTGCCTGGGGAGAGCGCCAGAGGCCACGTGAGGCTGCAGCAGGAAGCCACCCGCAAGCAAAAGATCAAGCCACTCAGCTCACACCTCCACCTTGGCTTCCAGCTGCTGGTCAGTGTTGTCACAGTGGGTGCTGAGTCCAGTCGTCCTGCTGTACTCATGACAGGAACTGAAGATGGAGCGGGAAATGATGGCACGACCCTTTACTGCCAGCACTGGAGAGGCCACAGGGTTGCAAGTGCAAGGGTAGCCTGGACTACGTGGCGAGGCTAGGGTAACAAACCTCACGTGACTGGTGATCTGACACTAAAAAGGACGCAGACTAATGGCGACGTGTGGCACTCTGCACTAAGAAGAGCACTGGGAGAATGTGAAGTCTAGTGTGGAGTTACGTTGATTTCTTAGTTTTTGTAAAAATATAGTGTACATTTGAGAAATAAAACATAAAAATGTTAACGTTAAGGGAAACTAGGTACGGGAACATGAGAACTACGTATGAATTTTGCTACTTTTCTGTATACCTAAAATCATTCTAAAGTACAAACAATATTTCACACAACAGACTCAGAAATTACCAGAGTGCATCCCTCTGTGGTACAGAGGCAAGCAACACCCTCATCTGGATACACAAATGGCAATTATACCATTTCTAAGTAGCTACCACGGAAAGTTCATTTCTTTAGTGGGGGAAAAAAGTATGTCCCCAAGCAACTTGTGACACCCAAGGCTGACTCTTCTCAGGCACGACACCAGCAGAACTGGATATTCCATTTGCAAGAATAAACTTCCAAATGCCCGGCTGTCTTTCAGCTTTGCCTTTTCCCATGACTTCCGTATGCCCAAGCCTCACTCTGACTCCCTAAGGAAGTACCTGATGCTACTCCACAATCACCTAAGGAACATTTATATCAGGACAGTTAGGATAAAATCAGGAACCTTGTGTTAATTGGCTTCACTAATTAATGAAAAAGTAATAAACCAGCATTCCTGACTTTAAGCTAATGCCAGATAAATGAAGTTTTAGTAGCCTGACTCGTTTCAAAGTTTCATTCATTGGATTCAGATGTGCACGTAGCTTAGTCCTGCTTGGTTTGAAAGCTGTTACTTAAAGAGAATGGTTTTGGTTAAACCACTCACTCATCGGTTCCTTCCACTGGTACCGAAGGCCTTTGATATATGCTTCAACCTTCTCAAAGTTTAGTCTTCAAAAGCAGTCCATGATTTAACTGCTTCCCACCAGGATGTGTGTTTTCCTGCTAAGATTTTTATTCCTTAAAATGAAAATTTTCATTTTATTTCCTGTAAAAACCACCAATTTCACCCAACAAGAATTCAGGGAAGCTGAATCTTCCACATTCTTAAGTCAGGACAGAAATATCACGTGACTAGTCACTTTTTAACCCCTCATATGCTCTTTGATAATTTTTCAGGAATTACTTACTGTTAACATTATTTCAGAAAAGGGGTTTTCTATCCTAGAAGACACAAAACATCTCTAAAGAATAATGTGCTTTTCATGATACTTGTCAGATTAAATATAAGTACACTACATATGAAAGAGACCAAAAATCTTAAAGGAAATATGCCATTATTTAACTACACAGTCTTCAACAATCCCCAAGTCTGGTCAAACACCTCTGGTTTAGATGTCTCTTCTATTTTGAGCTTTAATTGTTTCACTGAGGCCAACTATCAATTTCTAAGATGCGCCTGACATGCTTAACCTTATAGTCACTGGGTATCACAAGCTCTCCTAGGTCTGTACCTAGTGAAGACGCACGCCCTCAGATGCCGACGAGCCCTGTCAGCAGGCACAGCGGCAGAAACTCATCCTCACACTCAGGGCGACGCCCGAGCTGTTCTCTGAGGAGGGGGAACTCCACTGTGTACACGATGAGCCTGCTGCAGAGTGGAACCCTGTCCCGGGAAGTGAACTGTGAATGAGTGCTCCCTCTGCGGTTCTAACATGCACACAAGAGGAAGAACCACCACTACAGAACAACTCGGATAAAACACTTCTGAGAACTATCATCCCAGCAAACTCCTGAAATCCAAGGAGGGCTGTATATCCATTAAAAAAAAAATTAAACAGACTAAACATTTTAAAGTTACTTTTCTTCTTTCATATAATGAATATCAGCATCTCTCCCTCCATTCCTCCCAGTTCTCTATCTTCCCTCTCCCACTACATATCCTCCCTACCCACCCACCTAACCCCCACCCCTGTTTCTCCATAGACTAAACATTTTTAAAAGCTCCTAAAGTAGTCATTTTTAGCAAATACTTTTTCTGTTTTTATTCCCAGCAGTGTTAGGGATCAAACCCAGGGTCCTGTACGTGTCAGGCACACATTCTACCAACGAGAGCGCCAGCTGCTCCGCCCTCTTTACTGTCCAAACCCAGCAGTGCTGCCATCCCTGGGCTGGTGGTCCTGGGCGCTGTAACAAAGCAGGCTGAGCAAGCCGGAGGGAGAAAGGCAGTAAGTCTCAGCCCTCCAGAGCCGAGACTCTGCCTGAGCTCCCACCTCCAGATTCCTCCCCAGTCTGAGTTCCTGTCCTGACTTCCTTCAATGATGAACAATATGGAAATGTGAGCAAAATAAACTCTTTCATCCCCAACTTGCTTTTTGTCATGGTGTTTTGTCCCAGCAATAGAAACCCTAACTAAGACTATGCATGTGTGTGTGTGCATATATGTGTGTGTATGCATATATATATATACACACACACATAATGCATTATATATATAAAAATAATTTCTAACTTATGAAACACAAAAGAACATATAATTGTATGTGCAAACAAAATACCAGGAAGTGCACATCCCACGCTGGTAAAGGCTTCCTTGGGAAAACAGTACTTCACATCTATAATCATTTACTTATGGTTTTTAGGTTAAGCCTCATGTTCCCAGACGTGTTCTCTGCGTCAGCGCAGACTTTCCCCAGGAGGGATCCGGCTCTTCACCCACAGCCCCAGGTGCTTTACATCCAGACAGAACCACTCTGCTAGTTTCCAGGTAAAGAGCAGTATCTGAACTCGCTGACTACAGTTTTTAGTAAGAATCCAGCTAAATAAGGAGGCAATAGCAAGACTGCCTACAATACTCAAGAATACTGATTCCAGCGGGCAACTAGTTTTAAGTGTTAACTAAAATGAATACACAAGTAAAATAAAATGCCAACACTTCAGAAGCCACCGCTCTATTAAATCCCAAAGCCGTTTCAAGAGTCTCTTTCCCAGTGTCTGTGATTGTCCTGGGCAGCCTGCTGTGGAGAAGCATGACTTCAGTGAGCTCAAACTAATTTTTGATTAACATCTCAGTTCCATCTAAGGGAAAACTGCTGCCTCAGGAGGGTGTCTGGTTATCAATTTGTGTCTTCATTATATCTCAGTTGGACTATTTCAATTCATTACTTCTATCCTGTTTTAATGTCACTTGCAACTCCACAGTTTTTAAAGGCTGAATTGCCTATTCCAGGTATTTTTCTAGGATTTGAGTTAAGTTCAGTGTTGGTTTCAAGGGTGGGCGCGAGCACACACACACACACACACACACACACTGCTAGGGATCAAACACAGAGCCATGCCCCTGCTAGTCAAGGGTCCTGTCACTGAACCGTTAGATTTGGGGTTGGCACCTCACTATGAAGTGCAGACTGGCCTTGAACTTTCAGGCTTCCCGCCTCACTGTGCACCCCAGAGGGGTCTTATCTGTAAGGGGGGTATGTGAAGCCCACAAATACCACGTATTCACTGTTCTCTATGAAGTCAGTCTTAGATGAAGCTATGTGCTCTCAGAGAGCACTCTGTCCATTTCAGCATCACCTAGAGATGAAAGCAAGCGTGAGGTACCAACAGTGCAACAGCTGGCAAATTTTAGGAGAAAAAAATATAGAAGCTGCAAAACATATAGAAACAAGAAAAACCTTCTTGTAAAGGAATTATCTTGTTAATAAGCTAATAACACTAAGAGGCTTTTTAATGCAGTATGTACACTGCTGACTAAATACACCAGAAGACAGAGACTGCAGAAAGAAACACACTGGTTACAAGAGGAAACACTGCTTACAAAGATGAGTGCTCTGCAGATGTTGACAGTTGCAGCACGTATCCGTGGGATGAACACAGGAGGAAAACGTTCCATTGGAAACAGGTAGTGACGGCCACTGAACGCGGGTCAAGGGAAGCAGCTATACTACGTGCCACTTGGCGAAGAATACCCAGAGAACTGCTTTTAGAGATTTGGTAATTCAACTTGCTAAGGATAAATCTACCAGATTAAGAAAAACTAACAAAACACACATAGAAGCTAATGATAGAATACATACTATTCATTTATAATTCAGAGTGTTGTTGGGGAAATGCTATCACATTTTTTTGTGACAATAATGATTTGTCCAATGCTTATAAAGTTGAGACTCGGAACGCAAGAATTGGGGAAGGCCAAACAGGTTATGCCAGGGGCCTCTCACTGCTGCAAGCCAAGAGAATGTGCATTCTATGTTAGGTACCACCAAGGCTCAGTTTAGAGGAGAGATGCTTCTGGGGACAGACTCATAAGCACTATGTATTCAGGAAAGAAAGAATAACATTAAGGGCTTTTAAAGTAAATCAAAGAAATATTTTAGCTGATAGGCCTGGCAATCTATTAACCCAGATCTTCTGAGCTTGGGGATGGGGCAAAACAAGTCTAAAAAGACAAGGGCATCTGTTCAAGATCACAAACAGCTGCACAAAATGGATTCAGATTTTGTTGTTATGACTATTTTCTGGGCTGGAGACATGGCTCAGCCATTAAAAACTAGGACCACCGCCACCAAACCAAGAATAATTCCTTTACTAGCTGCTGCAGAGATGGTTTCTAAGTGAAGTGGACTGAATCCGAGCCTGGTTTAAATGAAGGCTATCAGAGCAGTGTAGTATTAAGCATGAACTCAGGATTAAGCCCTTGAGAGTCACTGTAAGACAACTGAAGGACTGAACAGAATGGTAAGATGAAAGTCACAGTGAAGATACGTAATGACCAGGCTGCCAGCCTCAGTCTCAAATGGCATTAAATGTCACTGTGTACTCTGTTGGGTAGATAACACTGCTGCTCTCATTGTGCAAGAGAGGGAAGAAGGAGCAGTGCAGGCAGCAAGAGCTGAGGCCGGGAGACCAGGGAAAGATCCCGAAGCTTACCATGTCTGTTTATATCCATGGTAAAGTAAGTATTAAAACCGTTAGCACATTTCAAGGCCATACTCTCCAGCAGTTTCTTAGCCTCCTGTTCTTTATCCTTATCAGATGCTGATACTAAGTAAGAATTAGTGGCTAGGAGTTAAGGCATCTTTTAAGGTCCCATGATGCAGATCAGAGAACAAACACAATCCAGTACTTCTCCTCAAAACAGGAAAAAAAACATGTTTTGGTTTTTTTCTTTTGGAGTAAACATAAATAAGGTTGAGTCCCACTTTTTTTTTTAATGAGCAAAACTCCTGCTCTTCTCAGACAGGATCAATTATCCGAGAATGATTTCCTATCCTAGGAGTAAAGCTCAGATACCCTAACTCTTCAACGAGGGGATGAATGGACGGATGAATGGACGGATATACAGGTGGACGAGCCAATGACACTGATAATGGTTTTCCTTCATCTTCAGAAGCTAGGCTGGTAGCTTACCATCTTTTTCCTCTTGTCTTGTTCTGTGGGTGGTTCTTCATCTTCTGTTACTTTTGGTTCCACATGATGAGACATCAACATACAACTAAAAATTAAAAAAAAAACAATCACCATATTTTAAGTAAAAATGTCTGCACCGTACTAAAACAAGCCCTCAAAATTACTGAGAACATGAATGCTTCTTTGTAACAAGTAAAGAGGAATAGATTAGATAAATAAGATTTATATTTAAAGCTTTTTTTTTTTTTTTTAAGGCTGGGGACCTGAGTTTGGCCTGTGAATCCATGCAAAAACGCTGGGCACAGCGCTAAAGCAGCACTGTGGACTGGTGAGCTCCAGGTTCAATGCTATCTCAAAAACATGAGGTGGGGAGCAGTCACAGACGACACCCTACATTGATCCTGCCTCCACACCCACACACACCAGTAAGCACACATACCAAAAAGTATATGTATGTATATACACACACACACACACACACACACACACACACACACCCTCATTTTTACATAGGCCACAGCAAAGGGAATGCGGAGCATTTAACTTTGGAGAACAAGGCAGGAGGATCAGTATCCCAAGATTAACTTGGGCTATATAAGGGGAAAAAAGAAACCAAAATATATACAAGTGATAAACTTCTAAAAGACTAGTTATAGGAAGCTTCTGGACCAAGTATCACTTAAAACTTGAATAAATTATCTTTCTTAAAATAACAACAAAAAGAGGGACTTAAACTGCTGCCCCCAAACTCTTGTGCACCTGCAGACTACACACGCAGTGACTTTACAGAAGCATCATCAAAACACTGCTGATTATGGAACAGTCTACTTCATGCTCCAAGTGGCACTACTGCGCTATGAGAAGCGTGTCCTCGGTGGCACCGGTAGCTTCAGGACAGGTAGAAATCATTTTATTTTGATTATCTGCACCACTGCTCTCCACCATTACAGAGGTAATAGAAACACAGCTTCCTGCTCATCCAACGCTCATTACGGAGAAAAGAAATGAATACTCTCTAGTGAATCACCATCAATGGAACAAATCCCACAGTTTCCTAATTTTGAACAGAATGCAGAAATTTATCAGAGCTATTATGTCTCTAACCAATAGACTATGGCAAGGAAGGTTGGTTTCTCTTAATGTTTTACACCAAATTGGGGGAAAGGACAATTTCAGAGTCAACATTCAAAAATATAATTTAGGATTTAAGCCAGCTGCTAATCAGAAACGTAATCAGGCTCACTGTCACAGTAGACCTGGGTGTCCTTCCCCACCACTGAAAACACCTCTGGGACACTGCATATGATCAGGTCAGTGCGCACGTGCGCGGTCACACCACGGGTGCCTGGAGCCAGAACATCCAGAAAGCAAGAAGGAGCTCGGCCTCCAGCTCACTCATGACCTTCACCTCTCCGAAGCTTTTGTCTGCTGAGAGGACAGTAAGGCACAGCACAGGGAAGAGATAAAGTGAAGGGTCCTGAGGAGTCTAGACCCCAGTTCGAATTTTAGAACTGAGAAAGGTATGTTTCCTTCCACTGGCCATTTTATGTCAACTACAGACTTTAATTCGACTGCAACAAATATTGGTCTCTATGGAAGCACTTTTTTTTGGTCTCAAATTCTTCTGTACCACAAAACTTATTAGCTTGCTGATGATGATCCTTCCTCCTCTTCCTCCTCCCCCCTTCTCCTCCTCTTCAAGATTTATTTCTGTGTGTCAGTATACACCGCATAAGTCTGTGGAGGCCAGAAGAGGGCAGCTGGGGTTCCGTGAGCTGTGAGCTGCCTGTATGGGTGTGGAGAACTGAACTCGGGTCCTCTGGAAGGATAGCAAGTGCTCGTAACCTGATTCTAGTTCTTTTCCACTGTCTCCGTTTCCCTTAAGGGAGACTTGCTTTCTTACACAACACCAACACGGTGCCTGGCCTAAACAACTGGGATAAGGAGATCTGTCAAGGCTTTTCTCATGGATAGTTATGTGTCAACCTAACCCAGCCACAGGTATTGGCTAAATATTATTTTCGGTGTGCAGAGATGTTTTTAGGTGGGATCAGTTTCTGAATCATGAGCTGGACAAAGCAGCTCTCTACATGTGTTGGGCCTTTGCCAACACACCAAAACCTAGAAAAATGTTCAGCCAGAGAATTCATGCTCCATCTGCTTTCAAGTTGGGACTTACGATTTTTTCTGTCTTTAAACCTGGATAGACTAGAACGCAAACTACCAACTCTCTCAAGTCTCCAGCTTGCCACTACAATCCAGAGATAACTTTGCCTCTGTAATCAGAGGAGCCGATTTTTTAAAATACACTTACAGTTCTGTTTGCTGTTCCTGTTTCTGTAGAGAACTCTAATGTGTACATTAGTTATACAAGTGAAGAAAATAATTTTCTTCCTTTGTTCTAATTCGTTCTCAAATGGTGTAACAAAAACGTCAACAGAACCAGAAAGATTAGCTTCCTTTCAACGAACTGTCCAACTAAACAAAGTGAAACTGGAAAATAAACTAGCCACTGGAGTGAATATTTTGTGTTTTCATTTGAACTTTTCTGAAGTCTAACTGAGTCTTGTAGCCTTGTGGGCTGTAATGTTTAGAACTACACAAGTCATGGAATTACAAAGCAGGAAGATTTGTCACAAACCTACGGGTAGGGGTGGATCTGGGGAAAAAGGAGAGGGGGGGAAGCTGGGAGGAGAGGAGGGAGGGAAGAGAGGGGTCAGAATGTACTGTACGAGAATAGAAAAAAATAAAATAAAATAAAATAAAAACATTTTTTTTAAAAAAAGGACTGAATGTAAGTACAAGCAAAGTGTGGGTCACATCAGTCCATGAGAGGCGGTCTTTCAGGAGGTGGGGCCTAATTCTGTCCAGCCCTCCTGTGCTCCTGACAAACTCGTGACTAGGGAAATGGAAAGCATACCGAGGCCGCCAGTGTGCTTAGCTTCTTGGAAGAGTAGAACGTTTTACCATCACTGTAAATCCGTCCAGTTCTAATAAAACATAGTCTATTTATTAAAAAAAAAAGACAAATATACTTTCCATATTGTGAACTAAAAATCACCATGCAGTATGTATTTAATCCCCAAAACTACGTATGATTAATTAAATGATCCACCTACTCTTTGTAAGTTCTTGTCTCGGGGTCTTCTGTCATGACATCATGAAGGGCCTCTACTGAGATATTTATAATTCCACAGAATTTATCTTGGATAACACTAGAATAAAGAAAAACAAAACAGATTAGCCAGAGTATTTTAACAGCATCTTAAAAAAAATATATTGTGAACATTCAAATTTAATACTGAAAAGAAGCTTCAAAGTATATTTAAGGTAGCATTCTTTCAACTGCATGTGGTATCAGCCATTTTTCTTTTGTAAAACTGTTAGTCTTTAAATACTAGATGAGTGAGGGCCCCAGGTAAGAAGCCTGCGGGCTGAGATGAGCCAGCGGCCCAGAGTGCTCAGCGTGCAAGCGCGAGGGCCTGAGTTTGAGTCTGGCATCCGCATGTGAGGCAGGTGCAGCTGTGTGTGCGCAACACCAGCACTGGGTGGAGGCAAGGAGACCCCTGGCTACAGAGTGACAGAGAGATACAATTGACTACTGCATACACATTCATTCTCTCTCTCTCTCTCTCTCTCACACACACACACACACACACCCCGACTTTACTAGTTTTTCTAATAGACTTGTGTTAATTTTGTAATAATTAGGTCAAACATGTGCTGGCAAAAATCTCTGCCTTTCTGACACTGTCAAGGGAAAAGAAAAAACAAAAAACAAACATGTTGTAGTGTGGAAGCAAATACTGTTAAAACATTTGGCAAAAAATTGGATGCTGCATATAAGAAATTCAGAACAATCAGTAAACAGACAAACAACTTCATTTTGAAGCAGGAAAGGTTTGGAAAAACTGTGAACAGGCACTTCACGAGAAAGTGCTCAGGTGCCATGGGCATAGCTGAAAAGATGCTACACAGAATTAAGATCAGGCATTATGGAAGAACGCACTGAAATCACAGTAAATTGTAATAAAAGGACAATTAAGGAGACTGGCAACGCTGTGGGTGTGGAGATGGAAAACTGATAAAGCGCTTGCCAGGCACTGAACCTGACCCGTGAACGCCTGTTAGAATGCCGGGCGTGGCGGCAGAGGCCTGAGGTCCAAGCTAGAAGGCAGGGGCAGACTTGCTTGGGCTTGCTGCCCACACTGCCCAGGAGGAGGAAGCCACGGACCAAATAACAGGGTCCTGGATGGCTCCTGTTGTCTCCAGACCACATGTGCACACATGTGCATACTGATGCAATCCCCGCACCCCAAGCCCTGCAAAGACACAGAAGACTGGCAATACTACGTGAGGGCAAAGAAGTTTGCATACTGTTAACAAGAACCTAAAATGCAGCATCCGCATTGGGAAATATGCCATGTTTTAATAGAGTTAAGCAGTCCTACTTCCAGGCATTTACCTACGATCCAAATAAATGCTCTAAGATCTGCACAAATATTTATGACAGCTTTAACAGTCCCAAACTGCAAACAACCCAGAACGCCCAACTAGTCAATGAATATATTTGAGCGGACACGCGGGTCCATCCAACAGAAGGCATCAGCAAGGAGAAAGAACTACCAGGCAACATGCCTTCCAGA
This sequence comes from Cricetomys ansorgei, assembly GCA_026225945.1. Classification (NCBI taxonomy): domain Eukaryota; kingdom Metazoa; phylum Chordata; class Mammalia; order Rodentia; family Nesomyidae; genus Cricetomys; species Cricetomys ansorgei. The sequence goes on along the minus strand of JAMJFZ010001230.1, from coordinate 11,820,600 downwards.
GCATCGTGGTGAGAACAGGAGCCAGACTCAAAGGGCCTGTATCATATGACTCTGTGTCTGTAACACGTTCCAAAGCTGGGGCTATCTGACCAACGGCTTTCCAGGAAGGAAAACAGGGCAACATTTTGGGTAATATTTCTATCATGAGCATGGCACTGGTTGTGCAAAGGTATAAATTTGTCAAAATTGCATACATTCGCTATACATGAACCATAGCTTATATTAACTGGTATTCCAGAAAAAGTAAGAGCAGCTATCTACTACCACATAGTCTAATTAAATTATACTATGGGAATTTAAAAGTGGCTGAATAAAACAAGTGCCTCCAGGATTGTAACATTATCCCTGCAAAGGAGGTGACTCTGTTACTGCCTTCATTAGCATGCAGAATTAACTTCTAAAAATGTGAGGTAATTGCACTGGTGTGGCAATGCATGCTTTAATCCCAACGCTCGGGAGGCAGATCTCAATGAACTATGCAGTAGACCTTCCACCCCAGCCATAGCTACAGAGGGAGACCCTGTCTTGAAAACAAAACAACTGTTCTGTAAATAGTTCCAAGGTCATCGGGGTCACCTCCCACACTGTTGCATTTCGGAGAACCAAATGGACTAAGTATTAAGTGGTAGGAATCATTCTAATAATTCTTGTTTGAGTACAGCACCTTATTCACAAGGATATATTTTACAACACTGTGATTACTTTAGCTAAGAACTAAAAATATCTTCTAAAGGCATTCAGTCTACATACTATTTAATTCAGTGAGATATACACTAGGGAAAAAAAAGAAAAAGGAAAAAAAGCCAAGATTTTCACTAGAAATTAAGCTACAAATTATGTGATCTTTAGATTCTTTGCCTGTCTGTATATGAAGCCTAAATTTGGGTCTGAAGACAAAAGGTATGCAGAAAGAACATGCCCATTACCTCAGAGTGAGAAGCAGATCACCACAGAGCCACCACAGATGCCAAGGTGAGTAGACCCTGAAATTTCTCCTACTGAACACTGACAGCATTAAACAGACAAAAGCCCCGCCCTCACTTTCCAGGGATCTTGCCCAGGCATCTCTTTCAGGATTTTCAGGGAGAATATATCAAACTGCCCTCTCTACTAACATCAGCTCTAGGCATCAAGCTACACCCCTGGGAAAAATGGAAAATTTGTAAGGAATTGATGTCAATGTTTTCCCAAAATATTATGAATTTCCTTAGCAGGCATCCGGCAACTTCAATGTGACTGTACTGTCCTGTGTGGCAAGAAGGTCCACTACTAGTATTCCTCTGCAGTGTCTATCCCTCAGGTGCCAGGAAGGGGGGACAGAGTCCAGGTCCTACAGCCCAGAGTAGGAAGGAACCAAAGCTGGCTTTGAATGGGAAGAGCAGACTTTAGGGAGGAGACATTCTGTAATCGGTAAAAAAGACAAGTTAGCTAGCGTGATTATCTCCAAATGAGTTTTCAAAAGCATTCTCAAAAGAAAGCACTTTAATTATTATTCATTAAGCAGTCTGGAGAAAGAGTTTCCAAATAATACAGAAAACTAAAAGTCAAAGAAGTGTGTGCTTTCCCGGTATTCAGAATGGAATTTTTTTTTAAAAATTTTTTAGACAATATCTATGTAGCCCTGGCTATCCTGAAATCCTATGTAGACCAGGATGGCCTTGAACTCCCCGATAGGTGTGCATCACTACTATCAGGCTTCAGAATAGAGTTTTAAATAAATAAGCACTAAGACATTATGAACTCTTCTAACACTGCTGCTATAAAATGCACTCTTCCTAACACCCAACTTTTAACACTTTATAATGAAGCGTTTTAAGAAGATTTTTCTGGGGCAAGAGCGATAGCTCATCAATTAGGCAAGCATGGCTCTTGCAGAGGAGTGCAGTTTGGCTCCCAGCCCCACCTCAGACAGCTTATACCCATCTGTATGCAACCAGATGCGGGGAATCCAAAGCCTCTTCTGCTCATGTGCGTACACACACACACATCTAAAAGAAACATTTAACAAATACACAGAAACAAGATAATTATAGTCATGGATAGCTGATGCACAGATAAGAAACATGCGACTGATCACTTTATACGGGATGTAAGCCAGAAAACAGAAATGAGGGAGTTATAAATCTATTTATGAAAATTCTTTAAGAGTCCAGGGGACTTTTGCTATCAAGAGGACTGGAGGGTCAAGGTGACACCGAAGGAGAGCTGTACCACGGCCCTCGTCCGCTCCTCTCGCCTGACACAGAAGAGGTGTACCCATGGCCCTCGTCTGCTCTTCCTTTCAGCTTTCCTTTCCTGCAGACTTGACTCAGACGGCATCACACACACAGCTGCCAAACGCGCCACAAAGAGAACACAGGCCTCCTGGAGCCTGTGCTAGGACTCACCTCCAGGGCCTCAGCCCTGCCAGCCAAGCACTTAGCCGCCGACCGACACCCCATCACCAACACAGGCCTTCTGAAACACTGCTCTGTGCTGTCTAAGCACACTGGGCCCTCCTCATCTGCAGGACCCACATCCACAGTCAACCGTGAGCCAAAACACTTGGGGGGAAACTCTATCTGCAGTGAATATGTACAGACTTTTTATTACCTTAGTTGCTAAATACTTTTTAGATGTTTCTAAGTCATCTAGAGATAATTTAAAGTATGAGGAGGGCTCTGTATGCTGTACGCAATTCCACCATTTTATACATGGGCCTTGAGCATCTGCAGATTTTTTCCTTTCTCTTTTTGGTTTTCCGAGAGGCTTTCATGTAGCCCAAGCTGGCCTTGAGTTCCCACTGCAGCAGAGGATGACCTTGAACTTTGCCTCCACCCTCCCGAGATTACAGATATGCTTCATCACACTGGGCTCCAGAGTGTTCTTCTGAAAAATCCAATGTATCTTCCTCTTGCTTTAAAGCAAAGAATTGTATCTTCGATAATTTTCCTCTATGTGTACAACCGAAGCGCCCATCAGCTCTTCAGCCACTCCATCCTCCATTCCCGTCCGTGTCTACCCTCGCAGCTCTCCCACAGAAACTGTCCACCTCCAGGGCGTCCTCTGTGGGGAGCTCTACTGCCTGCTCTTGTAAGGTTACTTTTATTTAACATTAAGAATAGTTTACATTATTTTACATTAAGAATAAAACTAAGTGGCGCAGGCTAGGAAGTAGAGTTCAAGTGGCTTTCATAAACAAATAGTCAAAGAAAGAGGGGTTTAAAAGTCAAAGCGTAACTGTCTCAAAGGATATTCTTATTTGTGTATTATTTATACAAAGAAATAACCCTTATAAATTAGGGTTTGGAAAAAATGATTGCTTAGACAAATATCTGACAAAAGCAACAAGTTTTCCAAAGACACAACTAAGAGCAGACTGAGGTTTGTGTCCATGTACTGGAAACTCAACAGATGAAGAGAAAGAGGTCACTCCTATCCCCCGCCAAGAACATGATGGAGGAGTTACATCTGGGCTGGTGGCGGTAAAAGGCATGCCTCTCCTTCCTGCTATTTTAACCCGTAAGATCTCACGGGACAGAGTCCAGCCATACACACTTACGAGCTTTAGCGAAGAGGCAAATGCCATGTGTGGTAATGAATGCCTGTAATTTAACCCCTCGAGAGGTTGAGGCAGGATGACCACAAGTTCCAGACCAGTGTGGACTATATAGCAAGATCCAGCCTCAAAAAAATCACCAAAAGGTGTAAGTGTGTGTGTGTGTGTGTGTGTGTGTGTGTGTTGGGGAGTAACAAACTAGAGGCAGGCAGCACTTTAAAATCTGTATTTATGTATAATGCTTGAAACTATACTGTTTATAGTTACACTATAAGAGAAAAAAAATTACCTATCCTAAAACAAAAATCAACAAGATGGACCTTGCCTGGCAGTGGTGGCGCACACCTTTAGTCCCAGCACTTGGGAGGCAGAGGCAGGCGGATCTTTGTGAGTTTGAGGCCAGCCTGATCTATACAAAGAAACCTTGTCTGGAAAAACAAAACACAGAAAACAGAAGAGGAGGAGGAGGAGGGAAGAGAAGAAGAGGGAGAAGAAGAATCATGAACAACTGATAAGAGTAATTTGACTCCTTTCCATCAGCCTAGTAGCTCATAGGTGAGTCTGGAAACAGAAGGAGCTAAGAAGTAACGCAGTGGAAAGAAACACAGACAAGTCTTAGGAGAGAAACAGCTTTTCGCTGTCTCACATACCCTCCCTCAGTCCGAGGCACACACGCACTACAAGTCCCTATGTGCCCCTACCCGTGGGTCGGTGTAGAAGACCAGGAGCTAGAGCCTAACGACTAGGCCGCACCTGAGACAGGAGGCAGGGGGGCGGAACGACTGGGAGGAGGGTGCAGCACTGAGGCTGCTTCAGCATCCCCTGAGGCCACAGAGGCTCCGCCCTTCCTGCTCTCCACCACCAAAAAACAAACGCACATGGAAGACTCCACTTGTGCTGCTCTGCAAGTAAGAAAATGGAATTAAAATGTTCAATTCACACATTGATCTTTCAGTTCAAAGCTTAACTACCTGACTGCTGTGTACAATTCACAGGCTCGGGAAAGACATGCAAATATCATGTTTGAACATTGTATTTCTTGACGTGGGTATGATTACTTGGACATGTTTTCTGTATTATATTTATACATCAATAAAAGTTTTGGGGGTTTCCCCCTTTTCTGAGGTGCTGGAGAGATATCTCAGTGGTTAAGAGTACTTGCTATGCTTACAGAGGACCCAAATTCAGTTTCCAGAACCCATATCTGGTGGTACACAACTCTAGCTTCGATGATCCTGGCCTCCAAGGGAACCTGCTGGGGACGGGCAAGAGGAGACAGACAGACAGACAGACATAGGGAGAGAGACAAACAGACAGACACAGGGAGACAGGCAGGCAGGCAGGCAGGCACACACACACACACACACACACACACACACACACACACACACACGCACTGGACTAATCAAAAGTAACTCTGAAACCTTATACTCGAGAAAATAAAAAGTCCATAAATGAGAAGCTGAGAATGAGAAGATATCCAGGCACTCTCTCCTGGCTGTAAATTTCCATTCCCTCAGTCACACAGTGTCTATCTGAACTGCCCATCACTTATCACAACACTGGCAGCCTTGCAGTTCCTGACCTTCCCTCCACCACACGTGGCATTTTCTACTTCCTGGTCACTGGATGTTGAAAGTTTTGTCTTGTATCACAGACATTCTCTTGTAACAAAATGTCTCCATTATACGGACAGGAAAGTGTTATGGTTTTCAGTTATTCCGGAAGGTAAAGATGTGGTTCTGAAATTCCACAAATCAGTTTCATTACACAGCTTTATAATTAATTCTGTAAATAAATGGCAGCCTACTTAGCAGAGAAAAAGACTTCCCTGAAATAGCCCTGGAACTTTAACCACTGCTTCTGTGCTCAAATGGAAAACTATCCGGCTTCTAAAATGTCCCTCTGAAACGTCACTATTTTAGGTTAGAGCCTGTCTATTCCTGAGTACTCTAATCCAGAACACTTAATAAATGATAGAGAAGTACAGACGTCTGAAAACAGACAAGGACGCCTAAGAGGCTGCTCAAACATAAACAGTAGGATAGAGAAATCATAGTAAAAACTTATTACACACAGGACTTCAATTACACCTCATCTTTTTAAACCTGACATGCCAACAGACAGGAAAATGTGACTTGACTAATGCTGACAAATCACAAAATGAACACTTCGTAAGAACAACGTGTTCCATTGCAGATCCTTTAGTAGAATTGAAGTTTTCTGGCTGAGTCTAAACCAGTTATAAATTACGTATAAAAAAATGGATATAAAATGGTCAATTTTTTTTTCAAACTGTTGCTTAGTTTCTGTCTCACCCCTGGATTCTTTTAAGTTTGGGACTTTAAGATCAAAGTAAAAGCCCTGTCCTATGGGTTTCTCTAAACTCCAAACATACAGTTACATTTCTCTTGAATGTCTTTACGACAGGATTTCGTTTTGGGGGTGGGGGAACGCATAAAGAAACTTTTATCTATTACTATACACACTTCTGCACCGCTTGCATTTTCTTCTATTAAATGTACCTTTAGCTATTAAATGAAAACTGGAACACTAAGAATTTGGAAGACTTAACGAAGAAATAAAAATGCAAGACAAAAAAAATCATTCATTTTAGCCATAAACAATGTAAGAAAAAAGAGTTGTTTTTGTTTTGAATATGATCACCCCGCCCCCAACCCTGAACTCACAAGCCAGGCAGAAGAGCTCAACACTGAACTCTGGAGAGGGTGCAGAAGAAATGCCTACCTCCATCTTCTTGGGCAAGCGTGTGTGTCCTGCATGTGGGGATCAGAGTACAGTCTCAGGCGCCCATCCTCACTGTCCACCTGCATTTGCTAGGCTGCTGGCCTAGGAGCTTCCAGGGTTTCTCATGCCTGTGCTTCCTATCTTTCACAGAGCTCAGGGATTACAGACACACTTTTGCAAGTTCTAAGGATTCGAAGCCAGGTCCTTAGGCTTGGGCAGGGAGTGCTTTTATCCACTGAGCCATCTCGCAGTCCTACCACCTTTAGCTCCTTAAGGCCCTTTCATTCTCTCCCAACTATCTTTACACAGCGGTTCTCAATACTGATAGTTTCCCATCAAGAGCGTCAGCAAATGTGTCAAAACTGAAGACCAGACAGGCATGTTGGCACACACCTCTAAATCTCAACGCTCTGCCAGCCTGGTCTACGTAGAACGATCCTGTCTAAGAACAAAATCAAACAATATAAATCCTGAAAACTAATGGGCCCGTTCCACACCCCTCAGTCTGAGAGAGACTCAAGTGGTAGGCATGATACTTCTGGGGGGATCTGAGTTTGAGCATCCATCTTACGGCACCGTACAATAGACAGCCTTCTTGTAAGTATTCCCATTAAAGAAGCTAAAGTTACCACATGGAAAAACACTCCAGAATGTTTTATGACAGTATCATATGGCTAGTATTACCTTCTAATAAAATATAAAGAATAGATCAAGAGGAAGGACACTCATGGTTGATCACCTATTTGTGGTTCAGGTCACTGTTAACAATGAGAAATGCTTGCTATTTGTTAAAAAGTATGCAGAGTGGCACATAACTACAAATGTGTACCAACACAGTAAACCACTACATTCTCTGATTCCCACTGGCAAATATCGATATTAAAGAGTTTAAAAGTAAAAGTCCTAATCTTCCTCACTTGTTTTTCAAAACTATGACCTAAGTGCTTGTGGCTTTAGTAGCAAGTGTTTCTTTCATTTTCAATGTGTTAGATGATAAAATGTGAACAATTACTGGCTCTACCAAACTATGATCATGATATTCACACGTGGGCATCAGATATACATGAACTGCAAATTCTATCAATTAAAACTGAATCCTCCTGACTCACCCATCTCTAACTCCTCAGCTTCCAGAATGCAGCCCAGAATTATGGCAAACGCACGGCATTTGACATCTTTCGCTTCTCCTTTCCCTGCTGCCCCTCAATCGCTCACCAGAGCAGGTCCTGACTCCCTGAGTAACTCCTGACACCTGTCCTGCCCACTGCGGCACTGGCACAGGCCTCCAGCATCTCCCACCTGGGTTAATGGCTCAGCTACTTACCTAGTAATTTTTGTTCTTCCCATAATCATAAAGAGTGAACTTTTTCTACAACAGGGTGAGTTCAATAGTATCTCTCCATTGCTTATTTCTCAAGGGCTCCCCATGGCCCTTGAGATTATAACAGCTTTCATGCACTGATCTGCACATGTCATACTACCTAATCAATTCTAAGTGAATTCAATCTTAGATCCTGGATCTTGCTCGTTTGTCTTTTGAACACGGTAATTTTTCTGACAGCTCTCTTCACTGGGCTAATCTGTTTCATGAGAATGCGGTGTTGCTGTTGTCTAGTTCTGGTTTTGACACAGGGCCTTACTACGCAACCTTGACTGGCCTAGGACACACAGAAATCTGTCTGCCTCTGCCTCTGCCTCTTGAGCACCAAGAGGTGTGTACTACTGTGTCCAGAATGACAGTTTTAATGTTGCTTATCTATTTCATAAATTTACCCTTCATTACCACATACACCCACAAGTGCTTCCAAGGACAGCATAGCATAACTGTGTGTGTCTCTTCCAGATTCAAGATCTACCAAGAATAGGCATCACGCCTGATTTTTCAAAATTATAATCCTAGTGCCTAGGCAGCAACAAAGCATAACAGTAAAAGCCCAGCTCAAGTCAGACAGACTGACTACATATCATGTCATCAGAATTTTGGAAAATTACTTAAACTCTCTCTCCCTATTTTTCCTTAGGTGTAATTTAAATATAGATAGTATAACCTTACAAGACTTTAGAAATAAGCATGATTTGTAACAGATTTAACATGATGTTTAGTACCCAGAAAGTTGGCTACTTATCTTGTCCAGTATCAAAGAAAATATATGCAGAATAAATAAACTTTATTCAAATTACTAATAAACATTTTAATAATTCTAACATCACATAATTTATTATGCTTCCAAGTAGTATAGAATTCTATAAGAAGGGTTAAATGTTGTGTCCGCACGGCACTACAGGTTGTTAGTAGCCAGTGTTTAGTCGCGTCATAAAGCAGAGTGTTCGAAGAGGATGACCTGTGCCTCATGCTCAGGGACAATTTGTTTATGAAGTCCAACCTGTTGCAAGCCAGGACTTTCCAGAGTTGGGGGGGTGTTACAAATTGAGGCTGCCACATTATACCTTGCAGACTGATAAAAGCTGTAATACTCAAGTCTATTTTCCACTGAGTTTTCTAGTGCCTTTAGTTTCTGTTTAAACTGAATAACTTTGTATACCAAAAAAATAATTAAAACACAAGCTAAGATGAAAAAAGCTAGCAAAATGTCAAACGCCTCATTCAACTTCTCAGCTTCCTGGGCACACATTAGAGATGTTTTTCCTGACACAGAAGTGGCATCGATCGGTAGAGCACTGCTTTTTTCCGAGTTCGAGTTAACAGGAGTAAGCTGTGTCTGCACAGGGAAAAGTGAAGTCGTCTCTAATGGATTACCAAGTGTATTCTCTTGAAAAAATCTACTGGCAGGTGAAGCACGGATCTGTTCCCAGACGGCAATGCTCTCGGTCACAGTGTTTTCCAAATGTTTCCCACGTGTGGTTACTTTGTGCCAGGCCATCATTAGTGCAGGGGTCTTGTGACGAGTATGAAGAGATTTTACAGCCCGAGCTCTGGATATATTTGTCGAAAGTAAAGTGCAATTTGTAATGTCAGTCCATTTAATGTAACATAATGCTCTGCCACACATAGATAGGGAATTCTGGCAACAGATGTTTACAGCAATGGCTGAAGAGGCTAGCCAGTCCTGCAGACCCAAAAGTTTGCATTCACAAAATTGGAATTTGCCTGACGATGAGTCAATGAAGACAAAGGCTTAGGGACCCTTGGATGTAAGTCTGTAAGATTAGATTATTAAATGACAGATTAGGGATCTTCAAAGATGTTCTCATATTTTCAAATGTATCATTACCAATGTTCATACTCTTGTCTCTAGTTTAAGTTGCTTAACAAGCTGTGCGTGTCAGGTTTAAATTTTCTAAATAATCATAAGCTAAGAGCAAAGGTTTAAGATTGCTAATTTCACTAAAGCCTCCCTATTTCCATTACAGTCCTTACATGTTTTTAGGAGGGGATACTTTACATTGCTGAATCTTTTAAATGTCAAAAGTGTGACAAGATACAGTTTCAGGATTTGTAAGTACATTTAATAGTACTTTTATAAAATTATTAATTTCTAAATACAAATAATCAAAGGACACAAGATGTTGAAACTCTAAGGTCTACATCCTTAAATTTTTATTGTCCAATAAATCAAGAATCTGGGACAAGAGGTACCACTGCTGGGCACAGCAAGGCGAGTCCTCTGTAGATGTAGACACTGAGTGGAAACCAGATCATTAAACAAGCTTCTTGGAAAAAAGACATCCAATTATTCTGTAAATATAAATCATGAAGATCTGACAGTCCCTTAAATACTTCAGGCTCTACGCATTTTACAAAACTGTTCAGAGCTAGAAAATACAAATGACCTAACTAAACAAAGCCTTTTGGAAGTGAACTCACTTTTACTAACATGAGGCTATTCTCAATCAGACACAGAAAACTACACTTTTAGGAAAATTCCAAGAAGTGTGAAAGGCTGTGTTAGTCTATCTCCCAGGAAGATCTGGGAAGGATACAGACGTCCTGGTATTCCTTTGTATAATGATGATAAAAAAAAAAAAAAGCAGGTAGCAATCAGAAATAAACGTAGGCAGAGAAAATAATGATCCATACGTAACTCAATCTCAAATATTCTTCTTTTCATATCAGAATTGACTCCAAAGACAAAACTTTATATTATCAGGAAAGTCTTAAAACAGAGTCTTAAAATACTGAAACTTCAGGAATCTATTAAACCAGGATTAGCCAAGAACATATGTTAACTCATACTATGGGTGACAGCATACACTGCAACGAACATTTGGAATAGAACTGCTAACACCAAAATGAAACCTATGAAACCCACTCTTTAGCAAATGTAATTCAAACTCAGTAAACTGAGAAATGTTCGCTAAGATAAATACTACAACTGACTATGACAAACATAACAAATGATGTAATAAATTTTTAGGTACATCCCATAATCTACATAAAGCCTACTATCAAATAACAATTTATGAAAATATGAACACAATAGAAAAATCAAGCTGCAGTTTTCCACAAAATTCTCTTCAGCTAAGTCTGTACTTAAATAATCTTACCAAGAATAAGCAAATCGTATCAGCGCTGGCTTACTTAAGCAAAGGCTCTTGCTTTAGCCCCGAGGAGCGGGCGTCCTTAACTCAGCTTCTTTCTGGGCCACGCTGACCCTGCACTCCACCTTTTCTGAATTTTAAAGCCCCAGCTTGCTCAGGAAACGCCACTCTTCACACTGGTTCCTCTACAGTCAATGTGTAAAACAGGGGTTGCCATGGAAACAGGAAACTGAGAGACAGGAAGTAAGTTTATCTGTGCTTCAAAGTATTGTTGAAAGGAAATCTCAGGAGTGTTTTTTTTTCCTTCCCCCCCCCAAATGCATTCAATTTTCTACTACATACATCTAAATAGCTCCTACAACTTGAAAGAGCTTTTTTAAAAGCCAGATGACTGAAAATTTGAGGTATTCAAAACCTAAATAAGAAGTCTCTAATTGTCAACAGCACATACTGTCTGTGTATGTGTGCATGTGTGCACATCTGCATGTGTGAAGGCCAGAAACTGACAGCTGTGTTCTTCTCTATCACTCTCCAGCTCACTCTGTAAGCCAGGTTCCCACACTGAACCTGGACTCGCCTGAGCTCCAGGCATTCTCTCCTCGCTCCAGAGATTGGATTACAGGCATGCACCATCACACCTGGATTTTTAAGGTGGTGTTGGGGATTTGAACTCAGGGCCTTATGCTTGAAAGGCAAGCACATTACTGACAGAGATGTTCCCAGTTCAACAACATAATTACTAAGTAGAAAAAGCATGCTGAAATAAAATATGTAAAATAATATTATTAAGAATTTGTTTGTTTTCTTTATTTTTGAGGCAGGGTCTCACTATATAACCTTGGCCAGCCTGGAACCCTCTATATAGATCAGGTTTGCCTTGAACTCATAGGGATTTGCCTGCCTCTGCCTCCTGAGTCTGGTATTAAAAGCATGGGCTGCCACACCAAGAATTTTTAAATGCTTTAACATATTTACTTCCAAACAGTTACTGAAGATTTATTCTTTTTTAAAAAGTACATAAAATCAACTGATAACTTAGAATAATGACCAAAGTAGTAATACATTATCCTCACAGATTTTCTGTTTAAATTTTTGAAAATATTTTTGTGTTCAAAAATACTGATTACTATCAATTAGTCTATCTGGAGAAATTAGTAATATAAAGTTCCTTACCAAATTACTGATGTAAGTTTATGTTACCCAAAGGAGGAGAGACTGGGGAGACGGCCAAGTGGATGCAGTGCTTCCCATGTGGCATGAGGACTGAGTCCAGGGCTCTAGCACCCGTGGAAAACCTGGGTGTGGCAGCACACCATCGTCTCAGAGTGGGGAGGCAGAGACAGGGGGGCCCTGAGGCCGCAGGCCAGCTGTCCTACTGAATGTGGCAGGCAGAGACGGGGGGCCCTGAGGCTCACTGGCCAGCTGTCCTACTAAGAGTGGCAAGCAGAGACAGGGGAGCCCTGAGCCTGCTGGCCAGCTGTCCTACTGAGCCAGTGATCTGCAGGGTTACTGAGAGACCCTTGCTTGAAAAAGTAAAGTGGAGAGAGACTGAGGAAAACGCCCAAAGTTTAATTCTAGCTTTCACTCACATGCATACACATGTGCACATGCACACTCGTGTGCGCGCATAGAGTTGGGGGACAGTAAAAGAAGCTCCTGAATTATTTTTTACTCTACATAAATGTCTGAATTACTTTTGAATACTCTGGCATGAAAAGGAATCTGAATCGAATGTAATTTTTTGTTTAAATAAAGATTTAGGGGCCAGCCAGCCAGCTTAGCAGGTAAAAGCGCTTGACACGCACTTGATGACCTGAGTTGGACCCCAAGTCCATGTGGGAAAGCCAGCTGTCCAGGTATGCACCTGAAATCTCAGCATTTCAGGAATGAGGTGGGAGATACAAACAAAAGATTTAAAAAAAAAAAAAAATGCTCGTCCTAAAAGCTTTGAAGCCGGCTAGCTTGGAGGAGCCACCTCAACAAGGTGAAGGAGAAAACACCTCTCAGAAGTTGTCTTGTGACTTCAACATATGTACACACACATGTCCCCACACACAAGTAAATAAAATAGATTTACGGAGTTGAATAAAAATTTTACATATTGTTTGGCCATTGATTTCTGACTCTCATCAATAATATTTTTAGTATTTTCAGTAACATACAAAGTGGGGAGAAGCACTATCCACACTATTTTCAACTAAAGCATACTAAGTCAAATAGGAAAGAGTTAAAGGACAAGTCTATTAAGTCAAAACAAAGGGGAAAAACAAAAGGAAATAAGATCGGAAGCACTTGAGAGCTCCTCCGTCATCTTCCACGTCAGTGGTTTCTATGCATTGCCTTAACTACCAATTTCAGGGGCAGAGGGTGTCACTTGGTAAGTCTACAAAATTCTCTTTCAGTAACTATATATTACCTTTATGAAATTACATAAAATTATTGTATTCTACCAAAAGAATCTTGTTCTTAAATTAGTACCAGTTCATGTACAGTGTTATAATTTTTTTTAAAAATTCCCTAATAGTAACATACCCTTTATAAATATTCCTTACAAATTTAATCCCCAAATGGAAACTTTAAGCAAAATGCCCACTCTCTGTGGGCACAACTCTGTCTGTGTCTGCACAAACTGATTATAAGTCAGCCAGAACAGAGAAACCAATAGACAAGGGGCAGGGAGATGTCCCAGCAGGTAGGGCACCTGACACCAAGGCTGATGTTCGTTTCATGGGACCCGAATTGTGGAAGGAGAGACAGATTCCCACGCTGTCCTCTCACGGCTACACACCTGACATGGCACACATGCTGGCATACAAAAAAATAAGTTTATTAAAAACCTAATGGAATACGCAGTGCCTTTATAAATGCCAAATCCAACATAACCATTTGCCTACACAGGTACAGAGTATTTACATGTATTAAAGAATCACCAAAACATCCAGGGTTATGACACACATGTAATTTCAGCAGTCAAGAGGCAGAAGAGGAGGATCACCTGGTCCACATTCTGGGTTCGAGGCCAGCCAGGGCTACATAGTCAGACAATGCCTTCAAACAAACAAACATACAAAGAGGAAAAACAAAACTTTCATAAGTTCATGAAAGTATATGACTTGGAAAATTCTTAAATTAAAATAAATTCCCAAATACTAACACTGCATACACTATTTTTGCAAGGAGAATTATGGGTCAGAGTATGACCAATCAAAGTAGAGGAAATTTTATTACAAAGCATTTTCTCCAAGAAAGCAAGACACTATACACACAGATTTTGCTCCTTTGCTAATCCCTGTTTAAATCATTCAACTAGCTTATTCCCCACTAGGGAATACTTGAAGCTAAAACAAATGAAATTCAAAATTCTTAAAGCACTCTGTCATCTCAAAGAACATGTCTATGTGAAGCTCTTAAAACCACACATATTAAATGTTTCTGAAGTCAGAAAATGATCACCAACTTAGAGAGCAGATGCCAAAGAACTACTATCACTTGTTTCTACAAGTAATAGTTATGGTTTAACCTATGGCTTTTAAGAAAAATTATTTTGAAAATATGAAAAGGCATATGTAAATAAGCCTAGATATTATTTTCATTAAAAAAATCAGCTGAGGGAAATATTACCGTCTGTGTGTAAATAATATAAGCCTTTTAAAAAGGCAGAGAGGGGCAGGAAAGATGGCTTAAGAGCACTGGCTGCTGAGTTCAAGTGCCAACACCCACATGGTGTTTCACAACCATCTAAAATGGGCTCTGATGCCATTTTCAGGCATACAGGTATACATGAAGATAGAGCAGCAATGAATGAATGAATGAATGAATGAATTTTTTAAAAATCTTTTAAAAGATTCAAGGTAAATAAATAAAAAGGCAGAGAAATTCAAACTGAACATTCAGAATTTGAAAATTAATTTTAGCTAAAATTCTGTTAAAACAGAAATGACATCGGAAGTTGTACCGTATAGTTTACAACTACAAAAAAAATTACTGAACTCATGCCATTAATCTATCATTAGGTAATGATTATCTAAAAACTACCTAAAATATCAAGGTCTAATATATTGAAACCATTTTTCTCACACAGTATCAAGTCTCCAGAGCTGCTTTTGTCTTTAAAAGTTCAAACTAAGACAAGCAGTGGTGGCATACACCTTTGATCCCAGAGGCAGGTGGATCTCTGTGAGTTCAAGGCCAGCCTGGTCTACAGAGTGTGTTGCAAGGCAGCCAGAGTTACCACAGAGAAACTCTGCCTCAAAAACAAACAACAACAAAAAAGTCAAACCAAAAGAATGCAGTGATCCTCTCAGAGAGGCTACGGCAAGAAAGATGGCCAAAAACAGGAAAACAATAATAAAGTAAAGTAGTTCCTCTGCCACAAACTGGGTGAGAACCCACCATCCGGACTCTTTAACGAAACTGTGGGTCAGGAAACATCTTCTTGGGCACTTAAGACATCCAAATAATGTAACTATGTTATTATCTGCTCTTTTTCCTTTAAGGCATCAGTTCTCAACCTGTGGGTCACAACTTCTTTGGGGATCAAACAACCCTTTCACAGGGGTTTCCTAAGACCATCTACCTATCAGATATTTACATAACGATTCACAACAGTAGCAAAATTGCAGTTGTGAAGCAGCAACAAGAATAATTTTATAGTTGGGGGTCACCACAGCATGAGGAACTGTATTAAAGGCTTGAAGTTTTAGGAAGGTTAAGAGCCACTGCTTTAAGATATTCTTGCTGCAGCCCAGGCTGCCTCAGCCACCAGAGTGCTGAGGTTATAGGTGCATGACATCATGCCAAGCTATGTTATACTTTAAAAGAAACCAGCTATGGGCTGGAAAGATGGCTCAGAACTTAAAGAGCACTGGGTGTTCTTCTAGAGGACCTGGGTTCCCAGCATCCACATGGTGGCTCACAGCCATCTGTACCTCCAGTTCCAGAGTATACAACATCCTCTTCTGGCCCCTGAGGATATTTGAATACACATGGTGTAGACATACATGTAGGCAAAACACCCAAAAACATAAAAATATGGAAGGAAGGAAGGGGGGAGGGGACAGAGGGAGGAAGGGAGAGGGGAGGGGATGGGAAGGAAATGTCAACTTTTCTTTCTCTTACCTATTATCAGAAGGCAGAAGAGAAAGTAAAGCCAAAGCTGAAAGTTTTTTTCTTTCAGGCTGTGTGATGTTGTCCATTCGATCAACCCACATTTCAATCACATTTCCTAAAAGCTGATCCATCTGGAAGAAAGAAGACATCTCAGAATATTTGAAATTTTATTTGTCTATGAGTAAATGCTGTTGACAAATAAAACCTGAGAAATGGTTAAAGTTCAATTACACAAAAATGATGGACTTTGGGACAAGCTTTGGTCTGGAGAGTAATTTAAGAAAAAACAAAATTCAACTCCAACTAGTCATGGAGACAAAGAATGTATTTGAAACCTGGATGTTGCCAATGAGTGATTTGATTAACATCATTTAATAAATCAAGCAAGACCTTGACATACTGAAAAACTACATATTTGTACTCAGATGATAATTGTTTTCAATTGGATGATTACTGTTCAACATTCTGTAATCTGCCAGTCTGATTTGTTCTATTTCCTCTCAGAGAACCAAACTGGCTGTAACTCCAACCTGCAGAATCTCAAAGGAAAGAAGCAAATCGTTTCCTGAAACAATTATACAAAACAACGAAACCAAAGGTAAATGAAACTACAGAACGGGAGAGAAGACTGATTGTGTTGCTGACTCAGCAAGGCAAAGGGGCTCACTGCTTTAAATAACCTCTCAAAGGTGTTGCCCCAGCTCAAGGGTAGATACTGCTGTGAAAGCATCTTTAGATTTGATTAACATTCACACTCAGTTCCCTTTCGGGAGACATCCCTCTCTCTCCTCTCCCTCTTTCTCTTCCAGTAAAGATCAAAAAAAAAGATTGCGTACATTAAATGATCAGGTTTATTTATAAATATTTTTTTACTTCTATCACCTTTAAAGAAATAAAATTTTAAAGCCGCTCCTCTACCGTAAAATACAGCCACATAAGATCAATCTTGCATTCTTATTCTCTTCTACTTTATGACTGCTACATTTTTCATAATAAAGTCATATTAACAGGCAAGCAGTTACTGGTTGAAAATCTATTTATACTTGAGTTCCTTAAATTATATATTGCACCTGAGATGGTACAGTGAGATCAAAGAAAATTTAAAATCATCAAAACAGCAACATTTGTAAGGTGCTTCAAAAATTCTCTTAACTCTTGTCCTTCTACCCTGCAAGTCAGGGTAGAAGAGAAAATTAAAGATACATGTACCTAATACAGTATCATGACTTAAGAATTTGAGTCTTTTCCAACAGGCAAACACCAGAATGAACCCGACTTGTGGCTGTTTGGCCCTCCAAAATAAACTCTATTTAACAACAACAATAACACACACACACCTAAAACTCAAACAGTATTATACTACAAGGCTGGAGAGATGACTCAGAGGATAAGAGCACATACCATACTGCTCTTCCAGGCCACAAATTTGATTCCCAGCATCCATGCAGCTCGCAACTACCTGTTACTCCACCTCTAGGGAGCTCTGACGCCTCTGGCCTCTGTGGTCACCTGCACCCAAGTGCACACACCCACATGTAGACACACATACATACACAAAATTAAAAATAATAAAAATTAAAACAAAAAACCCTTAAAAACAGGGAAGTGCAAAACTGGAGAATAAAGAAAGGAAAAATAAAGAAGACTCCAGGAAGTTACAAATAAAGCATAGTAGGTTGTTTCTATAATAATATTTAAAATCACTGAAGTTTTAAAAAGTGTTTGCTGTCAAAGTTACCAGTGGTGAATAGGCTAGCTTTACATGGTGCTTTGGTTATATGAGAAGCAGAGCTAGGCTATTTTAAATATTCAGTTAAGAACTATAATTTTAATGTTTAATATTTTAAAGATTAAAAAAGCTCAGAGTTATCTATGATTTAACTACAATTAAGTCAATTAATATTTTACTGAAGTACATCTGAATTTAACCAGATACAATGTTGACACAGAACTGCAGGTCATTTTGTTTTTCTCATTAAAAACTGCTTTCTTAATGCAGTTGGTAGCTCTTCTGTCTTCACAGTACACAGGCTGTATTTCTAGCACAATGCTGATATTACTAAAGTACGGAAGCTCCTTACCTCCTTAACTAGGAACGCCCTGGTCACCTGTGCCCAGCATCCAGAGACGGCTGTGGGCTGAGTGAGAGCAGAGGGCTGTGCCCGACGTCAGAGGCCGGGACAGAATTGCCGGGAACTGCATTCCGACTCTCCCATACCCCAGCAATGCAGACTCTCACCAAACCTCTCTCACACATACGTAGTGAGTGGGACTTTGCCAAGAAGTCTGTCCTCTGCAGCCTTCCTTATGATTGGATGTCACTTGGACTTCTGGGAACAGCTTAAGACATAAAAGAGGCAGTGGCCAGTTGGCACTTGACAGTGGGTGGGAGTAGGCAGGCTACAGCTCCTGTTAGAGGACAGTTAGTGGGATGGTATGACAGATGTCTGTCCAGTTCTCCAGGCTTCAGACAGGACTGCCAAAAGGGGCCGTGAAGATTGCTTCCTATTGTCTCTTTCTATCTGTCCTGGGGCTATGAGGGTAAAATTAAAAAGGCACAGTAGGAATCTGTACAAGTTAGGATTAATTACAAGTTAGGAATCTATCACAGTAACATTCATTTAGAAGCAGCACTCCAGCTTGGGGCAAGAGAACAGTTTACAGGGCAGGAGGATAGCCTTCCTTACAAGTGGAACAGGAGAACTAGGAGAGCAGATTTCAGTTACAAAATAAGAGTTCAGTTAGACATATGAGATAGGAATAGAAATGCTACCACTGAGTTCTTATAAAGATTTAAAATACTATTTGCTAAAGCACATAAAACTTATGCTGTGAAATATATTACCAGAATCACTAAAAAATTTTGCTGAATTTTCCAATCTCAATTAAGATTAATAGATTAATGAAAACATTTCTCCTTGCAACTCATTCAAACAAAGGCTGGGATCTCAAATTTGTGATTTAATTCTCCATGGCAAAGTTTTCACTTGCTTACAATGGATCTTCCTGAATTAGATTTATTTCAATCAACCGTCTCCCTTCAATCTAAAGACATGACTCAAATATACTCAAATATTCTCTACCTTCCACATCTCATAAATCTGAACAGATTAATGACTGAAAACATCAAATTCTTACAGAGTACTGATGCAGAAGTTTAGTTTTAGTTATGTTTAAAATGGTTGTTCTCTGAACTGTTGGGAAAAGGGCTGCCTAGGCCTTGGCATTTGTATTGTCTGCAGATGTTGGCTTTATGTAAAATATGCTTGATTGCTCATGGTCTGCACATGCTATCAACAGGACACCTGAGGACCTTAGTAGCAATAAAAACCCCTCCAATGAGAGGCTCACAGTTCCACTGTCCAGTATGGTGCTTGCCAGGACAGGTGGTTCCCTCTGCTGAGGACTGGCATGGTTTGTGCCTGTGAGTACACCTCCATGTCTTTTTGGATGAGCCGCAACTGTGGGTCTAGTGCTACAGAGTATTATATACAGTCATTAGTCACAAGAGACTAACCACTTGTGCAACCCTATCAAACTCAACTGAATAATGAGTTTCAGCCACAACATTTTTAAATACACTTACTGCTCCTTCAGGTGTCACCTTCCATTAAAACTAGAACAGAAATCTCAATCCATGGCTTTAAATTAAATTCATTAAAGGAGTAAAACAGGACAGTTCATGGATATATGCAGTGTTCCTGTTTCAGATTATGAATCAGTAAAGAAAAACCAGTTATAAAGAAATCAAAATTCTATTCTATAGCTGAGTTAAAAATTAAATCACTTGTTTTGGATGAGACCAACTTGTAAGACTTTGACCTACTACTTACAAGACCATTGCTCTTTCTTCTACCCAAGAAACAGGTAAAATCTAAATTGTTAAACGATTAATAACGTAAAGATTTCAATGCTCCTTAAATTTAAGCATGCAGACTCTTACCTCCTGATTAAACTCATGTGCCATCTCATTAAGAAGTGAAGAAAAGAAACTGGCATTTTGTAGTAAGACTCGACCCATGACGGCAAGATAGATGGACATCACTACTGGATACCTCTGCACAATTAAAATACAGGGTATATAAAACTGTTAAGATACAAGTGTAACTGATTGAAAAAAACAATCAATGACACATTATCAACAGGGTAAAAAAATAACTTTCTCCTTTATGCTGCTCTATGTAGGATCTACTATCATTATTGCTTGTGTTCCTGCAAAATTTCTAAATAACTATGTGTGTGTGTCTATTACACATGCATTACTTACTTATGAATATTTACATCACACTTGCTTACTGTGACACAGATTATTTAGGAGCTGAAATTAGGGACTGGAGAGATCGTCACTGGGTAAAGTATCTCCTGTACAAGCATAAAGGTGGAGCTTGTTCCCAAGAAAGCTTAGCCAAATGGCAAACTCCAAGTTCAGAGAGAGAGAGAGACAGAGACAGAGAGAGAGAGAAGGAGGGAGAGGGAGGGAGGGAGAGAGAGACACCCTATCTCAAAAAATAAAATGGAGAATAATTAGGAACACAACACAACCTCTGGCTCCCCATGCACAATACCCACCCTAGACACAAAAACCCACATAAAATCTAAACTTTTTATATGAGGAAACAAGTGACAGATTATGTATGTATCCTCAAAATTTACCTAACGAAATATGAACCAAATGAAAAAGCATTCCTGTTACAATTATCAATGAGAAAAAGATAAAAATGTTTTCCCATACAAAAGGAGAGTAATTAAAATTAGGTCCTGGAGTCCAATGCTATCTTTAGAAGCTAGAAAATCTTACCTCGCCTTCAATAACACCTCTGAAAACATAGGGTAGAACTGGTTGAAACATCTGTGGGCCTAATACTGGATTCACCTTAAGGGCATTTTCCACAACCTAAAACCCAGAAAGACACACAGTAATATTCAACAGTACAACTCATTGTTTCACACAAAACACAGATTAGTAAACAAGGCAATAAATTAGGTAACACAGACCAAACTTAACTGCATATGCACATTCATGAGATATGCAATATTCTGGCACTAGACACACTTTCAGAAAATAGCCTATTAAAAACTGTAATTTGATATAAAGTATATAGTATTTAGTACAGCTATAAACACTGCAGTCACATTTAATCATACTATGAAACATACAGTTAATGAAGTTCTGACCATTGCACTATAAACAAGCATCCTTAAAATACCCCACGAACAGAAGCAGCAAAGGACTTCTCAAACACTCTTCTGTGGTCGTTTTGAGTTTATTTTTTATATTTTATTTACTGAGTTTATTGGTGTTTTCATTTACTTTATTTTGCTTTGTTTGGTTTATTTTCATTTTCTTTGGATTTTTAACACAGGTTCTTGCTATGTAGGCCAAGCTGCCCTCAAATTATTGATCCTGCCTCTACTTCTTGAGTATTAAAATTACAGGTGTTATTTAATCATACCTAACAAAAACACTGTTTTAATTAGAGGAAAAACTGGTTACAACACCAATACTGTCAAAAATGAATCCACATTTAGGTTTACAAATAGATTATCAGGAGAGGGAATGCTGCATCTGTATTTCACCTTAGTGACACATCAGATCAGAAAGAGCTGAACCCAGTGAGACTGAGAAAGATGCAGAGTCACGTTATATGCCACTTCTCCATTTCTGTCCTCTACAGAAGCACAAGACAGAGCAGAACCATGCACCTTTAGAAAGGACAAGGGGGAAGGTAAAATGAGATGGAGGGGTGGTGCTGAAAAGGAAGAAAAGAATGCTGGAGAAAAGTCCACTGAAAAACCACACGTCAGATATAGCCAGGTCTCAACGTGTGGACTACTGGCCTTGACCCCAGTAGAACAGTAAGTGTTATGTAAAGGACATGAATGAGACTGCATCAGGAACTAAAGGGCATGTCAGTGTCACACACAGTCAACGGAACAAGCCACGCTTGGGCAAGCCATTAAAATCTCCAAGCACAGAAAGTAGGAAAGCCACAACCTTGGAGAAGGAGGGGCTTGGGGGAAGGAGTCAATACGGTTCTGGAAGACAGATGTCCAAGGGCATTAAAGTAACATAATAGCAGTTTTGTCTGAACACACTTTATTGTCAAGGAAATAAAAGGATCTTTACTAATCTCCAGGAACTGGAAAAGTTAAGTTATATAGAAAACAATAATCATAGCTAATTACACAATTCACTTTGAGCAGGAAAACAAAACTCAAACACTAAATACTGATCTAGCAAGAAAAATTAGATAGTTAGCTTTATGAAGATGCAAAGGAGTCCTGGATATTTTCTATCATCAATAACTCATGAGGGAATAGTACAAAAAAGGTACTGCTTATAGATATGAAGAAATACACAAAATTATCAGCTACAAGCAACATCAGTGGTTATCCCTAAATAAGAACTATCAAGCAAGAGTGTGGCTGATTAAGGCTTTTTAATGGAGCCTCATCTATCTAGTTGACTAAATTATATCCTGTAATACTCAGATTAAAGTTAACTCAAAGAACGCACAGGAATCATTGTATCTTAGTTTTGGAGAATTAACAGAATGGATTAGTCTCCACATATGAATAAAGTAGTATTAGAAGGAACAAATACCCTGTGTATGTTTAGATGATTATGACTCTTCCATATCAATGATTCACATCTTTTAAACATAATCTAACACTATCATTTATACATCATACATACTTTTTAATTTATTTTTCATTTTTTTACTTTACATTTCATTTTTCATCTACTTACTGTGTGTGTGCACACATGCAACAGCACACATGTGGGGATCAGAGGACAATCTCTGTGAGTTGTTCTCTCTGCTCACCATGTGGGTTCAGGTTTGGTAGCATGGACCCTCACCTGCTGAGCCATTTTAACCAGCCTAAAGTGCTTGTTTGCAGTTTGTTCTGGTTTTTGAGTCAGGGTTTCCCTGTGCAAACTTGGCTCTTCTGGACCTCGCTCTTAGACCAAGTTGGCCTTGAACTCAGAGATCTGCCTGCCTGGGCTTCCCTGGTGCTGGAATTAAAGCTGTGGCCACCACAGCCCTACTTCTGAAGTGCTTATTTTCAATGAACATTTATTTAGAAGAAATACTGTAGGAAGAATATTTGCTTTGCTTTGTTTTTCTAGAGCCAAAGATCTAGCAATCAAATAAATTAGTTTACAAGTGTATTTGACTGTGATTTCCCAAAGGCTAACTATAAAATGAGACAGTTCTGTAATTAGATAAAACAGCTAACTTTAATAGTTTATTACATGCTAAGCAGTGTTTTAAGAGTTTTACATGTGTATATAAGCCCAAATCATCCTCCTACCTGCCTTAGAAACTTGGAAAATCCTTGTTTTACGGACAGAAAGTGAGAAGACAGTAACTTGCCACATCACGTAGCCAGAGGTGATGAGGCCAATATTCTAATCTAGCTACGGGCTGTGCTACTCTCTCTACTGGGTAAGACATCAGTCAAAAGCAAGCAATAAGAAAACACTATTCTTAGAATGCTCTAAAATCTTATTACTACAGTTTTACAAGGCTCATACGAAACAAGCCAGCTTTCAACAGTTACTTCACGGGGTGAGGGGGTGGGGGGCTTTACTTAAAAAAAAAACAAAAAACTTTCAATTCAATTAGCTTCTGAAAAATGTTTAAATGTCTATTTTCTATTAACCAATATAGAGATGCTGCAAATCTATGAGAATAATCACCAGTTATCACCCTGAGTATAGAATGTTGTCTGTTCTTGAGAATAATTACCAGTTATCACCCTGAGTATAGAATGTTGTCTGTTCTTTGGAGGTTAAACTCATTTAAATTCTAGATACTTATGTAAATGTGCACATGATTGGTTTGACTTTTAAATTGGGTATATTTAGTATTATTTGTTGGTAAATTCAATCATTTACTCTGTGGGTCAGGAATTAGAAAATTTTTCTGGAAGTAGTTGATAGTAAATACTTTGAACCATTTAGTTATCGCAAATAGTCATTATTGATATTGTCTGTGAGATATCACTGGTAGGGAAAATTGTCACGTTATTTTGATACTCTATGTACTTTAAAATTTTATAATGAGTTCCACTGGTAATAAATTCACCTTGGAGGTCTAAGACAATGTCAGGGTTTTCAAACCACAAATGCAATTGTCAAGACAGTAAGGCTTTGTCTAACTATAATTTAATTCTCTTATTTGGCAAAGAACACAGCTACAAAATTAGAAATTTAATGGCTGTACCTTTCAAACTGTATATATGATACATGGTATATATATCACGATATATTTTAATATAGCTGTATACTTATGTTTACATGTGAGATATATTTTAATATAGCTGTATACTTATGTTTACATGTTATCATGTTATAGTGTTTCTTTGATAATGACAGTTATATGAAGATAATGCATATAACTTGCAGGCTACTGGTTCTTAATTACAAATAATCCCAACAAATTCAGCACTCTAACTTCAATAGCTAACTGATGTTGTGGGAGATTTTATAGTTATGGATAATATTCTAGTAAACTGTCCTTGTAGCACTGTAAAGGATTCACTTCCTACCAGTAAACAAAGGAGTGGCTACCCAGCTCTCCACATGAATAGGACATTCCTTAGCCTTAAGGCAGATGAAGGTTAGGTTCCATTCGTTTGTATATTGGAGGGCTGGGTGGAGACAAAGAGGATTTGGAATAAAAGAGCACCCAGGGCAAGGGCAAGAAAAAAGCAAGCAAAGAAAGAAGAGGGCAGGAGGAGAACCAAGAGGAGAACATGGGGTTAGGGAGCCTTGGAGTGAGCTCTCTGCCTAACTGCCTGGGTATAGATTTCCCTGAGATTTGACATGGTTTGTGATTAATAAAGAGCATTGGAAAATTCAACGGTGGTCTCTTATTAAGAGATCGAAAGCTACATTAACAACCTGACGGTACAACTATCTGCTGACACAGTGAAATTGCTGCCCCTAATGCAGACTTACACACTGAAAAGGCTGCTCTCATAGTAGAGTGGTGATTACCCCTGTCTATCAAATGGAGACTGGGGTTTAACTCCCTGACTCTGAGGCAAGCTGCCATGAAGTTGAAGGTATAGCTCACTGGCTTGTATCCTATGTGTGACAACATAGGTTCAATACCTAGAACACTAACTATCAAAACAACTGAAAAGCTAAACTGAACCAAATCTTGCCAGGTTTAGGACAAGTTGTTAAAAAGCTTTTAACTGGTTGATATCCGATGAGGTTTTAGGACTGATACTAATCCAATCAGATGAATTTTTTTAGAAATCCAAACGTGTTTTAACAAGACCTCCAGGTGACTTGTACACACATTCAAATTTGATGCCTTTGGTACAGAGGAACTAAGCCAAACTAAATGATCTCCAGAACTTTATCAAGTTTCTCTTTTTTCCAACCACCCATACTCAGGAAGCTGCAACCTTAATCAATAATGCATGACAATCAATTTAAATGGCAGTACCTTGAGCACTTGAACTTGGCCTTCTGTAGTGATCTCTGGTAGCAGCTCACAGAAGGACTGGCACAGGCCTACTGCATATGTCTGAAATCCAACCAAAGGTTAGTGTGGATTAAGAACAAGCTGCATAAAACTCAATTTGGAAAGCCTTATACTCTATTCAAGAATTTATACTAAAGGTAAACAATTTCAGTTAAGACCCCTCTTAGGAAAAATGAAGAAGAAAGAGTATAGCTAGTAAGTTTACCAATGCATTGATTGATGAGACTGTGTTTACAGATACAGCGCATCTTCTGTGTCCAGTAACCCTGGAACTGGGTGCTGATCACACCTTTCCAGCAGTGGGGAATATTACAAAGTAACAAACCAAACTTGAACTTTGAAAAGGTACCTCCTGATGTCACACAAAATCAAAAATAATAATATGTAACTATTAGCAATGCAAAAGCTATTCCAACATACCTGCAAGAATTCTGCTGATGACAGAAAGATATAGCCATTGATGATCTTAAAGCAGGTTCTGAGATTCTCTGAACTTAGTTCTGCCAAAACAGTAATTAGTTTTTAAAAGAGCAAATTAACTAACTCCTCAAAATATATGTGAAGTGATGATTCATTTTAGTTAAAACTAAGTTGCTATGGTAACATGAAGACTCAAGTTTGTTTTTAACCATGATTACTAATGTAATTTTGACTTTTTATGGTTCCTGTAGCAGCAAGCATGCAGCTTACCGTTTGCAAGGCAGCTGGATGGAAGCTCTAGGATAGAAGATCAAACATAGGATTGATAATGTTTTATCATCAGAAAAATAAAAATAAAAATTTCTACAAACAAGTAAAAAAAAAAAAATCTAAGATACAGCAAGGATGGTGACACACAGTTACAATCCCAGCACTCAGGAGACTGAGGCAGGAGGACTGTGTGTTCAATGCCAGCCTAGGCTAAAAAATAAAAATGAAACTAACTTACATACTTTCCTTGATACATTTTTCTCACTAGTATCTATAAGCTAGTCAGTGTCTAAAAACTGGCAAAACCTTTTAACAATGCTATCTTGCTCGTCTTTCACTAGTAAAGACAATTCAGAAAGATATTTCTTCCTTCTTTTTTCCATTCAGAACAAAACTAGGAAGCCATATGACCTGACTTTTCATTTCAAACCAAACTTTTAGTGAGGTCACATGGTTTCCAGGTTTATAAAGGAAAGTATGTAGAGGCTGAGCACATTTAGCTCTGAGTGGAATAAAACAGCAAAGTGAGGTCATGCTATGAAACCCTGCTCATGAGAACTTTGGGGTGATGGGTCTGGTCAAGGATAAAGCAGCATAGGGACTGGCCAGTCTGGCACTACGAACGATCTCCAAGTGAGATAAGCTAGAGCACACGAGGCCTCACCAGAGGATGAAAGGAGTGAAAAGCACAGTTCCCTTCTTCCCTACAAAGGCTAAAAGACAAACCTCTTCCAGGCAATTAACAGGAAGTAACTCCTCTATTGTCGTTGCCGTTGGGAATGCTTGTATTTTATGGGGGGAAATAGCAAAGGCCTTTTTATTGGAAATTAGATTTTCGGTTATTGCTTGAGAATTCTATTCTGAGGAGGAATGGTCTATGGGAATTAAAAAAACAAAACAAACAGGCAACAACACTCAAGAAAGGAAAGGGAAGAGTTGAAGGCGTGAGGGGAAAGGAAGGAACCTCAGAAGAAATGTGAATGATTAACGGCCTAACGGCTTGATCTAGCCATGACAGCCGTCCACCCTCTGAAAGGCTCTCCTTTAGTCAACAGTTGTGTGTCAGTTCACATCCACTAATGCTTTCTAAAGTAGCTCTACATTTTTGAACTAGAATTTTTACTTCTGATAAAATTTCTCAGTATATGTAAATGCTCAGCAAAGGGCCAAAATTGGGGGCCTAAATGTTCTCTCAGGACAATATTAAACAAAGTCTTAATACAGAAATTTAAGATACTTTATGGCTGAGTCTTATTGGGACTTCAGAGCTGGGGAGAGCTCATTGAGTAAATGGCTTATTGCAAAGTAAGTATGAGGACCTGAGTTCGGATCCACACACCCCATAAGAAGCTAAACATGACAATGAATGCCAGTCAGTGCTGGGGAGGTAGAGCAAGGAGCATCTCAGACTTGCTGGCCAGCCAGACTAGCTCACCAATGAGCTCCTGTCTCACACAAAGATAACTGTGCCAATGAGATGGTCAGGAGCTAAGGGCACTTGCTATTCACTCATAAGAACTAGAGTTCAAGTCCAGGCACCCACATAATAAAGCAGAGCTTCTTGTAAATGCCTGCAACTCAGATCCAAGGAATCTGGCATGCTCTTCTGGCCTGAATGCATGGGAACACGCATCCCCACACATACATGTGCACAAACACACTGACACATAATCATACACACGCTCAAGTAAGATCAAGACTTTTAGAGGCTGCCCAGGAGATGGTGGCACATGCCTTTAATCCCAGCACTTGGGAGTCAGAGGCAGAAAGATCTCTGAAATTCAAGGCTAGCTTGATCCAAAGAGTTAAGTTCTAGGATAGCCAGCCAGAGTTACAACAGAGAAGGAAGAGTTCTAGAGGCTACCTGCTATAGCCCTCCAGCCCTCACAAGTGCACACACCAGCATACATAAGCATACACCACACACATACACCAAAAGAATTAAAAATTAAAATTTTAAAACAATCGAAAGGGCCAGTAAGCTGCAGTGTGTGTAATTAATATATGTGTATAATTAATTATGTAAAATTAATGCCATGAATTTAAGTATGCAACTGAATTGGTAAACTCCTTTACTAAGATGACTTTATAATCAAAGTATTATTTTTAAGAGATTTCAGGAATATTGCACTGACCAGTGAGTCTAGTTCAACACTTCCTACTACCAAAAGAAGAAAAAGAAAAAAAATAAATTAATGCTATTTCATATTTTAGAATAGTACCTACTATGTAACAAAGAGTACTGACTTACTATTATTAACTACTATCAAAATAAATGCTGGGATACTGGAGAAAGAACCTAGTCTTGTCTCCAGAAAACCTAAAAATAGAAGCACCTAGATCCCTCAGAATCGTGTGTTGCAGGGGATGGGCAGTAACAGCTCAGTGGACGGTGGCTGTTGAGCACGCATGAGGTATGAGAATTACCACACGTCCATTCGTGCCGTGAGTATTCAGCTACTTTGTAACAATACTACAGCAGACATATATGACACTAACTTCAGTGGTTCCTTAGCTAAAATAAAAGTATGCAAAAAGCTCAGTTTGAACAACTTACAGCACAAACTCCCTGTGTAAAATAAGTTGATAAAGCCATGGCAAAGAAGCAGTTTCAGAATGCATCCTTCAAGCAGCACAGAGAACAGCTACCAAACAAAATTCTTCAGGCAAGTCCAAGCTCAACTTATAATTAGTTTATACCTTAGATTATATTTAAAAAGTTTCCATAGAGCAATGTTATTTAGCATTTATTTTTAAATCAATGGAAATTGTTTCAAAACTGTATATAGAAATTTCTATAAAAACACTGTTTGTCAATCTATGGGACTTTAAAAAAAAATCAAAGGTATAACTAAATCAGGAAAGATCTTTAAAAGTTGTGGTTACATTAAAAAGAAAATCTCACTGAGATTTTAACACATACCAAGAAGTGGTGACATGTTCTGAAATATACGAAGCAATTCTGGTGTAACACATGGGCTGTTTTCCAATGTCACCAACCTAGGAAAGAAAATACAATTAACTTACTTCTGACCTCCACTCACGCCATTAACACAACTCAGGTAAGAACACGTTTCACCAGGCAGCAGCGGGAAGATTCAGTGAGTCAAGGTCTCCCACCAGGACTGTCAGTCATCACAAGCTGCCCTCTATGTCCCCATCCTGTGTGCAGGCATACAGCCTGGGTGACATTCCTCAGGTACTGGCCACTTCTTTATTTTTTCAGACATGTTTTCCCATTGACCAAGAACTCACCAAGTATCTGATTCCAAATGTGAGGGTAACTCTATTAAAAAAGTATTCATGAAAAAACTCTACTTGTTCTTTACCCAGAGAAGCTTAACAATTAATATATTCATATTTTTAAAAACCTTGGGCATAGGGGTTCATGCCTATAATTCTAGCAATTGGGGGAAGGGGGCAAGGCAAGATAACTGCTATGATTAGAGGCCAACTTTATAAAGTGAATTCTACGCCAGCTTGAGCTACAAAGACAGTATCTCCAGAAAATAATTCTCAATTTTTTTCATTTACATGTAACTTAAGACCATTAAAAGAACCATGCACTTTACTTATATACACTTAACGAACATCAAGCACATGAACTGAGCCAAGCCTGGTGGTGAAGACGTGTAATCTCAGGAGACTAAGGCAACAGGACTGAAAGTTCAAGGCCACCCTGAGCCAGTCAGACTTTCTTAGACTGAGACCTTATCTCAAAAGCAAACAAACAAACCTAAAAATCAAAGAGGGTTGAATACTTACTTAATGGTAGAATACTTACTTAATCTAGCATGTGCAAGGCCCCAGGTTCAATCCTCAGTACTACAAAAATGTTTAAAATCCTGGAATTTTGAAGCTATGGCTTATAATATTTTAAATTTTTCTAATATTTGGTGTCATACAGAATCTGCAAGCCTATAAGAAAGTACTTGTGTGACGGATTATATTTTAATTTGTAATTGGGAGCAGGTATTGACAAGCCTACAGGTCTCGGGGGTAAATCCAACACACTCTATTTCCTATATATTTGTCTATTTGATTACACAATGCTGACAGCTTTG
The DNA here is from genome assembly GCA_026225945.1 of Cricetomys ansorgei. NCBI lineage: Eukaryota > Metazoa > Chordata > Mammalia > Rodentia > Nesomyidae > Cricetomys > Cricetomys ansorgei. Next base: position 11,790,445 of record JAMJFZ010001230.1, on the reverse strand, counting down.
ACATTGAAATATCAGAGTGGAGCAGCTGCAACACATCTGGAACATGTGAAATATGTGAAATATGGCCGTGTCATAAAGTTTGCAAGTTCTGACCTAGAGCTATCCACTCTTATACAAGTAAGAACTATGAATTATAGAAGATTCCAACAATCTGCTGACTCACAACCACTACCGAGATGTTACTCAAATAACAATATGGAAGACTACAAAGAATAGTATATTCCAACCAATAGAAATGAAATCTACCTAGTGAAATTTAAAGCCATTAATCTAATATGCTGAAAGAGCATTTATTTATAATTTAGTAATTTGGACCAAAAACAATTTCTGAGAATTGAAACTCAGGATTTGTTTTTGTTTCTTTGTATTGTTGTTTATATGATCCTGAGGATTCATCTCGGCTCGCGACCACTGAGCTATACCCTCACCCAAATCAAAGCTCTTAATTTCTGTGCAAAGCTAAGGAAAGAAGAAAGGGGGAGTAGGGCAGGAAGGCAAGCAGCAAATGTTCATTTTTCTATGGCTGATTTCTATGATTAAATTGCAGCAGTCAATCTTTAAGCAGAAAATTTTACCCGTCTCCTGCATCACCGCTGGAGAAAACGGTTTCCCACAGTGAGATGAGACTAAGGAGCAGAAGGACTTGGTAGCACAGTCCCTTAAGCACACGATGTACAGGAAAAACTTTATAATGTGTCACATTCAGTTATCATAGAGCAGGGTTCTTCTCTTTGTTTATAACTTCTCAGTGGTATGTACTTCTTCTTCAGTGAGCTTTTACATGAAGATTCTGAATAGCAGACACATGTGGGGCTGAGCTCTAACATCTCAGTACTCACCGGAAAGGTCGTAGGAGGCTGAAAAATATCTCACTCAATATCTACCACCACACCCCCAAAAACAACAACAAAAAAAATCACATTTCAAGGACTCACAATTTGGGGGTTGTGGGTTGAACAGAGTTTCTCTGTTGTAACTCTGGCATTTCTGGAACTCACTCTGTAGACCAGGCTGGCCTCAAACTCACAGAGATCTGCCTGCCTCTGCCTCCCGAGTGCTGGGGTTAAATGCCTATGCCACCACTGCCCAGTTTAAGACTCTTAAATTTAAGATCAATTTTTGTTTGGAAAAGTTACCAAGAAGCTTGGCTTACATTCCAAACATGAAACGCAGCACGGTTCCTGCTGTAATTTTTCTGTTTTTTAAAAAAGATTTATTTATTTATTTACATTTTATGTGTACAGGTGTTTTGCCTGCATTCATATTTGTACACCATGGGCATGCAGTACTTGTGGAGGACAGAAGAGGGCATCGGATCACCTGGTACTGGAGTTACAGATGGCTGTGAACCACCATGCGGGTGCTGGGAACCAAACCCAGGTTCTCTGGAAGAGTAGCCAGACCTCTTAACAACAGAGCCATCTCTAGCCCCACAACTCTCTTTAATTGTCTACCATGAGCCTACACTGAGCATCAGCTGGAAAAAAGGGAACTGGAGGACACTTCCAGTGCTTATGTATAAATGCTGACCTTCAAAGCCGTTTCACAACCTTTACTGTATTGGAACACAGGTAGAATAGGCAGCTGTAGGGAAATCTAGTGTCAAGGCTTTCCTCTTTTTCCTCTTACCATAACTCTAGACCATCTTCCAGAAGATAGACGTGTGGAGGCTGGGAAACATCTGTACTCAGCTGGATAACTGGGAGCAGGAAAGGGTACAGGTTCTTGCTGTCTGCTCCTAATCCCTGTAGAAAGTACAAATATAATTTATGATAATATACTCTAAGATCCCTCCTCACCACTAATCACCTGCCTCAGAAACTAACCTATGTAAGATAAATAAGAGTCTTTTATGATAGTCCTTATTATAAACACTAGCATAGTTCTATTACTAAAAAGTAAAAAATCAGAAAAAAAAATCATCCTATCTAAATAATAAAAAGATATATATATGAACCAAGGCTATATGAATCTGTGTCTTTTAAGAAATTCCACATGCAGATTGAGTCTTCCTTATCTGAAATGGTTAGGAAAAAAAAGAGATTAAGATTTAGGATTTCAGCTGGGCAGTGGGGGCATATACCTTTTAATCCCAGCACTCTGGAGGCAGAGGCAGGTGGATCTCTATGAGTTCAAGACCAGCCTGGTCTACAGATTGAGTTCCAAGACAACCAGAGTTACAACAGAGAAACCCTGTCTTGAAAAACATTAAATAAATAAATAGATAGATAGATAGATAGATAGATCGAAAGAATCCTTTTGAAGACAGTACTCAAGAGCACAAAGTAAAACAAGTGCAGACTTAAAACACATCAGAACAGTTTATACTTCTTCAAAATAGTACAAGTATGTGATGTGTCCTGCAGGAGGTTTGGATAATGAAGGTACAGGTGTGATCACGTAGAAAACTTGGCGGCGTATAAGAAATCTACAATAATCACCTCAGAATCTCTGCCCTGACACCATTTTCCTGTTATTCAGTCAAATGACACTTCAGATAATTTTATAAACGCAGCTAAATCCCAACATAACCGACTTTATGAGAAGGTGATAACCCAGCCACATGAGCTCTTATAGGAGTACTTCCTAGTTAGGTGTCTAAACGGGAGTCCCAGGTACCAGCCAGGAGGGAATTCAAAATGCTCATAGCTGATCTGTCAAGGAATGTGGATAGATGCTAGGGAGTGAAATGGAACCCCAACTGACAGCCAACAAGTAATACAAAGACCCCGTCTCAAAATATCAGGTGCACAATAACTGAGGAAGACACTTGGCAGTGATCTATGACCTCCATATATATATAAGCACACGTGTGCGTGCACACACAAACACACACACACACAGAATAAACAATATATGCATGTTACTTAGAGCTAGGAAGATGAGGAAATCTAAAAGATCCTGCTCTAAAAGCAGAAAGCAGACTCTTGTATCAAAAAGAAAAGTGAGCAGAGCAGAGTACTATCACTCTTAATTAAAAATAAATAAATGAATGACTAGATAGCAGACAGCTCCTCTACCCTATGTATATCTAATATTAACATTTGAACCTCTAAAGAAAAAATTACCATGTTCTTGCACTCCTAGCGAGGTTCTGTGGCTTCACTGCAACATGTCAATCGCAGACTGTCAGAGGCTCGCTAGCTGGTGGCACTATTTTGGAGGACTGTGAGAGTTCAAGAGTATGAGCCACACTGGTGAAAACATGTCAACTGAGGCACGCCCTCAGGAACTCTGTCCTGTCCTTGGCCTCTCTCAGGTTCCCACTCTGCTTCCTACCCACTGCCTGGTAAGCTCTGTCACACTCCCCTAGCCCCATGATGCACTGTCTCCCTGGAGGCAAATCAGCAGACCCACGAACATGACAGTTTAAAGCAGAATAAACTTTCTGCCCTAGAGCTGTTTATGTCACGTATGCTGTCACGTATTCTGCCACGATGACAAGCTTATCTAGAACTGTAGCTTTCCACATGCAGGTGCATCTGTCTCAAATATCATCACTCTCCTCCCTAATCTTACCATCTCATCAACAACTGTTATGCAGCAGGACTTAACAACATCATTTGGACACCAACTGTCAGAACAGAGACCTTCACCATGTCCCACATTACTTTCTAGTGAGACAAACCTACCAGATACTCCAAACCATGATGGTCTTAGTCTAAAAGACCAGTTTAACACAACTGTTAGAACCTTCCACAAACTGTCAACTGCACAAAAAGCTTGCTCTATTCACCTCTAGTACTAAGCATTCAGCACATGAATAAATGCTTACTTCTAATGAAGCCAACTACTGCAAACTAGAGTGCTTATTTTTATAGGTATCAACCTCTAGTAGCAAAGACTGCTAGACAGTACATCTCTAGGTTTATAAAATATTGCAAAAATATAGAAGCTTACACAAATGTCCATCTTACATGCTAAGAGCAGAAAGACGGAATGTCAATTGAAAGAGGTAATTTAACAATGAATCTTAGTATTCTCAAATGACTCAAAAGTATACTTTAAACTACAATCTCAATTTCCCTATGAACCATTATGTGCTTCTTTATAAGAAAGACACATTGGTTGGAACTTTGCATTGACCAATACTAATGCACCAGTAAGTTAAATGTCATGATTGGAGAAAAACAACCAAACAACCTACAGATTATTTTGTATTACTACCATTGCTGTGACTGACATGCTACAAGAGACAAAAGTTGGGGAGTTTGTTCATATTTCCCTCACACAAGCTAAAAACACATTTACAGACCTAAAATACAGAGGATCGAAGGATCCCTCTTGCTTCTGTTACTCAGAATGGCAACAGTATACTAGTCACTAACCTTTTCTAAGGTCATTACTCGGCTACAAAAAAAAATCTTTACAGGAATATCAGTAGGTATTAAGGATAAGCAGCAAGATGCTTCTTTTACAAAAAGTACTTTAGCAAGGGCTAGAGAATGGCTTAGCAGTTCAGAGCGCGTCCACCTCTTCTAGAAGTTGGGCTCCCAGCACCCACACCACAGCCCGAAACTGCCTGTGACTCTAGCTCCAGGGGCTCCAATATCCTCCGGCCCGAGCCAACTAAGGTGCACACCTCCCATGACATACACACAAACACACACATACTAATTTTAAATATACATCTTTTTAAGTGCTTTAGCAGATAGTTTTGGGAATATTTTTGTGTAATGGTATAGTTTAGCTTTATTAGGTGGAAAAATGTATGGCGGTAGATTATGATTCTTTCATATCATATGTGTGTATCATCACTGAACTGCAAACCTAAATTGGTAAACGTTCTGTCATCTGAATCTTACCAAAAAAATTTAAAGTTGCAAAAATGGAATAAAAAAGTTTATATCATTAATCATCTACTTAAAACTCTCCTGAGAATTTGTACTGATTAAACACATCTATAAACATTTATAGAAAGATGAGTTCAGCCAGAACATCAAGGAATCTTAGATTTTTTTAAACTAATATTAGAAACTTTTAAGTTGATGATTGCTGGGGTCCTTAATGTAGAAGAATATGTCAAAGGAAAATGTCTCAAATTTATTTTCCTGAGTTACTGGGTTATGAAAATTAAAGTTCTAATTTTAAATTCAAGGGAAAAAGTAAAACTCCAGAACAAGTTCATGCTGAAATGCTCTGAACAGCAGAAAAACTACATACTGGTACACAAGTTTAACATCACTAGAGAATATTAACAAAAAGTCTTTATTAACAAAATGTCTTTTTAAAGTAGAGAATACTTTACAAACATCTTCAAAAATATGCTAAACACGTGATCACTTTTGAAAGTGTACAGATTATACATTTTAAAAGCCTAAAAGTAAAGAAGATTTTCATGAGGATTAACATGAGTCACATGGAAACAGGGAAAAGTTACAGACAGACCACTGACTCACCTGCACAAGATGGATGAGCGCAGTCAGAATAGCACATCGCAGCATGTTGTGTTCCTCACTCTGCTTCCAGAGGAGAGGCAGGTACTGGACCAGACAGCCCACGTACGGCCGGATCTACAGACAGACAAAAGGGAAACAACAGGACACTTAGTAAGAAAGACAATGCACTGTGAGAAACCTGACAAACACTGTATAATATTATAAATTAAAGATAAATCAGACATTATGTAGAGACCTAGGCTTCTATGGAAAATATTTTTAAGTAATTTTAGGTAATCATCAAAGTTAATGAATAAAAAACTCACAAATATAAAACATTAGTTGGAGATTAATACAAATATTGTTACATCCTGAATTTTAGTAAAACAGCTCACGTACATGAAAATTAAGTTGTATTTCTATAAGTCAGCATTAATTCACTGACTACAGTTTTCAGATGGCATCTCCCTGAGACAATCCCTGACAACAGAGCACTGGAAAGGATGTAGAAAATGTGCACAAGCCCTTACAAAGAAAAAGGGCAAGGCCACACTGAAGGTGGAGCACACAGGTCTGGAGAGCACTCAGAAGGTGACGCTGTGGGCCAGGGAAATGGCTCGGTGGCAGAGGGACTGCTGTGGAAGGACAAGAACCTAAACTCAATTCACATAAAAGGCTGGGTGCACGCTTGTAACCCCAGCTTTGAAGAGATGGTGGTAAGAGGACCCTCAGGGCTCACTGGCGGGCCAGCCTAGCCTAGCTGGCAAGCCTGGACAGCTCAGAAACCCCATCTCAAGAGAAGGCAGATAGCCAGCCCCCAGGGAACACACACACACACACACACGGTTATGTCTACAATGTATGGATTAAGTTAATCTGTTTTCTAAAATACAACCTGAAATACAGAAATAAAGTGCAGCCTCACAGCGAATTGTTAATCACTGTCCTAGGGTTAGGACGGATACAGTAGCACACATGTGGACAACACAGAACTGGATGGAGTCAGCTCTCTTCCCACCTTTACGTGGGTTCCAGGGATCAAGTTCAAGTTATCATGATGGCTACATAGATAGTACCCTACCCGCTGAGCCACCTCACTGGTGCAACAGTGAGTTTACTAAAAAATTGGATGAGTGGATGGATGGACAGACAGACAGAGGGACAGAAGAACAGACAGGCAGATACACACAGAGAAATAAGCACACCAGCTCCAGGTTTAGGATCAGAGTAATTGAAATTCTGTGGGCAGAGCATCCTTGGTGACGAAACAGAAGTATCAGACTATCGGATTTTCAACACCATCAAATTCTACCGCATGTATTTAAATTCAATACTGCTCCCACAAAAGGTTTTCAATTCTGCTCATACAATACGGAACTCTCAAGGGTAGCAAAGCTACAGAACTGCTGCCCCAGTTGCTAGTAATAATAAGTTAGATGTTTCCCCAGATACTTAAGTAAAATAAAACTGAATATTAAAGACTCGCGTCTTATCTAATTTTCATGTATTTACTCACATATTTTTACTTTAATATTTGAATTGTATAACAGTCAGTATCTATTTAACAGTTAACTGAATTTTGCTAAGTGGTCTATCTCAAGATCATTCCAATTAAAACCAGGTCAATTAGTATGTTTAAAAAAACACAAATTTCAAAGGAAAAATGCATCAGTATTACATTTTCTGACTGTAATCGAGATTTTAGTGTGGAAGATGAGGAGCGTACTTCTTATGGAGAGAGCTAGTATGATACCTACAATTACAATCAGGCAGTTTACAAACAGTGACTCCTGTACCACTAGACAGACAAAAGAAGAGCACGTGAAATGAATGCTGGTAGATGATGGAATTAGGTGAGTGATACATGGATGTTATCTATCCTTGCAAATTTTCTGAAGGCTTCAGATTTTTCAGTGAAGGGAGATTAACGGAAAAAAAAATTACACATGATTCTGAAAGGGATTACAATGTGAATTCTGAAGCAGGTCAGTTACAATCACTTGTACAGCATTTTAATTAGGCATCGTGTAATGAAGTCAAAAGCACAGTAAGATGCACTCACACTGTCAGCATGATTGTTTTTAAAACAGTAAGTGGTGCCAGGCGGTGGTGGAGTCTGAAGCCAGCCTGGTCTAAAGACTGAGTTCCAGGACAGCCAGAATTACAACAGATAAACCCTATCTTGAAAAATAAAAACTAAAAAACCCAAACCCAAACAAACGAAACAGTAAGTGGTGAGCATGCGGAGAAACTGGAAACCTTGTACATTCTTGACAGGTGCAAAATTGTTCATCCATTAATGAAAGAGTATGACGGTTCCTCAAAAATTTACAACTGAACTATCAAAGAATTCAGTGATCCCATTTCAAGACATTTGTCATCAAGATCACCAAGAGATTATTAGCACATTGGCAGCTAGATTTTTAAAAAGAGAAAGTTTTTAAAAATATGTAAACAATAACATGTATTTATCTCTAAACCCAACCACCTTGGATAAAAATATCCAGTGTGCGGGGATGCACTCTAGGTAGTGTATCACGAACAATAGTGTGGCAACTGTTCACATCATGCTATGTATTGCAGGTAATCTCAGTATGACTTAAACTACGTGGGAGAATGCGCAAATGTGAAGCCACTCTACGTAACTGGCATCTACAGGCTTTGGTCCCTGCAGGATACACAGGACTGTAAACACACTACTCAGCCTTAAACGTAAAAGAAGAACATTCAACCATCTAGATGAACCTTCAAAGGTGTTAAATGAAAATCTGCCACAGAAGGACAAACACGGAATGATTCCACTACTAAGAAGTATCTAAGAGTCAAATTCATGGAGGGACCAAGTAGAACGGTGACTGCCAGAGGCTGAGAACGGAAAACGGGCATTTACTCACTGGTAAATCACTAACCTGGTATGAAGTTTAAGTCCAAGACCACTCATCTTGGTATACAACATTGCATGAACAGTCAATAATACACACTTTAGGATGTACTAAAAGACCCACTTCATCTTCCTTTGGAACGTCAGGGAGGTGGGAGAGAGAGGAGTCTGGGCACTAGTCTCAAATAAAAGGAAATCTTCACTTACAGTCCTTAACATATCCTGAAACTGTGCACATGAAATATGTGATAGTGTAACAAATGCTTAAAGATTATGAAGCAGACTAGATCTCTAAAACATGAAAAAATTTTCTTTCTAAATACCTCCACACCACAGATATTTATTTGTTTGTTTGTTTGTTTGTTTATGGCTTTTCGAGACAAGGTTTCTCTGTTATAACTCTGGCTATCCTAGAACTCACTCTGTAGATCAGGCTGGACTTGAACTCACAGAGATCTGCCTGCCTCTGCCTCCTGAGAGCTGGGAAAGGCGTGTGCCACCGCCATAGCCCGACTAATTTTAATATTTAAATATTCCTAAGCCTTTCAGTTTTAGTCTTAGGAGAGCGGGTCTTGCTGTCACTTGAACTCTAAATCACCCTACTGCCTCAGCCTCCCAGTTGCTGGCTTACAAGCATGCACCAACATAACTGTCTTTTCTTAGTCACTTTTAACACATTAAAATATAAATGTAAACTCTGAAAACACATAAATGATAACCTATGTTATAATAATTTTAGGAATACTTTATCTTTTCCATAATACAGATTAAGATATTAAATTCTATGCATATTCTCACCTGACACTTATTTTTATGTTTCACAAAATTACCTGTACATTGACTCTTTCAATCACACAGGAAAGAACATGCAAAACATGCATCTTTGTATCACATTCTGTAACTTGCTGCAGTAGCTGAAAAAGTAGTGTGAACATGGTCTCCAAATACTGCAGGTAGAAGAAAGAACAGGTTCAGAAATGCAGGCTTCAACATATTCAAATATTCAAATAAACATATTCAAATAAACAAAACTCATGTCAAAGCAACGAAAGACAAAAAAAACAAAACCTTAGCAATACTTCAACAAACTGCCAGTTGTAAGACACTATTTTTCTTTATTGCTGCTGAATGTGTATACATCAGAAACTTAATTACCCACAAAGTACAATGTTTAGAAGACTAGTCTAAACTGTACTTTAGTCAACTAAGCTGTTAACTGTGCCTTGTAACTACATTTCCATGCAAAGCTGTTGCAGGTAACAATATGAAAAGGTTTTATTTCATTCATACTTAAAGTAAAAAGAACATTCATTAACTGTTGTATTCAACTGGTCAGTGAACTGATGTATGGTCCTTATCAGACATTGCATGAAGATAAAAAATTCTGTATATAGATACTTGTTATTTTAAGAATATAAGAAATCCATTACCTTAAATTCTGCTCTGACCTCCACAAACATGCTCACACACTCACACACACTATACACACAAAATAAATAAATAGAGGTATAATCTTAAAAATTAAAAATACATATAAATTACAGGTATAAGAAATGTATGTTCTCCAAAGACATAGTAGAAATTGTTACAAAACCTGGGAACCAATATTCTTACCGGTAAAAACTGATCTGTTCTAAATTCAAAATCATCAACAGGTAAAAAACAGTTAAGGAATACTGAAAACACATGAAATTTACCATGATAAAAATACATCTATAACAAACTCAGAGGATCTGGGTTTGATTCCCAGCACCCTGTGGCAGCTCACAACCATACCCAACTCCAGTTCCAGGGGGTCTGACAGTCTCCTGCCCTCCTCTGGCACACATGTGGCACAAACTAGTAGGCAAAATACCCATGAACATAAAATAAGTAAAGCAATAAATTTAAAAAAAAAAAAAAAACTTCATTGCAAATAAATTTTTTGAAGGATATTTAACTTCAGAGTTGTCGCTGTTTCAATTCGGACCTAAAAATTAAAAGTACAATATGAACTTTTAATCATTCTTGAACTATTGAACATTGTTAATACTTAACAAAAAAATTATTCCAAAGCACTCTGATTTCTGTTTTTGTTCATATTAAGTCATGGGGCTGTGCCATGCATGTCACCCTTAGTTCGTAACAAGTGACCCAGAGAACAAGTATCACTATTCCTGACTTTCCCCTTCTTCTGCAATTGCTTAAGAAGTCCTTAAGGCAGCAGGTGCTTCCAGGAGAGAATGTGCCATTGTATAAATGGAGCGCATGGGACTGAAGGAAAGCAGCATGCAGGAGACAGCAGGGAAAGAAATAAGGGACCTGGGCAAGTGGAGTCACTGTGCCAGCGGGGTGAGGAAGAAAGGGGGGAGAAGTTCAAGCTCCCACTGGTAACCCCAGTTACAGCAGAGCTTCCGAACTCCCCATGACCTGAGGTTTTCTAAACTCCACAGACAAGCTCCAGACTCTGGGACTCAGATTTCACTGTACACAGCATGTTGTTATCTGGGTAAACATAAGAACGACATCTTCTTACACTTGTTCTGACTTAACAGCCATATTGGCACCAGCTAACATACTTTTGCTCCCAAATCAAGTAACATGACCAAATTCTACTGTCTACTCTTTCAAATAATATCTAAACCTTTATTTCCTGGCTAAGAACCCATTCCCTTCCTCCCTCAGTGTGACACTTTTCTACACCTATAACAGTAACTAGCATACTCCCTAGAGCTATTTTTAAGAAGAAAGGAACCGTGAACACTTTGAGGAGGTTCTGAGGTCTTGAGATGCTGACTGGGCAGGCTGACATACCACTAAATCCTGATCTTGAAGCAAGTTACAGATTGCTTCATACAGCATGGGTCTCAAGTCAGACTTGAATTTCACAGAAATCCACTGACCAATGAGCCAAATCACCCTGCGTCGCAATGGCTTATACCTAGGTGGGAGGGGGGGAAAAATCAGTAAATTAAAATGTTCAGTATTTAAGAGGGTCTACTTCACTTAGAACAATCTCCATTTAAATCTAAAATATAGTAATAAACATAATTTGCATTTACATAAAATTCAACTTCTAAAGACTGACACAGAAGAAACAATAAAGCCCTGATCTAAGCAGATAAAAGTTCTTAGGTACATACAGGGTGTTCTCATTAGTTCTGCACTAATGAATGTAATACTCGGTTACCACTGCATCTAGCAAACTGAAACCCGAGTGCAAGCATTCCTAAGTGAAGTCTCAGCACACAAGGCTAAGGTGGCACTCTGTGGGAAGATCCAGACAGTCACTTTTCATGGGTAAGATTTTGGTTGGGCTACTTATGACATTAGACCCAGTTGCTGCCAACAGATTTGCTTGTGGGTTGCTTCTTCCAGGAACTCAGAGAATTCTACCTTCATCTCTACATAAAGTTCTGCCTCTTTTCACTTAGAAATACTTCTTTCAAGATTTACACTTAAAGTAACATAAAAAGTAACTCCTTTTCCTTATAATTGTTATAATATTTGTAAGTCTTATATTCTTTTCGGTGCTAAAAATAACCAAAATAACCAAAATACTAAGTTGTTTTTTTTTTTTTTGTTTAAATTTCAAAAATCAAGAAAGTAAAGTAGGTATGTAATACACAAAATGTTTTACTTGCCTATTATGAGAAACTTGCAATTCTGGAAGAAGTTGGTTTTTAAACCACTGATCAAAATCAACACTGTCAAACAGTTCAAAAGCAGCTAATCCCACAGCATTATATACTGAGAAAGAAGAAAACGAAATTAAAGATTTTAGATATTTGGCCTTAAATAAAAATCTAAACCTACTTAGAAAGACAAAATACAAAGGAAAATATACAATATTAACTCAGAGATTACTAAAAACATTTTAGAGACATTGTTTAAATTATTTTATTCCAGTTTGTTTGTCCAAATACTCTTTAGAATTTTCAAACTGAAAACTACATCCAGTCTAACACGAGTCAAATTTAAATTCTATAGAATACTACCTGATTCTAAATGGAAGCTTTATTGTATGATCCAGCACGTTTGCTTTTCTCTAGTTCATCTTGCACAACAATCCCTTGACTGTTACTGTCAACCATTTAGACCAACACAGTCAGATCTTAAACTTCGCCTGCTTGCTAACCTCACCCTCCAGCCTTCCTGAATACTGCAGTCCTCCCTGGCTCCTGCTCACCTCTTTACAAGGGAAACGTCCTTGCCCGTAACGTCCTTGTTTTTACCTCCTGCTTTAGCAGTAACTGTTTCATACAGTGGCAGAATTCACTGAATATTTGGTTATCTCCTTTGGTTGACAATTCTTACAGTTTAGATATTTTTATATCCCAACTTCACAGCACAAAATATAACCTCTATCCACTGGGAAAATACACATTTCTAAATCACTTAAGCCCAACATACCAGCATCTTTGATTAGCAGTGCATTCATATCTTCTACATTGGTTGGACCTAGAGAAGAAAAGAAAAGAAAAGAAAAGAAAAGAAAAGAAAAGGAAAGGAAAGGAAAGGAAAGGAAAGGAAAGAAAAGAAAAGGAAAGAAAAGAAAAGGAAAGAAAAGAAAAGAAAAGGAAAGAAAAAGAAAAAAGTATCAATAAAATAAAAAACCCTAATTTTAGCTTTTTATATTAATTTTAGTGGATAAAAATTATACACGATCATGTAAGCTTGATATATCCATACATGTGTAATGTTTCAATGAAGTTAAATTTATCTATCAAACATCTATCATGGCCTTATGGTAAAAACAGTCAAAGCTTGTCTTTTTATGATTCTGAATTATAATTATGTTATTGTAAGATACAGCTACCTGACTGTGTAACAGCATTTGGGAACTCAATCTTCTTACAACTTGCGCACTTATCAAGTTTCCTCCTCCCTTCCACTAGCCTCTCCCCAGCCTCTGAAGCCCCCTTCTCCTCTCAACTCCTGAGATCAACATTTTCTTGTTTCATAAACAAGATCATGAATGGACTGTTGTCTTAGTTAAGTTTCTACTGCTGAGATCAAACACCATGACCAAAAGTAACTTGAAGAGGTAATGGTCTATTTCACCTTACAACTCTCAGGCCACACTCCATTACTGAGGGAAGTCAGTGCAGGAAATCAAAGCAGGAACCAGGAGACAGGAACTGAAGCAGAGCTCACAGAGGAGCACTGGCTGCTCACTAGCTGGCCCCTCCTGACTTGCTCAGTCTACTATACGCTTTGCATATAGGACCCAAGACCACTAGCTCAGGAGTGGCACTGCCTGCAGTGAGCTGGGCCCTCCCAGTGCAATTGCCCATAGGTCAGTCTGGTGGGGGCTTTCTCAATTGAGGTTCCCTCTTCCTAATGACTCTAGCTTATGTTAAGTAGCTACAAAACTAGCCAACACATCTGTCTTTTTCCATGTTGGTTGAAAACTTATGCTGAGGATAGACTGAGAACTTGTCCAAAACCAAAACAGTAACATAAGTAGTATAAGCATTATCAAGTTTAGCAATCTGTAACAGCTCATAAAGAAATAACTATGAATTGTAAATAAATCACAAGACAATATAAAACTCTAATTACCTTTAAAGATTATTAAAATAAATAGCCTAATTTTCCCTCAGCATATAACTTAAGGAAACAAACTCTAATAGGATTTGGAAAGCAAGAAAGGTCAAATCTTCAAGATCCTCAGGCTTAGGTTTCCTTATAACTCCATCTGCCCCAGTCCTGACCCAGCTGGCTGGTAATCTACTCTCTGACCTGCCTTCTAAGCACTTTAGCTGCTTCCACCAACATGCTCTTCTCCAGGGTATACTCCATACTCCTCCACCCTTCCAGGGAACATCGTGTCTGAGGGCCTTTCACCTTCCTCCTGTCTTTGAAGCTCTTTTCTCTCTGAAAGCTTTTTTATCTGTAAGTACTCCAAAAGTGCATGTTGATCTCCAACTGCTATATACGCAGAAACAATTTTCCCATCATTAACGCTTAAAAGTTTAGGCGCACTTTTGATCACTTTCCTGTTCCCAGCACATTCAACTAGTTGCTCAAAGCAATCAATCAACAAATAATAATGAGCACACCATGCCGAGGTAAAGAATGAATAAAGCCAGAGTGACCAATGTATCCTGAAACTGACAGTCTAATTAAGTTACTTAGTAATTAACTACTTGTGTATAAAGTACAACGATCAATTATCTAAAATTTGCTTTGTCATTTTCTTTTAAATCTATCTCCTTTCTATATTGCACTTACAACTATACAGCTAACAAATTATGTGGGCCTTTCTAACTACATTCTACAACACGCTCTAGAGAAAGCTTCCCTGAGTACTGCACCTGTCATCTGGCTTATGTTTACAACAGCAAGATACAGCATACTCAAAACCGTAACTCAAGGCCACTTACAGAAGACACTCAGTCTTCCTCAAATTTATATTCGGTGTATGACCAGGAAAAAGAGTGCCATGAATTCAGTTGGCACTTAGGCTACTTTAACTAAACATTAAATGACAAAACTATCACAAACTACAACTTACCTTGAAGAGTTTGCATCATTTCTAGAAGTACAGGAGTAAGAGTTTGATTATATTCATGGAATATATCTATAAATAATACTTCAGTGCAAGGCTAGAGGAAGATAAAAAAAAGAACAAATTCCCAGTAAAAATGTCATATTCTATTGGCTATTGCAATAAAGGGACGCTCATACTTCAAATTGTAATACAATACAATTTAACACAAACTATTTCCAACTGTTGATTTCTTAAGAAATAAAGCAGCTGGGGCTGGGGATGGGGCTGGGGCTGGGGCTCAGCGCCTGAACAGATGCATCGCAGGACCATGAGCCCCGGCACCATCCTATCCCTAGAGCCATTTTTAAAAATGGCACAAGGGAATGTAAGGTGAAGTGAATTCGTAACAGGAAACTTCTTCCATTATTTCAGTCATTTGGTGTTATTTATTTAAAGTATCTTTATTTCATCGTACTTTAAAAACCATTCCACAGACATATTCACTTAATAAGTAAATAAAATGACTGTCTTGGATAGACTTAACAGGTCTAATATACTATATTTAACAACTGTCTGGTCTACATGGTGAGTTCCAGACCAGCCAGGACTACATAGTGAGATCTCATTTCTAAATAAATAAATACAATATTTGAAAAAGAAACAAAACAAACAAAACCAGCCGAGTATATGGTGGTATATGGAGGCAGAAATAGGCATACTACTTCAAGTTAAAGGCTAGTCTGGTCCACATGGTGAAGCCCCGTCACCCCACCCCATCTTCCCGAAAAGACACAACAAACAATTACCAAGTTAAGTAAAAAAGCATTAACAAAGAACAACTCAATAAGCACATTTTACAAACATTCCTAAAGACAGTATTTTTACCTTATCAATAAATGTGTTTTAAAAGTGTCCTACAACTGAAAGCTTATCATATTAAATGGTAAGAGTAATATATCATATTGCTATATTAGTGTATAAAACTGAAACAATAAAAAATACTAAAAAGTAAGGCATCAAAAAGAACGTTGTCAAGAAAATATCTAAAGGAGATCATTATAGTTCAAAAGTAGAAGATTTTATTTAAACATTTTCTATTTGTTCAATGACAATTATTTCTCAAACTAATTGATTAACAAGGAAAACAGAAGCCTACCATCCTATCTTAATTATAAAAAAAAAAAATCAGACTAAAATCCATAATTCAATTAATATTTTTGCAATTATAAGCAGTTAACTCTGTCCAATTTGAAGTGTAGAATCTTTGTAACACTCCAGTACTTTCCTCAGCAACCTTGCTCCCCATTAATACTCACCCTCAAACTGTATTTCCAAGAGTCTCCTCCTGTTTCTTCCACTGCTGTAATTAAAAACATGACAAATGATGTTCTCCAGAAACACCAGTGATGTTCCCAAAAGCGTAACATGTGTGTGGATTATGTGAAACCTAACTCTAGCTGCATATCCTTGAGAACAGAATACATAGATTCCTTCCCTCCAACTACAAATCACATTTGTATATTTGTATATAATCTCTGTGGATTGCTCATAATCCCATATGTATACTCTTGCTTTCCTGAAAAAAAATTTGCAGAAAAAAAAAATGTTCTTAGTGGAATAAAGCTCAAACTTCCTGCGTTTCCCAAGTACATGCCAATACACAATATGGTAGTATTACAATCTGGAGAATAACTTTAATGCTTGCAGTCAGGATTCTGAAGTTAAAACTTGTCATACTTCCCATAAATTTTCTCTGTATATGTAAAGTTCAACTAAAATATTTTAGGGGGAAAAAAACCTCTAAGGATTCAATGTTTAATATTCATTTATACGTTATAAAATTATATACATTATATTAGAATTAAATAAGATTCTAGTTAGGAAAAATAAAGGATGCACTGTGCAACGTAATGCAACATTTTCCAAACAGTTTAAAATAATTCCTGAATAAAAACAGGATGAATGTGCTCAAAAGTTTAAGGCGATATTAAAACACTGAAGCAACATGTGCAACTATATATATGGGCATCCAGCTGACGTGGTAGAAGAAGCGTAAATACCCTCCGTCTGGGTGCAGCCAAAGAGATTCGCACAGAGGCGTTATGTGTGTGTATCTACGCACGCAAACGTGTTATGTGTGTTCATCTGAGTAGGGGTGCATAAGTACACACAAGCGCAACGTGTGGAGACCAACGCTGTACGGTGCCAGGTGTTTTCCTCCATCACTGTCCACCTTATACAGTGCAGCAGGCCTCTCACTGCGCCCAGAGCTCCCCACTTCGGCTAGTCTGGTTAGCCAGGGAACCATCTCTACAGTCCACACAGGCATTGTATTAGACACAGGATTCTCTTCTCTTCTGTAACAAGGACCTTTGCAGACTTATGCTACTAATCTATCAGCTACTAAATCCAGACAGAATTGCTAAGGAAAAGGAATATGGAGAAGAAAGAAAACAGCAAGCACTTTAACCATTTTAAAAAAAAAAATTCTTGTTGGGTAGTGGTGGCACACACTTCTAATCCCAGGACAAAATTCAGAGGCAGAGGCAGGCATATCTGAGTTCCAGGACAGCCAGGGATATACAGAAAAATCCTGCCTCAAAAAACAAAAACAAACAAAATTCTCAGGGGCATCCGAGATGATTCAGAAAGAGTTCCGTCTTTCCACCTAAGGTGTAGAAAGAAAAAACTCTAATTCTGCAGGCACCTGTACACACACAATAATTAATAAAATATAATTAAAAAACAGCTTGGGGTAGAAGACATGCTTGGTCGTTGTGAGGCCTGGGTTCAATCCAAGCATCTGTGCTTTCCCAGGAATATTAATACACAAATATACAGCCACAAGGTAGATACTGATCTAAGAGATAAGCAGGTAATTTCTGTTTCCATTTTAAACTACATAAGGACAGCTAAAAATCTTTTTTCTTATGTCTTTTTTTTTTTAGTTTTTTGAGATAGGATTTCTCTGTGTAACCTGGGCAGCTCTGGCCTTTGTAGACCAGGCTGGCCTTGAACTCAGAGAGCCTCTTGCCTCTGCCTCCTGAGCGCTAGAACTGAAGATGTGTACCAGCTAAGGACAGTTAAAATTTTTAAAGGTCTCTTTCTAGAACAAAACTATGTAACACATCTGCTCCAAAGGGTAAGGGAGGGTAAGCTAACTGTATAGCAACACACACCACTAACCAATGACATCACTGGAGCTCCAAAGTTAATTTCAAAAAGCCAAAATCACAGCTCGGTGTAGAGGCACATGCCTTTGATCCCAGCAAATGGGAACAGAGGCAGGTAAATCTCTGTGAGTTCATGACCAGCCCGGTCAATATGGATAGTTTCAGGACAACCATAGCTACATAGTGAAACCCTGTCTCAGAAAAAAAGGAAAAAAAAAAAAAAAAAGGCCAATTATATTAAATGCGATGTTTTTGTCCATATCACTCAAACATATATTTGTTTCTGAAAGAAGGAGACAAGTCATGTGAAAACTAAAAAACTGATTCTTACTAAAGCCTTCTGGATCTTCCTCCCACATTGTCAACTCCTCTTCAGTTAATAAAAAATAATGAGAGACTAATCTTCGACATATCTCTGTCAACGTGGGATATGTGAAGAAGGCCATCTTAATCTTATGGGCTTCGAGCGTTTCAGGGCTGCTGTCTAGAAATATAAAGTGTCCCAGTTAACAGAACATAATGACAAATATACTTGAGAGGAAAATACATACTCGGGTATGAATCTCTTCGTATTTACTATGAACACACTTTAAAAGCACTCTTTCCTTTATTTGTACATCTTAACTCCATCTTAACCGCGACTTATACACGACTGCTATGTCACCCCAACATACAAAATGATCTCACTCCCAATCCATTTCTTCCTTCCCTTCTCTTCGCCTCCCTGCTGCAGGACTTCCTCATTCACCTTGACACCTACATATGAAAGCATTCCAAATGACACGGCATATAATTCAGCCGCGTGGACAAGCAACTCAACTTTCTAAGAAGTCAGAGAAAACTTTTATTCTTTAAGTATAACGGGAACTGTACTGGCTATTGTGGGACATAATTCTTAAACTGTTTAAGTTTCAAATCATCTACTGCACTACAAGACAGCTCAGGAAATAGAAACAATTTAGCCTTTTAAAAGCTAGCATTCACAAATTAAATTGCAAACTGTTTCCTATTCCACATAACAGGAAATTTGTTTTTCAGACTAAAATGAATTTCAAGAAAGTTGTATCAAAATAGTAATTATATCACACTTGGATTAAAATTTTTTAAAAAATCAATGGATTATTACCTTCAAAATTTTTGGACGGCTTGTAAGCATAATTTTTGACAATCATCTTAATAAGATTCATGCACTGGACAATGAATCGCTCAAATGTAACGCCTTCACCAACTTCTGTAAAAACGTAGCTTACAGAAAATTCCAGTGACCTTTGAATTAGTGGAGTAAATGAAATGGGGTGTTGATCCAAGAAGTCCAAGAGCTATAAAAAAAATGAAGAGTATTTGGTACAAAATAATCATGGAATATATTACTCATATTATAAATTTACTAGTAAGTATTTAACTAGTTTTAGACCTTCATGGGTACGCCATAGACATTAATTTCACATACGTTATAACCCTTCTTGGAATATATCATAAATTGTAGATTCTCCCAAACTACACCTCATAAAAGAATTTTCTAGTATTTCTAATGCAGGGACCAAAAAAGACCCCATCTTAGTTGGTAACAATGAGTAAATATGGTATAAAAGAACATGAAGTATATAATGTAGGCTTTAGAATAAGAAGAGGTACTCATTATAAAAAGACTAACTTTGAACTGCCTATTAACCATATTTGATATATCAAACAGTTACCAAGACAAATGTCCTCTTACAGAAGCATTAATGCTTATGAATACAAACGTGACAAAACTAGATCTGAGGAAATAATGGATGAAGACAGTGGTCCCAGCAGCTGGTCACAGGGAGAGTAGAAAGGCTGCCCAGGAGCTGTAAGAGCTCACGTCCAACCATGATACAAGGTAGCATCAGACACACAGTACAGTCTTATCATCTTAGCCTGATGACAAACAGCCTGAATATGACCACAGCTTGACATCTAACTACAAATATTTAAGAAATACAGGGGGCAGAGGAATGTGGAGACAAAGAACATACTAAATATCACATGGGAATACAACTAGTCAAATACTAACAGAAGGGCGGTGGCAAGATGGCTCAGCAGGTAAAGGTGCCTTGCTGCCAAACCTTAAGATCTGAGTTCAATCCCCAGAATATACACAGAAGGGTGTCGGACATACCGACAGAACGAGTCATTGAGGGTGAGCGGGACCTGCCTGTCCCCCTCGGGGCTGAGCGGGATGGTGAGTATCAATCGACAGCCAGACCACTCCTCCACCGGGAGAAAAGACACATACCAAGCCGGGAGAACTGTCGAAGCAGGAACTTGCTTTTATTATTACAAGCCACGTTTTTATAGGCTGAGGGTATATGGGAGGGTCTAGGAGATGAGGAGAGGTGACATAGGGTGTGAGGTAAAGTGGAATAAGGGGGAAGAGCCAGTAAGATTTTCATACGTGGCAGTAACTAGGCAGAGTCACCATCAGAATAGGTTATGCTGAGTCACAGTTATGAGGAACTAGACAGGTCTCTAAACTCAAGCTTGGTTTGAGTTTGGACCACAGGCCCCTCCCCCTGCCATAAGGCCCAACAGAAGGGGAGAGCCAACTTTTGTTAGTCATCTAATAACCTCACATTTGACCCAGAATGTTCATCCCTGTCCCCACCCTGAATAAATAAATGTAATTTTTTTAAAGAATGCTACATAAAAGTACTTGTTGTTGTAACAAACAAGTAACAAGGGGGAAAAAGGTACCAAGGGTGGTGGTGCACACCTGTGATCCTATCACTTGGGAAGCAGAGGCAAGAGGATCAGAGGTTCAAGACCCTCTTTAGCTAAATAGCAAGTTCAAGTCCATAATGGGCTACATGAAACTCTGTTGTCTTGGATGGATGGATGGATAGATGGGAGGGAGGGAAAGAGAAAGAAGGAGGAGGTGGGAGGAAGGGAGGGAAGGGAAGGGAAGGGAAGGGAGGGGAGGGGAGGGGAGGGGAGGGGAGGGGAGGGGAGGGGAGGGGAGGGGAGGGGAGGGGAGGGGAGGGGAGGGGAGGGGAGGGGAGGGGAGGGGAGGGGAGGGGAGGGGAGGGGAGGGGAGGGGAGGGGAGGGGAGGGGAGGGGAGGGGAGGGGAGGGGAGGGGAGGGGAGGGGAGGGGAGGGGAGGGGAGGGGAGGGGAGGGGAGGGGAGGGGAGGGGAGGGGAGGGGAGGGGAGGGGAGGGGAGGGGAGGGGAGGGGAGGGAAGGGAAGGGAAGGGAAGGGAAGGGAAGGGAAGGGAAGGGAAGGGAAGGGAAGGGAAGGGTGCAGACAGGCAGGCTAGGCTAACTAGCTAACTGATGCCACTTCATTCTTATCTAGGGCTTGCTTTAATATAATCAGCAAAGATCAGAAGAAGCAATATCATAAAAGAGACAGACAGAAGAGCACACCTTTATCTCAGTAGAGGCAGAAGCAAGAGTTCCAGGCCAGCCAAGAGTACATAGTGAGACTCTGCCTCAAAAAAAAAAAAAAAAAAAAAGGAGGGGGGGTGAGACCTGACTGTAACTGTGCACTGACAGCTGCTGAGGTGAGGGATAACTCTATGAGGACTCAGTGGACTCAGCTATTCAGTTCTATTTAGGCCAATGTTTGAAATGTTCCAAATTTGAAGTTTTAGCCAAAATTTGGAGATTATGAATGCAAATTTCTCAAGTGAAGCTATTTTTGTCAACTGGTTCTAAAATGTAGAATGAATTACAGAGCCAAGAGACTAAGAAACCCGAACCAATGTGGTTCCTAAAACAGACCATGTGCATTGGTGGCTCCCCGTGTGCAAGGCTTGCTGTCGATGCATCGAAGTGCTTCAGCACCCTTTGCACTCCTGATGCAAACAGCCAGTGACAGTCACTGCTGGGGCCTGTCGTTTCCTTAGGAACTACTAAACGATGATATTATATTATTCCTCTTACATTGCTGGAATCCTTTATAAAGAAGAAATCTGTGTCAGCCACTACCTGATAGCTAGCAAGAGCCACACTAGCAGAGAAGCAGGCAGGTGTCAGTGGCATACACAGCCCTCTGACTTAACTTCATTATTCTTTTAGTTTGCTTTGTAGTTAAGAATCTAAGTCCAGCCAGGAGTAGTAGTACATACACTTAATCCCAGCACTTAGAAAACAGGCAAGCGGATCTCTGTAAGTTAAGAGGCCAGCCTAGTCTTCTATATACTGAGTTTTAGGACTGCCAGGGCTACAGAAAAACACTGTCCCAAAATATACAAATAAGTAAATAAATGAATAAAAGAATTCAGTAAGTCAACTTTACATTGTACTTTTAAAGTTTACTTTTGATCTGATTTTGATGGCTGTAAGAAATGAAGACAACTGACATTCAAGATAACAACTGCTCAACCAACCTGTTGCCAGGGAACAGAAAAATCTAACCCTAATACTAAAACATCAATAAAAGAAAAAAGATATTCCGAGCATCTTCTTCAAGTACCTATCTTGTGTGTGCAAACAGTCTCCAATTAGGCCCTCCTAAGTGATATAACACAACTCTTTTTATTTCTTCCAAGTCTCCAAGCCCAGATTTTCATAAAATTTTATATAAAACTGAACTTTATCAGGCATTTATATGCACTGCCTAGTACAGTACAGCCATCTATTCCATGCACAAGGTGCGGTAGCTGTGATGATAATCATTCTGAATACACTTGTGATACTGTGAGCCACTTCTGGTTGAACAGCTACTTCATTTTCCCTGCTTTCTCTAATAGATTAAGAATAACAAATGGACTTTAGAAAAATCAACTTTTTTTGATATTTATTACGGTTGATTTTCATTTGGCTTAGTGCATGCTAGCCAAGCCATCAACCACTACATACCCAGCTAGATTTGCCTCCTTTACACCAAGACAACTCAGACACTATGACATTCAGTATGTAAATTAAATTACTATACATGTTCATAAAGTTTAAAGATACAAAGGTGATTTTCAGTTTTCCAGTGAAACTCAAAACATAAGTTTCCTTTTATTAAAGCAAAAATTATTGCCAGGTGGTGGTGGCACACACCTTTAATCCCAGCACTCGGGAGGCAGAGGCAGGTGGATCACTATGAGTTCCAGGCCAGCCTGGTCTACAGAATGAGTTCCAGGACAGCCAGAGTTACAGGAGAGAAATCCTGTCTTGAAAAACAAAACAAATTATTACAAATACATTTTCCTTTCTAAACATGAGTGTGCATTATACTTGAAAAAAACATATTTAATAGAAAAAGAAAACTTACCACTTTTGTAAAAAGAATGATGGTCTTTTCTAATCTGTCTCGGCACACATTATCTGTTCCTATACTTCTACCTATTAAGAATACAAGTGAAGTTTTTAATAGTCTGTAAATTCACAAAAAAGCATTTAAACTTTAACAAAAATAAAATATTTAACATAAGAAATTTATGATTGAAAAAGCAGTAACAAGATTTGTACCTAATAAAACAGAGTAATCAAAGTTACAATGAACAAAATTAATCCTAAAATATGACACGACCACATTTTTAAATGCAGTGATAACTTTAACAAATTACAAATCACATTTTAAAAGATTAAATTAGCTATATTTGAAGCATTTTTCAAATAATACAAAGCACCCAAAGAATAATGTATTCATTACAATTTTGTCATACTTTACAAATTGATTCTGAAAACTCCTCTACTTAGTTTTGTTCATTCAGAATAATGTCTCTCAGTCCATCCATTACTTTGCTCTCTAATCACTCTCTATAATCTGCTTTGACATTTATCTCATTCAACTAACTTCTGCTACTCTTTTGGTGAAGACCACAGCAAAATGACCTGTTTTTCAAAAATTAACTTCAAGCAAGACACAAGAAAATTCCTGGCAACAGGTTCAATAAAGTCAAAATCAGCAAAAATCAATTTTCTAAATTAAAAGTGACAGGCATAAAGTAATCAACAACCCCTACAAATGAGATTGAAATTCAGATAGCGTCTAAATACACACACTCATAGCATATGCACACACGCTCATATTATATGAGCGTGTGCGCGCGCGCGCGCGCGCGCGCGCACACACACACACACACACACACAGAGTAAAAGTGCAACCTGAGCAAAGGTGTTCACAGTCACCTGTGAACGGGATAACAGGACACCAATAAAAGTACAACACAAACATGAGTGCTAAATTTTCTTTGTGGGGCAGAGGATTAAAAAAAATTACATAAAGAATAATTTAAGGACATTTATCTCACAGTGATACATAAGCTACACGCAAAGAGATAATGTACAAGAATCTAAATAGCACTTGGAACATAGTATACAATTATTACTTCTTAAACATAAAACCTAGTGTAGCAATATTAATAAAGTTAAAGGAAGGAATGAACACAGAACACAGAAATTTAGAAAAGAGTTTCATTTAGACTCAGGATAAGACATGTATATGGAAGCAAAACTAAGCTTCTGATCTAGCCTCAATAGTTAGTTACCAAATTCTAAGATACTCATTCTAGCCACCTACAGGATCTTTCCAGCTGCCAAGACCTCACTCAGACTGTCCAAATATAATACTGAGACAAATGAGTATCTACAGGTTTGCATGTACACACTAGAAGCTGTTGATGGATTATGAGTAATTCACTAATCTATATTAATCTGAGCTGTTAATGAGTTATGAATAAACAGTAATGAACGTCAGTTCTACAGTCAAAACTACAATGGAAGTACTTACTGCACTCCAGAAACTGTTTTAGGCGTTCAAATATTCCATGTAAAAAACCCTAGAAAAGAATATATTTCAAAATGTCTCAATGCATTCTGTTATAAATATAACTTGCTTTTTGTTCAAGGATACTAAAGCATCTAGTACATAGTTTTTATGCAAGTACCTGAGAAAGCTAGTTGTGGTCATATACGCCTAGAAACCCCGCATGCTAGAGACTAATGGAGCAGGACCACGAATACAACAAGCTCAAGGCCTGCGCATGTTGGGCGAGTGTGTATCACTATGTTACATTCCCTCTTTTATTCTGAAATATGGTCTTGCCAAGTTACCCAATCTGACCTCCGATTTGCAGTTTTCCTGTCAGAGCACACCAGGAAAATAGAATTACAGGTGTGCATGATGCTCAGCAACAACTTATCATCATAAACAAGAATGTAAGTTAGCCTCCTCCATCTCTTTAGAGACCCTAAGGCCAGCTCAGCTCACTACTCCCTCAACTCTGCGCAGCCTCAAAATACCCTCCACAGAACATATGACCTGGGCTAAATCATCAGGAAAACTCATTCATATTTAAGTAGAAATTACATACCTATATTCTTCTTCACAGAACAGAAAATAGACGGCTCTAAGTCAACAGTGCATATATATCATAACTGTGGTGGTCTGCATGGAAATGGCCCCAAGAGGCTCATATATTTGAATGTTTGGTTCCCAGATGGGAATGAGTATTTAGGAAGGATCACAGGAGGTGTGTCGCTGGGGATGGGCTTTAGAGGTTTCAAAAGCCCTTGCCAGCCATGGCCACCTTCCTCTTAGCTGCTGCCTGTGAATCAGGATGAAAGCTCTCAGTTACTGGTGCTCCAGTGCCTGACTGCCTCCTCCATGCTTCCTGCTGCAATGATCACGGACTCCCTGTGACACTGTAAGCAAGCCCCCAATTACATGTTGTCTTTTATAAGCTGTCTTGGTCATGGTGTCTCTTCACAGCAATAGAACAGTAACTGAGACAACAACCTGTATGGGCTTATACGAAGTTTTTTACACATGCAGTTTGTCTGTGGGTTGTGCTGGTTTGAATGAGAATGGCCCCCGTGGCTTATATATTTAAATACTTGGTCCCCAGTTAGTGGAACTATTTGAGAAAGATTAGGAGATGTGCTCTTCCTGGAGGAAGGTGTGTCACTGGGAGCCAGATTTGAAGTTTCAAAACACTCGTGCCATTCCCAGCGCCCTCTCTGCTTCCTACTTGCAGATCCAGATGTAAGCTCTCAGCTGCTCCTATCAACATGCCTCTGCTCTACCATCATGGACCCTAACCCTCTGAAACTGTAAGCCCAATTAAATGTTTCCTTTTATAAGTTCCTTTGGTCAAGGAGTTTTAGAATAGAATAGAATAGAATAGAATAGAATAGAATAGAATAGAATAGCAACTAAGACAGGGTTTCCATTTTGCAGTGCAAGGCTTCTAACACAGGGCCTCACACATATGAAGGCAAGCACTTTATACCTAACTATATCTAAGGCTCATGGATTCATTCAAACTTCTTGTAAAGTGTGTGCATTACTGTTATAAACAGGCAAATATTTCATTTTAAATATATAAAAACAAATAAAAATATCAAAGACTTAAATTTAAAAGACAGAATGCACCTAATAGTGTTAAAACAGCATTCAAATTCACAGGAGTTCACTTCAACTTAAATTCAAATTAGCGCTGTCAGTATATGAGGTAAACTGAATGATATCCTAGGCCCAATTCCCCTCCTTTATGTAACAGCCACTTTGATATGGTAAAAGCAGACAATATATAATTCATTATAATATTCAAAGAATGGCAAAACAACAATAAAACCTAGATGGTCATTTAATAAAAATTGTACCAAATCAATGACAAATAAAAAGAGTATGCTCTAAGAGACTCAGAAAAACCCCAGGGTCACATGCTATAAACCCTCGCTGCTTCTTACCATCACCTCCATATTCTTATGGGGTTCCACAAATCCATTCACGGTTAACTTACGCAGCACTGAAGAGCAAAGGAAGTTTGATTAGAACCGTACTCATTCATATTTTATTCTATTAATTATTCTATTAAAATAGCTAAATAACGACACTCAAGCTTGAAGATATTAATCTCACCACATAAAGACAGGTAACCCTTAGTCATTTGGATACAAAGCCTAGTTCTTCTGAACAAAAAAAGCAATGTTTGTTCTCACATGTGGCTATATTAGATAGGTAACTGTTAGTACGACTTATTTTGAAATTGAGAGTAATTCATTCTTAGAAATTTTAAGATACAACTAAAAACTTCAACTTTAGGCTGTATTAAAACATAGAATGTCTCCTAAAACCAATGTCAAACTAAATTATTTCCGTATCTCGAATAGACTAGCATGGTAACTAAAAACCTTGTGCACAGAGACAATTAAGATAACAGATTTTTTTTTGTTTTGTTTTGTTTTTCGAGGCAGGGTTTCTCTGTTGTAAAACTCACAGAGATCCGCCTGCTCCTGCCTCCCCAGTGCTGGGCACCGCTGCCCAGCTAAAGGTGTGGGCCACCACTGCCTGGCAGGTAATGGATTTTAAATCAGAGCTAGATTTAAATTCTTTCTCCAGTATAACTGTATTGCTTAGGGAGACTTTTCTATATTTACCTTCTTCATGGAAAACTTCATAGTTACTAAAGGATTCAGTAGTATAATATTTATAAAACAGCCCAATTTCACAACAAAGACAATAACATGAGACAATTTGGAAGAAGAGGGTAGAACCTGCCTCTCAAATACCAAACAAACACACTAATGTTGGGCCTCATCCTGGCCCCAACAAAATTTAAAACCACTTTATTAAATAAGCATTGCTATCTATATTTCTACAGAAGCATCTGTTAAACAATGTTAATGAGTCTAAAGACCGTATATTAAAATTAAATTCAGGATGGGTTGGTAGCGTATATCTTTAATCCTGGAACTCAGAAAGCAGAGAAAGTCAGATCTCTGTGAGTTCAAGACCAGCCTGGGCTATCTACATACTGAGTTCCAGGTCAGCCTGTGTGTGTGTGTGTGTGTGTGTGTGTGTATGTTTACTTACATTCAAGATGTGATTGTCTACAACCCAACTTTTTAAAATGTGGGCCCATTTGTTCACAGATCTCAGCAAGATAGGGTCACAACTTGGGGCTGTGCATACACTGTCTAGGCAATTCATGTAAGTGATGCACTTGGACAGTGCCGAGGGAGCACAGTGAGACTTCAAGGTGTGGTGCTGAGCATGATTGAAGATCTTATAAATAAAACTGCAGAATACAACACAGGGTTAGAGAAGAGAAAAACAAGTTCTCTGACGTAAAACTAATAAAACAAAAAAGCACAGTCTTAGCCACCAGAACTGGTTTCAGGAGGCGGACAGGATGGGGGAGCGATAATAAGTTAGCAAATGTGTGGGTTAAAAGGTAACCTCACATGGAGGTAGATGGACACGACGCTACAAGGATCTCACAAGCACGGTACCAGGACAGCACAGGCCAGGACAGCGTCCCGACAGCCATTTCTTAAATTCCAAACAAGCCCCAGGCACAAACATGAAAGAGGAGGCTTAAGGAAAAGACACTTGAAAGACACCATTCACCCAAGCATTTAGAACAGTAACAGTAGATTCCAGAACGAGAAATGTAAGGGAAAGTAGAAACACGTGAAAGAAGTATGTTCAAGGGCATGAAACCATAGTAACATACAACTCATCCACTTGAAATGATTCAGGATTTTGACTAGTTTCTTACAAAAAAAAAAAAAGACTAGTTTCTTACTAGCTCTTATCTTACAGAGAAATTAACCCATTTTTCCCAAGTGCAACTGAGAAATCTGTCCAGAGCAACTACTTGGCAACTGTGCTGAGGCACGACATTTCAAGGACAACACATCAAGTTTAACAGTACCTTTCAATGACAGTAGTGTACGTTCTAGTGAACTCAGGACTGCAGCTTCATTACCAGAAGAAACTTGCTGCAGGAATGTGTCCGTATGATGATTCCACAGAGAACAGGCAAAATTATAAATTCCAGAAGCTAACTGCAAGGAAAAGCACCAAATTGTACACATTACACATTTTAATGATAAATTACAACTACAAAGCAATACATTGTGGTCTTACAATGAGATATCCTCAATGAGATCTGAAAGAGGTAAAAAGTATTTACGGTGATGCTTCAGACATTTTTAACTACAATACACAGTAATAATTATAGTGTATGCTTCCTGAGTTTCAACTCTGTTCCCTCGTCAGGCTTTCCTGAAGATTCAGTATCATATCTGAACTACATTAACAATCTCAAACCAATTTCTTTGCTTTCAAACTGTTTCCTATCAACCAATCATCCTCACTGACACCTAAGTGATCTTTCCATTCATATCACTGCAGTTTAAGATTAGAATTTATAATCTTTCCAAAAATATTAATATGATAAGATTATTATGACTTAAGATATTATGACAAGTAAAATGACAGTCTTTATACAAGTAGCATTCTTTTCAAAACCAGATGTAATTACGGTAAGTAACTTACATCATAAAACAGTTTTCTGTCAGCAGCCAGTCGCTTAGATGCCAGTGTCTTGGTAACATGATAGAAGGTAAGTAGTGCTCTGTGCTGTCGAAGATCATCTTGGACTTTAACAGACTCTACCAGCGTGGGAATCAGTTCAGGCCACTGCCTAGGACAATCCAGGCGAGCAACCTTTGCAATCAGCACTGCAATCTGAGTTGCAATCTAAAGAAAAAAAGTAATCATCAGAAATAATTATAAAATCAAAGCAAGGGATAAATAATACATTCGTGTTTTAAAACTACCTCTTAGGAATTAACTATGTTTAACACGTATGATTAAAATTATACTGAACTACTTAAGATAGTAGTCCTCAAAGTACAGTCCACAGACTCCAAGATCTATGAAACTTTCTTTCTAATTATACATCAGGATGAGTCTTCCTTTTGTTTTGTTTTTTTTTAATCTTTCTTGGATTCTTTTAGTGGGGGGAGGGGACCTAACGTAACTCATAAAATGACCTCAAAACTCACAACCTGCCTTAGTGCTGACATTATAGGTGAGTGTCACCATGCCCAGCAAGTTAGGTTTTGTTTATGTCTAATACCCCCATGTTTTAGGCATGTAACAAATCGAGTACTCGTTCCTGTTTAGATAAAATTAACATATAGACAGTAAGACGACATAACGTGGTGTGTGCCTGTCATCCCAGCATGTTGGAAACCGAGGCAGAATGACTACAAGCAGAGACCAGCATGGGATACACGAGAACTTGTCTCAAATGCATTACTCCCTGAAAAACAAAACAAACACCTTTTAAGAGATAAAGATGAGTTATTTTAACATTACCTTTAAGTATTGTCTTAAAAACTAAAGGAAGTGAAAAAGTATAGACTAGACCCAAAGTGACTTGTGGATTTTAAATATTAATTGTCAAATCTAGCCACAGTCTTACCAGCACAACTCACTCTCAAAGTCTGCCAGCTGAAAAGCTGTGTATAGCACCACAAACAGAAGCTATGAGTTAAGGGACTTTTAACCTTTCTTGGAGGAGGAGAGGCACTGAGATATAATCTTATGTATCTCAGGATGGTCTCCAACTTGCTGTGTAGCTAAAGATAAATTCCTAATCCTCTTGCCTTTACCTCCCACAGGCTAGGATTACAGGTGTGCACTATCATACATAGTCAGGATCTTATTTTTCATGCCAAAACAAGATGTGTTTGGTGGCACATGCTTTTAATCCTCCCAGAATTCCAGGAGGCAGAGGCAAGTGGATCTCTGTGAGTTTGAGGCCAGCCTGATCTATGTAGCGAGTTCCAGAACAGCCAGGAATAAATAAAGAGACTCTATGTCAAAAATAAAAAGGAGGGAAGGATAATCTCAGCTCATTTTTTCATTTTGTCACTGACCTGGTTTATTGGTTCATTAAAATTGGTGATAAGCCCTGCACGCAGTGTTGACTTTTCCTCTTCTGAGAGAGCACTGTAAAAAAGTAAATTTGTTATGCAAAAGAATGCCACCCAGTAGCAAATGAAAAATAGAACTACTATGAATTTTAACAATAAAACACTTTCAAATACGTGACTCGGGTTGCCTTAAATAGAATCATTGCCATTATTTAAACACTAGCACACATCAAGTAATGAGAAGCCTAAAGCTCCTTCACAAATGAACAGAAAATACAATACAGTAACCTAAAGAAAATAAGATAAACCCCGAGTAATGATGCAGTAGGCCGATGCTCACCTTTGCTAATGTAGAACAGGTACCTACAAAAAAAGAATCAATAGCTATACACTTCTGGCTTTTTTCATGAACTCTTTCAATAAAATTTCACAAGTAGGAACTGGAGGGATGGCTCAGTGGTTAAGAGCACTGGCTGCTTTTCCAGAAGACCAGGTTCAATTCTCAGAGCCCACACAATAGCACCCAGTATCTGTATTTAGTTCCATGAGATCTGCAGGCGCCAAGCATATACATGGTACACAGACATATATGCAAGCATACACATAAAATAAAAAATTAAAATTAAAATATATAGGTAATGAGATTCAGAATCTAAGAGTTGTTAGAAGACTTTTTAAAAATCTATTTAAATAGCTAGTGAGTCAGTCAACAGGAAAAGGTGTTTGCCTCCAAGCCTGATGACAGACTCACACGGTAAAAGGACAGAATATCACAGATTGTCCTCTGCGCATCATGAAACCAATGTACCAGCACATAAGAGTACACATACACAAAGAAAATAAATAAATGTAAAATGTGTGTGTGTGTCCTGGAGGCAGATGCAAATAGATTTCTGAATTTGAGGCTAGCCTTATCTATGTAATGAGTTCCAGGTGAGCCAAAGCTACACAGTAAGACCTTATCTAAAACAAAAATTTAAAAAAATAAAATCATCTTAGTCTTTGATTTTACATTTTGGAAAAGAGAAACACAATACTAAATTGTTTTCCTACATACAAAGAAACTATAGTGCTAAACAGAGAAGTTACTAGAGCAGATTTTATATGCAGTGAATTGTAAGCTGGTTCAATATTGTCACAATTTTTGTTTTTGCTTATCTGTTTTTGAGACTGGGTCTAATTATGTAGCCCAAACTATCCTCAGACTCAAAATCCTCCTGCCTCGGTCCCTCAAGTGCTGTAACAGATATAACTACCATGTCTGGCTTTTATATTATCTATTTTTAAATTAAATTTCAATCTTCATTTTAATGTTTGCCATTCTGCCTATGATAGTGTATCTAGTATGAGACGAATGATTCCAGAAATATCAACCATATATATATTTAAATTTTTTTAGGGCCAACAAAATGCCTCTGAATTGATGGGCTCTATTCTGAAACTAGTATTTTTCTTTTTGTTGCTTTGTTTTGACATAGGGTCTTGATATATAGGTTAGGCTGACCTCAAACTTGCTATAAAGCCTTTTGAAGGCCTTGAACTTAAATCATATGTCAACCGCCCAAGTGCTAGGATTACAAGCCTGCACCTCCATGCCTGGTCTGGTGTCCTTATACGAAGAAAATGCCACCAAAATCACACTTCAAATAGTTACGGTTTTTAAATATGTACAAAACGCAGAATTTCACTAGACAGCTAAAATCTGTTTTTTAAGTATCACAGAGAAATTCTAAATCCAAGAAATGGTAAGTCAGTGGAAACGCACAAACTGAAGCCCAGTGAGGAAACAGGTCTTCAGCCTGAGCATCCACCGACAACTCGAGAACCAAAAACAGGAGAGCAGGGAATGCAAGACCAGTCTGGCTTACAGTAAGACCCTGTCTCAAGGAAACAAATGTAACTGAGGGCAGCTACCTCAGGCAGACAAGAGAAAAGTGACGCTGAAGGGAACAAAAACTGAAAGTTCAATTCAGTGAATACTGTTCTAATACAGCACTCGGTGAGATTTAAACACAGAAAACTACGGGCCAGTGTTCTAACTAGTGGATGAAGGAACGTGTCATCATGACAGCCTGAGCTCACTCTCTGGAATTCACATGGTAGAAGAGGAGAACCAACTCCAAGTTGTCATGTGACCTCTGTGCATGTGCCATGCCATGGCATGTACTCAACTCGCCCCCCTCCACACACACACACACACACACACACACACACACACAGACACTCTAATTACTTAATTAAGTTTATGGAAAATATGTACAGAACTAACCCAGTATTAGTGACAGGAAGGCTTAAGTCGAGTTAAAGTATTATGAGGGTCTTACATTATCTAGAAAAAGTAGTGTGCTAGCACATGGCTGTGCTCTGAAACATAAAGTTGTGCTAAACATGCTTTCAGAGAGAACAGCTGAACTAATAATAATAAAATCCCTTCAACAGTCTCAAGTATGACTCCAGGATCAATGGGAAGACGAGAGACATACAGAAAGACAGAGCAGCAGGCTGTGCGCTGTGGAGCACGGTGTAACCAGCGCTTGAGAGGTGGAGGCAAAAGATCAGATTTCACAGCCAGTCTCAGCTGCGAAGTGTGGATGTAAGAGGTCCTGTCTTTAAAAACTGAAACAGAGCCAGGCAGTGGCGCACGCCTTTAATCCCAGCACTCAGTGAGCAGACAGGTAAATTTGGCCAGCCTGGTCTACAGACCAAAGGGGAAATATTCATAACAGAACAACCTTCTAAGGAAATGTATTCTATTTTGTTTGTCACTGAGACAGGGCCTCTCACTCTGCAGACCAGGCTGACCTAGACCTCATTATATAACCCAGGCTGGCCTCAAAATCCTAACAATCCTCCTGCCTCAGCTTCAGTGTTGAGATTGTAGGCATGAGCCACCAAGTGCTATTTAAACTGTTAACGAGAGGCTAGGTACAGCTCAGCAGAAAAACACAAGATTGATTTTCATGAGGGTTCACCTCATAAATAATGAATGAAAATGAAAAAAAACAACAAAGAAATTGTATTTCAAGGTTTGTACAACTGGACTGAAGTCATGATTACAGGAAAAGTCTCAGTGCTTGCTCTAAATGTCCACACATGTTGAGGATCATGTCCAAAATGCTTCAGAACGTTTCAGATTTCAGACTATTTCTTCGGAATTTTGGATATTTGCATATTCACAAAGTATCTTTGAGATGGAACCCACGTGTAATGTGAAATACACTCATCTGTCACCCTCATCTAACACCCCTAGGCTAAAGGTGACTTCAGGCAGTATTTTTAGTGCACTTACACAAACTGAAATTGTCACATGAGCTCAATTTCTAGAATTTCCTTCTTGAGGAATCACGGTAGTGATCAAAAGTTTCAGATTTTAGAGCATCTTGGATTTTAGATATTTAGCTTTTAAACGTTCTATTTATTTTTTAAAAACTGAAAATCAATTCTTCTAAGTTTCTAAGTATCTCAATTAAACTAGTGAAAGAATATTAAAGCAGATCCAAAAACAAAGGAATTTGTCTTATTTAAATAAATAAATAAACAAACAAATAAAGCGAGCAATAATTAAAAGACAAAAGGCTGATGGCACCAAACAGAGGAATCCCAGAGCAGAATGATACACAAAAATACACAAAGTGCACGATATAGCCACAGCGGCACGTGTCTGCAACCCCAGCACTCAGAAGAGTCTGACAGTAGCCTGCAATTTGATAAAGGCTTTTAAACGTAATAATAATAACATTTGAATTTAAAATTGAATTTTTTTAAAAACAGAAAAGGGAAAAAAGTGTTTGACATATAAAAAAGTTGCTAGTGTACTGCGACGGGGAAAGAACGTGTGGTGTGACGCCTACTTCACATGTGCACTCCACCATCACTAATCCCTCTATCAAACTGAAAAGAAAGCCAGTTAAAATTGTATTGTTAGATTAATTCCAATTATATCTCAAATAGAAACTGGCAGCATCCAATTATGAACCAGTTAAGTTAAATGATGTGTGAAAGTAATGCATAGTTGATTCTCATCCTGTGAAAATAATCGTCAGAGTAAGAATTACGTAAAATTAACAGTAAAAGTACAAACTTGTAAGGCTCCAAATGTGCAGATGAACTGATGACTCATCTGCCGTCCGCGCTCCCTGAGTGCACGCATCTTCATGCCCACTTTATCTCAATACGCTAAACAATGTGACTATTTAATACTACGATCCCTTCCTTAACTATTTAAGTTTAAACTAGTTTAAGGTAGCATTTAGCCAGGCACAGTGGCATGTGCCTAGAATCCAAGAACCCAAGAGGCACAGCAAGAGTTTAGCTGTGAGTTCCAGGCCAGCCTGCTCTATGCAGCAAGTTCTAGGCTAGCCACGACTATATAGCAAAACTCTGTCTCAAAATGCAAACAATTTCTCATTACTAGTTGCTTCAGTTCTCACCCAAACCACCAATTACTCCTGAAATAAAAAGGGTTAGCTTCATACTAAAGTACAGCTTAGAAATACTCCAGTCTCTTCCAAATCATTCAAAGGTAGGTTTTACAGGCACTTTGAAATACTCAGAATAAACTATTTAAATTACTCTGAAAACCTACAGGGTTTTAGCGCCACCTACTGGAGAGCACAACTTATTTATTCAGCAAAATTCATTTTCTAACAAAATTTCAAAGTCATATCTACACTGCCTGTCCATAAACTACATAATGTGTTAATTCTTAAGATGAATCTGCTCACTTTACCCCCTATATTACAGTTAAAACCTAATCTAACATACACTATCCATCTATTCTTCCCAGAGAAATGCAAAACACAGAAAGGAAGATTCGGCGAGTGCAGACATAATATGGGATTTCCTTTCAAAATCAAAACATTTTACATCTTTAAGACGATTCAGCCACTCAGCTCGATCCTCAGAAGCTGAAAACTGAAAACCAAGACAGGAAGGCAGGCAAGCAGGCAAGCGGGTAGGCAGGTAGGTACACACACATACATACATACATACATACACATACACACATACACACACACACACACACATGCATCCACACGTGGGACGGGAAGATACAAACCCATACAGAAAAACATCGACACAGTCGTTGACTACACAGCACATGTCTTCAGTAGCCTTACACAAAGGTCATGCTCACTTCTGTTGTCTCAATTTTAGTATGTGTACAAATAAACACTTGGTACATTCTTTTGCATACACGGGTACAGTCTCATTCTTAAATTTGGAATATATTATTAGGACTGAGAAAACTTACTGAGGTGCTACACGTCTCCAGTAACGATCAATTCCATGTTTAAAGTACAACACAGCAAGCCACCTTACATTTATATCAAGGGTGTGATTTGTAAAAATATTCTGCAAATTAAAAAAAATAGCATTAGGATGAACATGTGATCATTTCAAAATAACATACCAAAATAGAGCAGATTTGTCTAACTGCTTTATTTGTAGTGTGGGCATGTACTCACACATATGTGTGCATGTTCACTGTATGTATGGCTGCATATGGGAGCCAGAGGACAACCTAGGGTGTCATCTCAGAAATGCCACCTTTGAGATAAGGCTTCTCATTGGCCTAAAGATCAGAATGAGGCCAGACTGGCATGCCAGTGAGTTTTGGAACCATCCTGTCTCTGGCTCCACCACATCTGTCATTTTTACATTGAGTCTGAGCATCAAATTAAGGTCCTCATATTTGTGAGGCAAACACTTCACCAACTTTACCAAGCAGCACCATTGATTACTGAGAAAATATCTCATGCATCTCAGCTGGCCTCAAACTTGCTATACAGCCAATAATGACCTTGAACTTTCTACCTCTATCTCCAGATGGTGGGATGCTGGCATCACAGGTATGCACCACCACGTCCAGCTAACGAGATGTTGAGGCTCGAACCCAGGGCTTCATGCTAGCTAGGCCAGCACTCTAGCAATTGAACTACAACTTCAGCTCCAGAATTTTTGTTTTGTTTTGTTTACATTTCATACTACATATATCATATTGATGTCTTCTTAAAATATATACTTCTACAATCAACACTAAGAAAGCGGGCCTATTAGCCAGGTGTTACCTGTAACTCCAGCACTTGCGATGCTAGGCAGGTGCATCTCAAGTTCCAGGTCACCCTAGAACACATAGTGAGACCTCGCTAGGCCCCTCAAAAAAGATAGCATGCCTATTAATAGCATTTCACTAAGTTTAATCAACAGATAAATAGATAAGGATTCATTATACTATTCTTTCAGGTACGTTAGAAAATTTCCTTGATAAAAAAACTGAATGCAACAAGTAAACATATTGAAAGGGGGGGACCTAAAACAAATACCTTCTAAATTTAAAAAGAAAAAAGTACTCAGGCATGGTGGCATACACGTTTAGTCGCAGCATTTAGGAGGCAGAGGAAAGAGGATGGCAGCAAATCCAAAGCCAGAGTTCCAATCTAGCCAAGGATACACAAGATCTTGTCTCAAAAATAAACAGATAAATAAACAGATAGATAAATAAATACAGGTGGGTGGCCCCACAGCAGATTCAAAGATCCTCAGGAGTCAAGTACAAGATCCTGTCTCAAAAATAGTTATTTAGTTAGATAGTAGTTAGGACAGATAGATGGATGGATAGATGATAGATAGATGGCAGATAAACAGATGATAGATAGACAGGTAATAACTGATAGATGATAGACACATAGGTAATAGGTAAAGACAGATGATAGATAGATAGATAGATAATAGGTAATAGATGATGGACAGATAATAAATGATGGACGGTAGATAATAGGTGATAGATAGATAGATAGATAGATAGATAGATAGATAGATAGATAGATAGATGATAGATAGATAAGTGAGTGTCCCCACAGCACAGATTCAAAGATCCTAAGGAGTCAACTGTGAAGGTTAATCTTGACTACATCCAGAATCACTGAGGGCACAAGCCTCTGCATGTATGTAAGGGATAATCTTGGTTGGCATGACCTCTGGTCATGCCTGTGATGTATTATTATTTTGATTCAGTCAGCTGAGTTGAGTTCCTCCACTGCACAGGTAGGGGGCAAATGTCCTGACTGTGGACACAGGAGAAAAGGTAGCTCAGCGTAGCCACACATTACTCACTGCTTCCTGACCAGATTCAATGTGACCAGCTACCTCACGCTCTGCTACCATGCCTTCCCAGTCAAGGAAGACTGTATTCTTGAACTGTGAACTTCAACAAATTTTTCCTTCCATCAATTGTTTTTGTTAAAGTATTTTATCATAGCAATAGGAAGTCATTAATCAGCCCCCAAAATAGAGCCAAAGAAAACAACTTCCTCTGTTAAAAGTTTTAATTAAATTACAATAAGAAGAAAAGATCTAGGGACTGGAGAGATGGATCAGTGGTTAAGAACACTGGCTGCTCTCCCTAGAAGACCCGGGTTCAATTCCCAGCACCACATGACAGCTCACAACTGTCTGGAACTCCTGCTTCAAGAGATCTGACACCATCACACATGCAGACAAAACACCAATGTACATAAAATAAAATATTTATAAAAGGAAGGAGAAAAGACTAAAATGTTGACTCATCAACAAGTATTTGTGATATACCCTACATTACCACGATGACAGTGACAATGGCAGCCAAATATTGGATCAGTTTCAGTAAGCTACCAGTAAATCTCCATACTTAAACTGTAAGGGCAAGGGCTGAAACTTGACCAAACCTTAGTAAGGCTTGAGAATGTACAAGTAGGCCTGAACTCTGCCTAAACTTTCCCGGAAACCTTGGCACCCAGATAAGGAAAAGTTCCAGTTATATTCACATATGAGTAAGTTTCAGCTCAGCACTCCCTAGCTACAAAACAATACACCTGGAATATACCAATCTATGTCACTGCACCCAGCCAATCAGCTTAAAGGTTATGTGATTGCTAAGAAAACAGTATATAAGCAAGTTTGAAAAGCCCCTCAGTGTGGCCTCCTGCCCTCTGTGTGGGGACTCTATGGAGGTCCACCACGATTTGTGCCTCAGTGTCTCTCTCGGGGTTTCACCTGATAAAAAAGACCTATCTTGGGCTTCTCAAAATAACTTAACATAATGATGTCTCACTTATTAAAAATAAACTAGTTCAAGACACTTACCAGCAACACTGAGTAGAAACCTGGCTGAGTCTCCCACTGTTTCAACTGCTCCTCGGCTGGCTTTAAAACAGCAGTGTCCTGACTCGTGGCCTGGGTTAAGACCTGAAGAACTACAGAGCTGGCACTATTGAGATCCATGGAAACCTGCAACAGTAAGTGAGCACATCTGAACACACACTGTGTATAATACAAAAATAGACGTAATATAAACAACTTGCAGGGTCTGACATACACTTTCACCTCATTCACGTACTCACTTGCATTTCTGACTTTTACCTTTTTTATGTACTAACTACTCCATTACTTAGAATGCCCATAATTCCAATTACTTTTACTTAAGTCAATAGGTTTCTAAAGAAAATCGCTTACTAGTGTTTCATAAATAAAATCAAAGTAAAATGAGATCAGGGAGCCTACATACACAAAACCTCAAGTTTCAGATTCTGATAATACCATTTCCTAGAAAGCCAGAGGCAGCTGGGATCTTCCTTCCTCAGCCTTCCTGGTGTTATCAAAATCATTTTAATGTTAAATGTAAAACACACAAAGTGAACACAGGAGACATGCATACTCACTGAGTTAACTGAAACCCTTGCATATAGCAGGACTCTGCCTCAAAAAATAAGAGGGTAGGACTCTGGACCCTTCCCACTTGTACTGTCGTGGTATCTGGAGCTGAGAAGTTAGGTAGATAGTAAGCATATGATTATAACCTTCATGTATAGTCCAAATGCACCTATAAGAGTCAAGAGAGCTACCTTATTCTTTCTGCCATATAAGGATACAATAAAAAGTCTGCAGCCAGCAAGATGATCCTCATCGGTTCAAGGCCATCCTGTGCTATGTAACGAGACCCTGTCTCAAACTAAAAGCAAGGCCAACAAGAGTGCTCATAGGGTCTACCACCAAGTAGATGTGATGACCTGCGTTCAATCTCCAAGACCAACATGGTTCGGAAAACCAACTCCCACAAAGTAAGTTGTCCTCTGTTCTCCACCTGTATGCTGTGGTATGCACTCCCCAGCACACACACACAAGTAAACAAATGTGTATTTTAAAATGTTTAAAGATTGAAGATATAGTATCTTGGAAATAACTATAATAAATGGTTTAAAAAAGAATGGTACCCACCTCTCAATGAGTCCTCAACAATTCTAAAAAACAAGGACTACTTCCTAGCAATGGGAAGGGTAGGAGGGTGGTGATGGTGGTTTATGCCTTTAATCCCAGCACTCAGAAAGCCGAGGCAGGTAGATCTCTGCTTGAGGACAGCCAGAGCTAAACAGGGAAACCCTGACTTGAAAAACAAAACAAACAAAAAGAATTGAGATGGTTTAAAGCAGAGATTCTAACTGTAAAAACTGGGAAGATACTGTCAACCTAAAGGATAGATTATTGTGATTGCCAGTGTTTTGCTTTGCCTGAGACAGTCTCTATGTAGCCCTGGCTGACCTGAAATTTGCTATGTAGACTAGGATTTAAGAGATCTGCCTGTCTCTGCCTTTCAAGTGCTGGGATTAAAGGCATGTACCACCACAATCAGCAAGGGCCAGGGTTTAATGTCCCCCAAGCAGATATTTAAAAACCAGGAGTTCTAGGTCAGCCTGGACAACTTAGCAAGACCTCATCTCAGTTTTCTTAAAAAAGGGATGAGATGTAACTTAGTAGTACAATACTTGCCTGTCATGCACAGGGACCTGAGTTCTATTCATATATGTATGTAAAATTAATTAATTTTTATTATATATATATTGTATATATAATAAATACATATTTACTGTATATATTATATTTATAATGTATATTACAATACAAAAACATTTGTATTTATATATTCTTGTTTTATATATTTATAAATATATAAAACAAATATATAAATACATAAAATATAAATATATAAATAATGTTATTATATTTATTATTATTGTATTTTTCACTAATTAATGAAAAAGAGGCCATAAATTTGAATGAGAGCAAAGAAGAGGATACTGGAGGGTTTGGAGGGAGGAAATGGAAGGGAGAAATGATGTAAGTATTTTAAAAATCTCAAAAATAAAAAAAAAGCAATTAAAAAAAAAAGCTAGGTAACAAGCAATAAAACCATGGGGCTGGAGAGAGGCTCAGCAGTTAAGAGCACCTGTTGTTCTCACAGGAGACCAATTTTGGATCCCAGCTAGGGATAGAATACATCCCTACAAGCCAAGGTTCAGGGAGGCTCAAGACTTTCAAAATAAAACAGGTGAGCTACTACTGCTGTTGGTGACTCCCCAGAACTAGAAGGTAAGGCTACTGCTAAAAATGCAATATGCCTCATTCACAAATCAAGCTAGAAATGGACTGGAAGCTCCTTCTCTGCTGGCTAGCCCTCACAGTGCTAGAAACACCATGGAGCTGCTGGAGAAGAATTGT
Organism: Cricetomys ansorgei; assembly: GCA_026225945.1. NCBI lineage: Eukaryota > Metazoa > Chordata > Mammalia > Rodentia > Nesomyidae > Cricetomys > Cricetomys ansorgei. The sequence goes on along the minus strand of JAMJFZ010001230.1, from coordinate 11,749,372 downwards.
CATCAGCAGTCTTAGCCTTAGTCTTAGCTCAACAATACTATCAGCATAGCAAGAAGAGCCACCAGTACAACAGTGGTAAGTCTGTTATGGGACTAACCAACTGCTGTCTGAATCCGATGCCCATGCCTCAGGAGGGAATTCACATCTGGTAAACCCAGCCAAATGCCTATGGCTAGAGAGATCACAGGCCTAGTTGCTTTACAAAATGGACATGATGTACTTGTCAAAACTGCCTTCTAAATAACTGTTTATACCTACAGATTTGTGCAGCTGTCTACTTTGGTCAGAGAAGCTTTTTGCAGTGGTCAGCAGTGATTAAAGATCATAACTGGTCAAAGTACTGAGACTAAATTATTGTTGAGTGCTCAGTAATAAATGTGACAACTATGACACCCATCCCAAGGCTAAGAGGACATCATGGAAGGGGAACAATGTAAGCGTCAGAAACAGCAGGGGGTGGGGGGAGGCCAACTACTGCACTCTTGAACTCACAGCAGCTGTGACGACCTGCACAAGACTACTGTATTTGAGAGACAGTGATAACTCACTAGGTAAGACCTTCTACAAGCATGAGGACCTGAGCTCAAACCCCCAGCACCTATGTGGAAAGCTGAGCATGGGTGCCCCTGCCTATAGCCACAGCATGAGGTAGGAGGCAAAACCAGGTAATTGTGAGAGACCTTGCTTGCTTGTTCAGCCAGCCTGGTGTAAATGGAAGTCAGATACCCCTTTCAGGGAGATAGTATGCATTCTCCTCTAGCCTCCTCACGCAAGCACATGCTGGCACCACTCTTGCACACACACTCTACAAGATAACAAGAATGAACCTATCAACACCCGGCCATGAAAAGGGGAGGGGCTCATGAGCTCCCCTCCCTGAAGATTTACAGGCAATTAATGGTTGATGGGGGGAAACAGGGAACAGTGCAGCCACAGGCCTGTTCCTGTAAACAAATCTTCACCAACATTCCTGTAAGCAATCCTAACGAATCTCATACAAAACAGATAGACATGAAAATAGGAGGGGGCGGGGACAAGAGAGATGGCTCAGCAGTTAAGAGCACTGGTGCTCTTACACAGGACCCAGGTTCAATTTCCAGCACCCACATGGCTGCTCACAACTGTCTGTAACTCCTGTCCCAAGAGATCGGACACCCTCAGACAGACATGAGGCAAAGCACCTTTATTTAAATAAAATATTTAAAAAGAAAAAGAAAAGAAGAGCTAGTTGGAACAGGAAGGGGATTAGTGGAAGGGGGGACAAGAGGGTAATGGGGTGAATACAATCAAAATATATTATGTATATATATGAAAATGACATAATGAAAACTATTATCGTGTATACTATGTACTAACAAAACATATATTTTAGCTGGGCAGTGATAGCACATGCCTTTAATCCCAGCACTCAGGAGGCAGAGGTAGGTGGATCTCTGTGAGTTTGAGGCCAGCCTGGTCTACAGAGTGAGTTCCAGGACAGCCGGAGTTACAACAGAGAAACCCTGCCTCTAAAAAACAACTACATTTTTAAAATACCTCAAAATGTAGATTGTTTCAGTAACTGTTCAATTGAGCTTGAAGTCTACATTTTTGCCAAATTCCCAGGTGATAAACCACATTTTGAGAAGCAAGGATGAAGAACACTAATCAAACCTATGCTCTACAAAGCTTATAATTGGAGGTTTGTTGGTAGCCAGTCTCATATCTAGAAAACCAAACAAAAGACACTCCAGAAACACACTCGCCAAAGACGTGATTAGCCATTCTATAAAACACCCTGAAATTAACTGACGATACGGATCACATGCACACAGTCACAGGGCAGGGGTCTATGGGAAAATACTTGCATAGCATGTGCAAGTTCCTGGGTTCTACCTCTAACACCACAAAAATAAAACAAAAGACAGAAATGAAAGTGGGGAAATCACTTAATGGTAAAACAAGTACAAGCCTCTGGGCTCAGTCCCAACACTGCAAAAACAAAATAAAGATAAAAAAATTTAAAATTACCAACAGCAATATTTAATTAAGGCAGATGTGGTAGTGCACACCCAGCACTAGGGATAAAAAGGCAGCCAGGTCTCGTGAATTTAAGGCCAACCAGGTCTATATATTGAGTTCCAGGCCTGTCTCAAAAATAATGATAATGGTTGATAATAAATAAAAAGGAAGATTAAATATGCACATATGTCCGCACAACACAAAACTGGAGAGCCCAGGTAATCAGGACTGGAGCAATGGCTTGGCAGCTCAGAGACTTGCTGCTCTCCCAGTTTGTTTCTCAGTATGCATGTCCAGCGGCTCACAACAGCCTGTAATTCCACTACCAGAGACTCCAACACCTTCTGCCTGTGCCTGGGCGCGTGCGCGCGCGCACACACACACACAGCATAAACACACACAGACAAGAGACATATGAAGAATTTTTAAAACGTAAATAAATCTTAGGCAAAAACCAACTAATCAAACATTACGTTTCCCAAAATGTGGATATTTTTATTCTAGAGAAACCTCTACAGCCTATTTTAAACCCGAATACTACAAGCATTATTCTGCATTCTAGTTTGGTTATGAATGTACATACGTTCATAATTTATCACAAAATCTCAAGACTTTGAATTACCAAATGGTTTTTGCAATGTCTTCAGAACCTCCAATCATATGACTATAACCAAATTCCTCTCTGGGAATTCTCTCTCTTTCTTTTCTGTTCTTTTCTTTTTTTTGGATTTGAGACCAGGGTGGTGGTGGCGGCAGCGGCGGCGCACATTTGATCCTAGCACTCAGGAGGTAGAGGCAGGTGGATCTCTGTGAGTTCGAGGCCAGCCTGGTCCTCAGAGTGAGTTCCAGGGAAGCCAGAGTTACAACGAAGAAAAAGAAGTGTAATCAGGGCAGAGAACACCCTTCAACCCTGCAGCTACTCCACAAACCACTGCTATAATTAAACTGCTTGTACCCCAGCCCCTGTGCTAGATACCATTCAAAAAAGAAAAAGAAGAAAAAAAATTTACAATCCTATCACAATCAACAGGGAGAAATTTCCTAATTTTACCAAAATGTTCCTCGGTATGGAACAATGATGTAGGGAAAGCTATCCAGCCATGAATAGTTCACACGGTGAAGTCATTCTGCCCTTAACCGAAGTAGAGGAATCTGAAATAGCGTGGAAAGGAAAGAGAGGAATCCCTATCCACAGGGGGCGAAAAAACATGGTTGCAAACTGCTCGTCCGTGCTTCCTTCTACATAACAAGCAAATCTTAAAGGCGCTGTGGCACACGACAGAGCTTTGATGTGTGGTGGGGAGGTGTGTGCCAATCGCAACCTTGGCACCCGTGGCCAAATTTGCTATTTATGCAAACCACTTAGCTGTAAGATTCTCTCCATCACATGACAGAACTGAAGGGAAACGGCAAATGCCAGGGGCCTCGAACTCATTTTGCTGAATCACAAATAATCATCCCCGAATGTAAAGCTGCAGGAGGGGCTGAGCATGAGCAGTGGCGGCCATACCTCAGCATGAATCTCCTCTCAGGAAAAAAGGGGGGAAAATGTGCAAGTCCCTTCACTTTTCCTCACAGGAGAAGGGAGGGTCCGGTGTTGAAAGCTTCCACGGCGAGGTCGCGAGCGCGGTTAACACACGGGCTTCGGTGCAGCCCCGAGCCTCCAAGGACGGCAACGGGGGCACAATGGGTGCCGGGGCTGCGCTCGGCCTGTCACTCGGGCCCGGCCTCCCCGCTCCACCCCGTCCCGCCCCGCCCCGCGGACCCGGACCGCCCGGCTTCCCCCAGCCCCGGAGCCCGCGCAGCCCGGGGCCGGCCCGCGAGGGACGCGGACGCGGCGCCCGCCTCGGAGGACCCGCGTCCGCCCTGCCCAGCCCACTCCTCCCCGCCGCCCGCGCGGCTCGGTCGGGCCTCACCGTGTGCTTCGGTCCGGAACAGCCCGGCCCGGCCCCTTCCCACTTGTCCACGCGAAGCGGCCTTGGTTGCTTTCCGCGCCCCACGCTGCTGCTCCGCACGCTGCCGCCCACTGATGCCGAAAACGGCTTCTAGGAACGCGCCATGTTCCCCGTCGCCGCTCCGGACGACGCGGGCGCGCTAGAGTGACGTCACGCGTCCCCCGGCACGCACTAGAAGAGGCCGAGGAGGGAGGGGATTGGCCAGCGGGGGAGAGGGGCGGAGCTCACGATGGTACCGGAGGGCGCGCGGCGTGCGCGGTACGGGTGGGGGGGGGGAGTCGGGGGACTGTAACCATGGAAACCGTGCGTCCCGGGAAAATCGACCGTCTGAGGGGCTGGTGGGCGCGTACGTCAAAACCGTCCCCTCTTTACTGTTCCGGGTACCGACTGCTGGTTCGATGACTGTCATGGCGGAAGAGGCTGAAGGGCCCCGTCAGTCGGCCTTGCCGCCTGGGCAGCCCGGCGGGGTTGGGGTCGGCTTTGCCTCGGGGTTCTGCCGTAGGTGCCGGTCGTCGAGACCCCGCGTTGGCTGACGGTGACCTCCAAATGCCCAGTCCTCCACCTCCCGGACTGGGGCCGCATGCATGCGTTTCAGGCAACCATGCTGTCCACCCCTGCTAACTACCTTGACTTTCTCTGTATTTAAGAAAGAGCACATGTGTCGCTCGTGTAGGACGTGCACAGAGCAGTCTTGAGATCTGTAAGTTGAAGGACCCCGTTTTAATCCCCGGGACGATCCTATGAGGTGGCCCCATTGTTATGTCCATTTTATACGTGAAGAAACTGAAACGCAGAGACGTCGGTACGCCTAAAATTCAACAGCTAGTACATGCAGGTGTTCAGATTTGAACTAAAAAAGAAAAAGAAGTAAGCTCTTCATTATAAGGATGTTCCCTAACACAAAAAACTTTTTTTAAAAAATCAGTACAAAGATAAAAATTCCCTCAGTGGCTGACAGAGAGGAATGATTATAAATCAAAATGCATGCAAAACTGACCATTTAACTTATTAAAGAGTATGTGTTGGCACGCCAATAAATTTTCAGTGTATCCTGAGAGGAAGTTACAAGAAGATATGTTCAGGAATGTCCCATATTTGGAAATTTAAGAAAATGCTGAAATTCTGACTTTTCCAGTTGTTCGATGTTTCTGTGGCTACGCTTCATTTTATTTTTCTTTAGTTCTATCTTCTGATTTTGTAGAACTATTGCACAGCTCAAATTTAAGTAGGCATAGAATTCAACTTACAGATCCTGGGTGCTGGAGAGATGGCTGTGTGGCTCAGTGCCCATGCTAATCTTCCAGAATTCCCTTGGTGGCTCACAACCATCTGCACATCCAGTTTCAGAAGCTCCAGCGCCCTCCTTTGAACTCCTCTGGCACCAAGCACACACCTGGTGCACCTACATACATGAGGCCAGACATTCATAAACATAAAAATATTTTAAGCAGTTTAAAGCATCTTTAAAAATAAAATTCAAGCCCTGGTAGGTGAGAGGACCAAGCAGGTAAAGACACTTGCCACCAAGCCTGATGGCTGAGTAGTTCCCAACAGTCGTCCTCTGACTTGTGTGCAAGCTCACAATTCATTTTAAAAAATACAATACGGGTCCTGATTAGCTTTTTTCAAACAAAAAAAGTTTTTTTCAAACAGGGTCTCATGTAACTCAAGTTGGCTTTACACTTGGCTGTGTAGCCAAAGATAATCTTTAATTTCTGAAACTCCTCCCAGATTCTGAGATTACAAGCATGATAATGCCGAGTTTATGTTGTGCTGGGGATCGGACCCAGAGCTAGACAAGCACCCAGAAACTGAGGTACACCCCCAGCCCCAGACACTCCTTAATTTGGTTGGTCTAAGATGTATGCACATTCCAGTGATGCCAGAGATGTTGAGTAGCAGATCTACAAGTAATCCTTAGTGTAGTCAAAGGATTACCTAATTTTAAAAAAAAGAAAAGAAATTGCTTTGAAAAATAGAACTTTTCTATTGTAGTAATGGATCTTTTGTAAATCTGAGAAAATGTTTAACTTTGAAAAAAAAAAGCATAGACAAGTTGTGTCTGTAATACTAGGGTAGGGCATACTCAGAAGTTCTCATTTTAACTAGTATTGAATGAAAATCTGGGTGCAAATTGTTGACAAGACAAATATTTACAGCTAGATAAATAACTCAATCTACTGTGTATCGTCACTGTATTTGCATACTCAGGACTTTTAGAGTAAAAGTTAGAATTAACTTATCATTGAGTATCTTCAGGGTATATTTGAAATCTTTTTTCCTTGTTTTGGGGGGATGGGAGGTTTGTAGGGATGGAGAACATGCCAGGCAAGTGCTCTAACCACTGAACTATATCCGGGGCATGTTTGAAAATCTTAATACAAATCCATTGCTTTTCATTTAGACTACAAAGAGAAAGCAGAAAGTTGATAAAAATGGTAAGTTAAAGAAACTTTGGGGGCTGGTGAGGTGGCTCAGAGGTTTAGAGCACTTGTTGCTCTTGCAGAGGACCTGGATTCAATTCCCAACATCCATATGGTGCCTCACAACCATCTATAATTCCAGTTCCAGGAGAGTACCAGGCAAGCACTTGGTACACAGACATAAATGCAAGCAAAACACTCATGCATAAAACAAACGTAAAAATATTTTCTAAAATTAAACATGGGTTTCTCTCGCCTGTCAGTCTCATATGCACATGCACACACACAGTCTCTAACACCAGTCAGCTGTGGTGGCACATGTCTGTAAGCCAAGAACTCAGGAGGCAGAGGCAAGAAGTTTGAGTTTGAGGCCAACCTGCCTTACATAATGAGGTCTGGGCTAGCCTTGTCCATACACTAAGATCTTGGGGTCAGGGAAGGAAAGGCCAGGCATAGTAGTGTACATCTGTAATCCCAGCACTCAGGGCGGAGCGGAAGGAGGGTTGGAAGCTCAAGGATCAGGAGTTTAAGGACAGCCTCAACTACATCACCATTTGGGGCCAGCCTGGGCTACGTGAGTCCCTCTCTATGAAAAACAAAAATGAAAATGAATAAATTTAAAAAATCAGATCACCAATCATCAACTGAGGAGGCTGAAGCAGGGGAACGTCACAAGCTTGGGGTGAGCTTCACAGTGTATTCCAGGTCAGCTGGGAGTGCAAAAGTGACCGAACAGCAAGCAAACTTTAAAAAGAACAGGAGTTGAAAGGAAACGCATCTAACTAAAGAGCCTTAAGGAGGCTGAGAAAGTCTCGAGTTTGTTCCTGTTAATAGTAGGATCAGTTTTTCAGAACTTTACAAAAACATGTATCCAGATTTTATCCATACACTTTAAATCACTTCTTCGGACCCTTGCCAATTACTTAGGCTTTCACACCCTCAGACCTGTAAACTTCAAAGCATTTTTAAACAGTTTCCTAATTAGTTCAGGTGGAACAGATTTTAATTGTGCCCGCTTGGTAGGAGCAGGAGCTGGATTGTTACTTTAGCTTTGCATAGGCGGCGGAGATGGGGACTCCACCGGTGGCTGGAATGTGACTGAGGCTGCATCGGCTGCTGTGACCACACAGACAGCTGTGGCTCTGCTGGCAGCTGAGCTGCGATAACAGTTGCGGCTGCCACAGTGGCCAAAGCTATGCCCGTGGTTGTAGGCTGTGCCAACAGCTGTGGCTGTCCCCGAGACTGTGGCCATGCCGATAGCTCTAGCTACATCAGAAGCGGGGACAAACCATCAGCTATAGCTGACCCAGTGGCTGTGGCTCCGCCAACAGCTTAGCTGCATCAACGACTGAGATCATGGTATCAGCTGTGGCCGTGCCAGAACTGAACTGGCATCAGCTGGAGCGACTGCGTAGACAGCAACCGCAGATTCCTGTATGGGCGGCAGTCAGAGCTAGATGGGGGTGGAGGTGGCCTTGAATTTCTGCATGGTCTTTGAGGAGCATTAAAATGTACTGCCTCCTTAATTCCTACAACTTTCTGAAGTAAAGGCTGTTCTTTTATTATCGAAATCTGAATCATCGTATCTGGCAGCCTCACTCTCTAAATCAAATTCATCTCCTGGATCTAATTGATCATCATTCCACCTCCTTTAAAGACACAACCTCCACAATATTTTCAGCCTTATCTCCTGTTGTTATTCTGACTACCTCTGTCTCTAGAAGTTCATTACCTAAGCCATTCTTAATCATTTCCCAAAGGTTAAAATCATCAGACATATCTTGCTCCTTATTTTGTTCCTGGTATCTCTGCAAAGCTTCTCCTGCTTTTAACCAAGTTTGTAACTTCATGGTTCCTTTATGAGGACACCACGGACACACTTTTCCTACAAAATCAAGAAAATGATACAGCAGTGCCTGGCCTACTTTCGGCTCCACAGACCCGAAGCCTATCTTTATACAAACAACATTTTTCCATTTCTTATTGCCCATTTCACCACAAACCTTCAATCGACTGAGTACTCACCTTATTCCACAAATGGCAGTCCTCACCGGTTCCCCGTATTCCAGGTCCCACGATCCGGGAGCCACTATGTCAGGGCCGGCCTGACAAGTCAGAAGTGCCTGAATGGGGGGTGGGACTGAAGGGCCTTATGAAGAGAGGGGAAAAGAGACTCGAAGGAAAGGGAATAGACCAGACACACACAGCATCATTGAGCTCAGATGGAATGGAGCTAACGTTTAATTTTCCCTCAATTCTTATACCCCTTTCCTCAAGGGGCTACAGCGTTTACAAAGATAATGATCACAAAGAACTCAGTGTATCAGTCGCTGGGTAAAACAATACACGAATAAAACATCTCATTCTCTAGTTAATCCTGAACTTTGAGACTTCCCTCTTTTCTGCCGGAGCGGAAAGTTTATCCTGGGAGACAACCTGTCTCAGGGAAGCTAAATGTTTACCCAGGGAAGTAGCTTCTCTAGGTGGAGTTAGATGCTCATCTAGGACAATAGTCTCACGTGTTGAAGCTAAATGTTCAGCCAGACAAGCGACACTCCTTAAGATAACCTTGACTTCCCCAAAACCAGCCTCTCTCGGGCAGTTAGCATATTTTGTGACTCAGTTTTGCTCTGATCTCCCAATAATGGAATAGGCAGTTTTAGCCAGAGGCTCACAGCAGAGTCTAGGCCCAGAGTCTGAGGGGCTCACCACAGTATACACAAGGCACTGGGTTTGACTCTCAGCACTACAGCAACGATTGATTCTGTGGAGAAGTTTCCGTTTTCTAGAGCCGACTGGAATAGCGATGACGCTTAGAATGACTGGGTTAAGAGACAGCTCCAAGAGTAGTAAAGGACTTCTGGATATGTCTGGAAGGGTGTGGATCATGGGAGCTTTGATCTATTGTCTGATTCAAACTCCGAATACCGTACCTCCTACGAATGATGGGGTCTGCTTAGAGAAAGGGGGTTGCGAGGGGTGCGCGTGTGAAGGGTGTGGCTCATACCTGGTCATCCCTACTCCTCCTCGCTGCTTCCTGGATCCATGAGGTAAATTGCTTTCCTGTATCACGGCCTTCCTCATCATCTCTGCCTTGCTAACAGCCTCAAAACAACGGAGCCAGCTGCCCCTGGACCAAAACCTCTGTTATCATGAACCAAAACAAAACCACCCTCCTCAGGTATTTGTCAAAGTGACAAACATCTTACTAACGCAAGTAACTAAACAGTTTGAGATTTACATTGGATACATTTAAGTATAATAAATACAATTGTCTCTACTTTGTAAAAGGAGATAAAAATAAGTATAAAATGTAGTGGGTACCCACACACACAAAAGTGATCCCAATTACAAGAACAATTTTTCAAGCTGGAGAGATGGCTTAGCAGTTAAGTCTCTGTCTCTTCCAGAGGACCCAGGTTCAGCTCCTGCACCTGTAGTTAGTAACTACCTGTAACTCCAGCTCCAGGTGATCAGCTGCCCTCTGCTGGCCTCTATGGGTAACACACACACATGGTATACACCGGCGAATAGCTAAATCAATGTTGCCCATCACGGCAGTGCGTGCCTCCAATTACAGTACTCAAGAGGCAGAAGCAAGTGTATTTTTGTGAGTTCAAGGGCAGCCTGATCTGTAAAGGAACACTTGGAATTTTATGCTAAGAAAAGCTTTTCGGTTTAACTGACTAGTCACTGGAGGTTTGTGTGCCCACCCCAGCTGTGGTAGAATTGTTTACCAGTTGGGTTTGGAACGCTTGACGCAGGTGGCTATAATAAGATTAGGTGCAGTCATTCTGGCACCTATAGCTTGTCTTTGGGATTGCGGGCTGCAAGGGTTTGTGGGGACTTTTGGCTTAGGGCATAAAAGATCTGAAGCCCCAAGAGTCCGGAAGGCTACAACTCCAGGCTGCTCTCTCTCGGAATTCAGCCGTTTCCCTCGATGGGAGGAGCAGTGACTACAACTCCCAGCGGCCACTGGGCTAGAGCCTGCCCCGCTCCGGAAGGAGTGCAGCAGAGAGTACAACTCCGGATGGGCCTGGTCTCCAGCTTGCGGCTGAAGAGAGGGTTCCCGAGCGCAACGGGAGGGGAAGTGGGCCTGTCCGGTGTCTGGTCCATGAGGTGCCGGCTGCTCTCCATTCTCCTGGACTTCTGGGAAGATGCCGAAGGCCAAGTCCGCAGCTAGCGGACGCCGGCGAGAGCGGCAGGAGCAGCGCCGGGAGCTGAAGCGGGCCGGAGGTGCGGCGTGGAGGGAGCCGGTCCGGCCGGGGCTCGGCCGCCACTGACCTGCGACGGGCAGGCCGCGGCGCCTCTGCGGCAGGAGGATGGCCTGAGAGCGGCATCGGGGCAGAAACCGCCCCTCCACCCTGCGGTTCTCCCGGACGGCCTGGGGTCTGTTGTTGAAAAGTTGGGAATCTAAAGCCGCTTCGTGTTTTCTTCCAGGACTCATGTTTAACACCGGGATTGGGCAGCACATTTTGAAAAACCCTCTCATTGTTAACAGCATTATTGACAAGGTGGGTGCTGAAAGGCCGAGCTCTTGAGTCGTTAATCTCTTCCGGGGAACATGGTGTGTGCCTTTATCCCAGCTCTGGGGAGCTGAGGCAGGATGATGAGTTCGAGGCCAGCCCGTGGTACACAGTTGGACTAAGATAGGGTGCCCGGCATGGGGCAGTTGCTCTGTATTTTGAGTGTTGAATGAATTAGGAACTGTCCGAGATTCGTGTGCTGTCTTTGTATGCTTCATTCTGAGTCTCTTTCTGCTGACCTTCAAGTCCTCTGTGAATTATTTACTTCCTAAGTGGATTTTTTTTTTTTTTGTATATGTTCATTAATTTCCAGAGTAATCACCTTTTGGAGGTCTTTTTTGCTTGTTTTGTTTTTGAGGCAGGGTCTCCTGTAACCTAGGCTGGCCTCAACAATCATACGTAGACAAAGCCAGCCTTGAGCTTCTGGGCCTCCTGACCGCACTTTCCAGGTGTCTATAATTCTGATCACTTTCTAAGCACCGTATCACTGTTCTTCTTTATTTACTCCAGAGTTTAAACCTATGTCTGAATCGCACAGGATGTTTGTTCCCAGAAAAAATATATGGTACTGAATATAATGATTTGGAGGATTCCTTCTGTAATTGTGTTGTGGTTGTGGATGACGGATGAGTGCCAGGAGGTAAAATATAGATGGTACAACTTGCTTCTGTGCTTATAAGGGACGCCTCCTGGAGCTGTAGAAAGAGAGTGCTTACCCAGCCTCACAGAGCATTCTAGTTAAATGTGTGTGTATGTGTGTGTGTATGTATATATATGTATATATACGTACACACACACACATATATATACATATATTTTGGATGTGTATGGACACTCAATATAGTGTGGTTACTGTATTCTTAAAACCATACATACAGTGGTTAAGAATTATGAAACCAGCCAGGTGGTGGTGGCTCACTCCTGTGATCCCAGCACTCGGGAGGCAGAGGCAGGTGGATCTCTGTGAGTTGGAGGCCAGCCTGGTCCACAGAATGAGTTCCAGGACAGCCAGTTACAACTGAGAAACCCTGTTTCAAAAACAAAAAGAATTAAGAAACCTTATTCCCACATACTCCCACTGATTCTTATGCATTCTTTTCCATTTGAACTTGTCCATAGGAACAGAGTTAGTTAAAGGTTGCTGGAATTATTACCAGGGTAGACAGCAGGAAGCCATTAATAGAACTACTAATTCTTGCTCCTTTTCTGACTCCAGAAGTTGAGTTACAAAATTAGATTTTCATTTAAATCTAATGTCCATGAGGTACCATTGTTAACTATATATGTGTGTTTGTATGTGTGTGTGTGTGTGTGTGTGTATGGAATAAATGAAACGAGTAAAATCTCTGTGCATTGATAAACAGAAAGGCATGCATATATATATATATATACACACACACACATACACATACATACATATATAAACATATATAATAAATTGTGTTCAGGTGGGCCAAAAGTGTAAAGGAGTTGTGCTTGCTTTTAGGCTGCCTTAAGACCAACTGATGTGGTGTTGGAAGTTGGGCCTGGGACTGGCAACATGACTGTCAAGCTGTTAGAAAAGGCCAAAAAGGTAAAAGAGGGGTTTCCTGTGTTACTATCAAAGTAGCTCACCCGGTTTACAAATATATTTTTGTTAATTGCCATTGTTTTGAAAGTAATTATATTGAGCCCTTAGAAATTTTATCTCTGAAAATGAGAAGCATTCATCAAGAAAACAAAACTATATTTGGCATATGGACAGACCTAATATAGAACGGGTTACATGTTTCTTAACGGAGTCACAGTAAGGTGGGACCACTGAGATGATCCAGAAGTAATTGGAAAGTACAGTTGACCATCGTGAGGCTGGGAGGAAGGACTCCGTGAAGTGAAAGTGACTGGGACCAAGTCTATCAGGAGACCTTTAGAGGGTACCTACAGGGTGCAAAGGAGAGAAAGAGTAGATCTGGGAGCCAAACAGAATAAGCAACACAAGTGTCTGCGCCACAGATAGTCATGAAAGTCAGTGAAACCTCTGTGGACCTGCCTTCCGATCGAGTAATTTCAGCTTCGTCCTGTGGCTCACTCACGATGTCAGTTGGAGAGAGCACTTATGGGAGTGGCCCCCGTGTGCTGTCTAAACACTGACTACAGAAAACATGTCCTCTTCATTGTCCTTTCCAGCGCATGGACACAGATCAGACAGTGTTGCTTGAATACAGCTCGGGGAGCTGATGTTTGATTGGAAAAGCATTGATGATGTAAATCTTACAAATTACCGTTCAGATGGTAAAAGACTTATACTCCACAATCAAGCTCTTTTGTTCTTATTAACGTAGGTGGTTGCCTGTGAACTTGATCCAAGGCTAGTAGCTGAACTTCACAAAAGAGTTCAGGGAACGTAAGTATACATAATAATTAAAGAACATTTCAATCTCCTGAGAGAACATTCTCTTAAACTTCCTTGTCATTAGGCCTCTGGCCAGCAAGCTCCAGGTCCTGGTGGGAGATGTGCTGAAATCAGATTTGCCGTTTTTCGATGCTTGTGTGGCGAACTTGCCCTATCAGGTACCCTCAGCCCATCAGAACTCGCATAAGCGCTTCTCCAGAGCTTTTCCTCAGACTAACTAGTGACTCTCTTCCAGATCTCGTCTCCCTTCGTCTTCAAGTTGTTACTCCACCGGCCATTTTTCAGGTTTGTGAAAAACAAGTTACTGCCACATTTTAGACTGACAACGCAGCACAAAATAAACACAACTGAAGGACTGCCGAAAAGTGTAGTTTGTAGAAAATACCAGTTTGTGTGATGGGAATGTAGCTCGGTTGCTGGAGGGAGTGCTTACTGGCATCAGAAGGTTCAGTCTCCAGCACCACATAAAGCTCAGCATGGTGAACACCTTGTGAACACTTGGGAACCAGAAGCAGGAATGTCACTTCACACTCGTCTCTGGCTTCATAGCTAGTTCAGAGCCAGCATCATGCCGACTCAGAAATGTGCACATGAAAGTACTGATTTCTAGGAAGGTCTTTTGGTCATAAGTTACTTGGGGTGGTAAATGTGTGCATGCCTGTCCCTCTACTTTCTAATCCTCTTCAATAAACACAAAAATTTTTCTTATATTATGTCTAGACACTTGCAGTAACTTAACTAGTGTTATACAGTGTTTTATACCTGTGGTTTTGAAACTGTAAGTCACATACCTTAGTGTTGATAAAATAAACTCCTAAATGTGGGTCGTAACCATCCTTTTTAAAAACCGTGGGTAGGTGCTCACGTGCACTTAAGAGGTCAGAGGACAGCTTGCAGGATCTCAGGGCCCAAACTTAGTCATCAGGCTTGGCAACATGCCTTTACCCGCCCCCATCCTCCTTTTAAATGACATGGAGTAGATTATACCAGAAGACAACTGCATATAGTTTTATAAAGTTTTTATTTGGGACATGAAGACACATGGATAGACTGCAGGCTTAGGTAGGACTGTGAAGAGACCTGCTTGGGCAACTGATGAGACCTGATCTCAAAGAACAGAAAGGACTGGAGAGCTCAGAGGTGGAGCATTTGCCTCGCTCGCACGCATGAGGCCTCTGCTTCAGTCCCCAGCACACCACATGCAGAAAGTCAAATGCAGTTCTGAAGGTACCCTTTTCTTCAGTGGCCTCTAAAGATGTCCCCATTGCTCACAGAAGAGAAAGTCCACACGCTTTAATCTGTTAAACCAAGGGGAATCTGGTCATTGCAACCTGCCAGGCCATACCTCGGATATAATTCCAACTGCACCATAGAGTTCTGCTGTGGAGTCAACTTCACTGGACTTTTTGTTCTGCTTTGTTGGTTTATTTATTTAAACAGAAGGCATCATAAACTAATACATAATACAGATCAAAACAGTTGTTCATCTAATCCCTGCCAGAAAGCCATTTTCTCAATCTTCTCAGATTTAGGAGGCCAGCTGCCTGCTTTGTGGTAATAACACTAAGGCTGCAAGTGTCCTGCCTTCTGATCATGTTGTCATTAACCACAGATCCTCCCAGCACAAGTCACTGTATGTAAAAACACAACTATGGGGACTGAAGAGATGGCTCAGTGGGTAAGGGCTCATGCTGCTCCTGTAGATGATCCAGGCTCCATCCCCAGCACCCACAGGGCGGCTCCCAGTGGCCTATGACTCTAGCTCTGCAGCCAAGGCCCATTTTCACCTTCCGTGAGCACCAGTTCCACAGCACAATTTCTAATTAAAAACATAGCTGTAACTGGACATGAGCATTGTTTCCTGTTCTCTTTTTCCTGCCTTTTCAGATGTGCTGTACTTATGTTTCAAAGAGAGTTTGCTCTTCGTCTGGTTGCAAAACCTGGAGATAAATTGTACTGCAGACTCTCCATTAATACGCAACTTTTAGCACGTGTGGACCATCTAATGAAGGTATTTTTTTTAATTATTAAAATCTAGTTTTACTTCATCCTTGAGCACTTGGCCTTGCCCTCTGAGAACCCCTCCTTTACAGGGTTTCATTCTCTAACTCAGGCTAGCCTGGAGCTATCAGCTTCCCAAGTGCGGGAATTACAGGCCTAAGCCACTGTACCTGGCCAACAGAACCTCTCTGATTATCCTAGGTAACAGTGGTGTGGTATGGTGGTACACACCTTTATTCCCAGCAATCAGGAGGCAGAGAGGTGAATCTGGAGTTCTAGGCCAGCCAGGCTTATACGGCAAGACCCTGTCTCAAGACAAAATGTAAATTAAGTTGCCTCTGAGAGGACTGAACAATTTCTGATTAACAGGTGGGGAAGAATAACTTCAGACCACCGCCCAAGGTGGAGTCCAGCGTTGTAAGGATAGAACCTAAGAATCCGCCACCACCTATCAACTTTCAGGTGAGGCCAAAATACTAAGACACTAAAGGCAAAAAATGCAGGTTAGGAAACGTCCCCCTAAAGCAGCAGAACAATAAAGAGTCAACCTAAATATCCAAACATAGGAAGAGGGGAGTTGTGGTGCATCCTTAGGATGGAGTGATTTGATGTAAATAGTTATGAATACCACACAAAACGTGGAACATTTTGCAAAAGGCAAAATAATTAGAATGTCGTTGCATTTAAAGACATAGAATTATAGCTGTAGAAAACATGTTTAAATAAAACTTGGGAAACAATGTAAACTTAAAATAGTTTTGGTTGAATAGTAGTGTGCTAACATTTTGGTTTTTGGTGGTGCTAGGGGTCAGTCCGAAGCTTTATGCATGCTAAGACGTGTGCTTCCAATGAAGCACATCCTCAGCTCTTGCAGCAAACATTTTTGAGTCAAAAAACTAGACCATTTGATATAAAAATTAACCAGTTACCTTAGAGAAAAACACGTTGCAGAAGCTCCATCCTAAATCGTGTTGGTGTTCTGAATTTGGTATTTTGGTTTTTGCAGTAGGGCCTCATATGGCTCAAGGCTGACTATGTACTGGATGATCTTAAACTCCTGATCCAAGTTCTGGGGTTACAGGCTTGCCCCACTGTGCCTAGCTTGAATTTTGAAAGTGATCCTAATGTCATATTATGTGTGGGAACAACTTTTTTTTTCCAATTAAAAATGGTAATTATTCAATGAGATCCACAAAAGTGCAGAAGTCAAGTGTGCATCATTATTTCAAGATGTGGGTCATCACCCCTCCGGTTCAGGTATTAAATACTACAGCTGGCAGACATGTAGAAGAGGTTTGGCATTCTGAAGAGACTCTCATCCCTCTTGTATTTCAGGAATGGGATGGATTAGTACGGATCACTTTTGTCCGGAAAAACAAGACCCTGTCCGCTGCATTCAAGTAAGTGTTCTGCCTTGTGAAGGTGGAGGACAGCTTCCCAGCCTTGTCACAGTGTTCATTCCTTTGCCTGTAACGGCTACCCTAAAGTACAGGGGCATACATGTCAGATGTCACCTCTTAAGAGTAATTTCACACTCTGATAGGCAGAATATAATAAAGAATTCCTAGAGTTGGGAGTCAAATCAGATTTTTCTTTGCAAAACAGGAAAAAACAATAATTTACCACACATTTGCCCAAGGTTTTGCTTTTGGGCTTCCTCGTCCTCCACATTTTACTGTGGGTGGGGACATGTGTCATGGTGCCCATGTGGAGGTCAGAGGGCAGCTCTGAGGAGTTAGTGCTCTCCCACTGTTGCCTGTGTTCATGGTGGAACCAGGGTCACTAGGCTGGCACACAAGTGCCTTTGCCAGCTGAGCCGCCTTCGAGTCTCTGGGGTGTTTTGGATTTTAGGTTTTTTGTTTTTTGAGACAGGGTCTCTATGTATCCCTGGCTGGCCTAGAACTCACTCTATAGACCAGGCTGGCCTGGGACTCAGAGATCCGCCCGCCTCTGCCTCCTGGTGCTGGGATTAAAGGTGCACGTGCCACTTTGCTTGGCTTTAATGTGTTATTACTTGAAAGATCTAACAGGACTTGAAGGTCCAAGGGTAAGAGAGGTGAGATTTTATTTTAGAGAGGCTGGGCACTTTTTTCCTAGCCGTGCCAAGGATTGAGCCTGTGGCCTTAAGAATTCTTTATATATATATTAGTGTTACATTTATAAGTTTAAATATCCTATATCCTTTTTAAATTGCTGAGTTTTACCAAATCAAACATACATTTTTTAAAATTACACTCTGTGTGTGTGTGAGAACAGCTTACTAGAGTGGTTCCCTTCCTCCACGTGGTCTGGGGCTTGACTTCAGGTTGTCAGGCATGGCGGCCAAACCACTGAACCACCTCCTAGTCCTGGAACATGTATTTCATCTTGTCTAATTATCTCCATTTTGTCACATTTGTCACAATTTCCAGATCAAGTGCAGTGCAACAGCTGTTGGAAAAAAACTACAGAATTCACTGTTCAGTACATAATACTGTAAGTAGAAATTATTTCAGCCACTTTTGTTTGGCAACTCTGGCTATCCCAGCTCTCATTATGTAGACCAGGCTCCAGGCTAACCTGGGACTCAGAGATCCTTCTGCCTCTGCCTCCCAAGTGCTGGGATTACGGTGTGCACCACCTGGCTCTTTTGATGATGTTTACTTTTTATCAGACTCTCTCAGAGCATAGCCATGCTGCCCCCTAGGCTGCCTGCCTTTCCGGATTACTCACGGAAGCATAACCTCTTTTACTCTATCTGTTCTAAGCATGCTTTCCTAACACTGTGGGCTTCTTTATCTTCCTCTAAGAACCCTCCCTGCCATGTGGATGACCTCAATGCAAGCCCACCTCAAGCAGCATGGCTCTTTCCCTTCCCTCCTTCATTCTTCTCTTGGGGCAGCTGCCAAGACTCCACCTTACTCCTCAGCGGTGTTTTCCTTTTAAATTCTGATAAAACTGTCCTCAAGCTTCCAAAAAAATTTACTATTTTTGTTTTTAAAAACTTAAATATTCTGCCAGGTGGTGGTAGAGCACACCTATAATCCCAGCACTCAGGAGGCAGAGGCCAGCCTGGTCTGCAGTGAGTTCCAGAACAGCCAGAGTTAAAACAGAAAAATCCTGTCTTGAGAGGGGGGGAAAAAACAAAAAACAAAAAAAAACCTTAATCTGTGGAACCACTAAAGTTAATACAAAATATGTAACTAGTACAGGTTTCTTGATGTTTTTGATGATATCACTATGTAGCGTAGGCTGGGTTTGAATGCTGGGATTGAAGGTGGGAGGGGACAGGTTAGTTTTGCTGTGAATTCTATGACCCTGTCCTCTTCACATTTGTATTTAGCCCTAGTAAGAGCTGGATTCAGCTGATCTGTAATTCCCTCCCAATATGTAGATGTGTAATTGCCTGTATAGCTGAGGATGACTTTAAATTCCCACGCTCCTGCCTCTGCCTCCCAAGTGCTGGAAACAAAGGCATATTGTATGTTACCACATCAGGCTACTGACCACAAATTTAAGAGTAGTTACTAACATCTAGAAAGTTGAAATAATCAGAAGAAAGTGCAGCTGAATAGCTGATTTCTGGTTGTGTGCCTCATGCCTCTTGAGGGTTTGATTCAATGTGGGAGTCGTGCACGTGTGTGTATATATGCGGTTTGTTGGTTTTTCAGCATTTTTAAGTTTGACGGAGCAAGCATGATAAGACTACTTTCTTTATATTTTTTGTGGCCCAGATTTTCACGTACTTAATATAACATGCAGTGTGTCTCTATTTTCTAATATGGACAAAAGCTACTATATACGAGCCTAAATTTGAAAGGAAAAAAAATACTATGTTGGGTTTTAAAAGACCTTTTGGTAAATGGTGTGAATCAAATAAAATCACTTTGCTGTTTTGAGAGTCTTGCTCTGTAGCACAGGCTTGCCATGAACTTGAGTTATTCCTCCTGCCTCCCAAGGGCTGGGATTATGGGGTGAGCAACATGTAGTATGCTTGAAAAGTCACTTCTGCGAAAAATTTTAGGTGAGCTATGTGCCAAATATGTATGATTTTTAAAAGATCAATAATTGGTTTAAAATTCCACTCACTTTATGAAGTCTGAAACCCGTATTTTACCATTTTAAAGATCAAAAAGGGTGGCAATATGTGCATGATAAATCACTGTATTCTAAGTTCTGTGTCAAAGAAATCAGCTTCTTTAATTAGGAATCCCAGTCTTACCCAAACTGTCAAGTTTTCCCAGCTATCAATTACACATTTATTAAAGGTGACTATTATTAATGAACTTAAAAAAGAGTCAAGGTATCTTCATTAAAGATTTGTTATTCTGGATCTTATATTGATAGGTAATACCAGAAGATTTCAGTATAGCAGATAAAATACAGCAGATCCTTATCAGCACAGGTTTTAGTGACAAACGAGCCCGCTCTATGGACATAGATGACTTTATCAGGTAATTACATTTATTGTTCTAAGTCTTACATTCTGTACTGTGGTATCTTCAGACTAGACATGTAAAGGCTTTTAAGCGGCATACAGTGCTACCTTGAGTTACTGCATAGCACTCCCGTGGTAAGGATGGCAGCTAGTTAACTGCAGCAGAATAAATGTGTTAAGTATAGTAGTAAACAACAGTCTGCGCCAGAAGGTAGCCTGGGTATATGCATGCTGGGTTTGTTTCTTTTCTTCTGCTCCAACCCTCACCCACAGTCTTAATAGCTTGCCTCTTCAAAGTGGCCCATAAGGTAGAAAAATCATCATGAACACATGTAACTGGATTTGATGACCAATTATTTCCTTACTTAGGATAGCTATTATTAAACACATGGTAAGCATGGAATATCAGTTATAAACTCATCTGACTATCCATTTAATAGCAGTTGTTATGTGCCCGAGCAAATTCTCTACTTGTTAAGTTAAAGCTATTGGGCAATCCAGACCAAAATTTGTTTTACATTGCACTAATCACGTTACAGTTAATTACCCAATTGTACTAACATGTATTGTTTTTGTGCATTAACACTAACTTCCACAAGTTCCTGGACATTTTGTTGACTATTCTTGTACACTGCTGAGAACTGCACCCAGGGCTTGCGTATTCTAGACAGGAACTGTACTTCTAGGATGTGCTCGTACCTTTAGCCAGTTTAAAGCATCAGTGTTCTAGAGACTGAACTTAAAAATGAGGACAGAGTGCTGTAAGACACCAGTTTGCTTTTTCAGTAGATCAGTCTAGAACTAATACTGCTGGCTAGAAGGAGTTCTGAGTCTTCACTGTGCGAATCCTAAATTGAACACTATTCATAAGTACCTACACTTTGCTTTTCTAGACATTTTAATCCATATAGCCCTCTTCCTGAAAAATGTTATTTTTAAAACTTGGTTCTTAACTTCCTCAGGGGACTGCTTTCTAACAAAAGTCAGATACATACACAGTGTCCACAAAGAGAAATAATGTATATTTCATGAAATTTCAGTAGCAGTTCAGGTTAGGTACTAATCTCATTTTGACTCAAATTTTAGCTAGATTCTTTTTCAGCTGGTGAACTGAGGCCAGGGACAGCAGTCTTTCTTTTCCCATGGTTCTGGTCAGAGCCGATGTAGTTTAAAACAGGCTACACCAAGAGACACAAATCTTGACAGTTTAACTGAGGAATGCTTGCCAGTTTGTTTGGAGAATAAAGTTCCTTAATGACTAGTGCTAGGAGGTGTGGAAGCATGTTGGTATCTATATATTAGAATTGGGGTACAGGTACATCATGTGTCAGGTGGGCTTTCGGTTTAACACCATTCCTTTTTGTTCCCTCCCTTTCAGGTTGCTACACAGATTCAATTCAGAAGGTATCCACTTTTCCTAGCCACCCAAGAACAGTTTTTTTCAGATGGAAAACAATAAAATTATATGTTCCTAATATTTGAGAACACCACTGCTTTGGTTCTACAGGACATCATTTATTTTTTAACTAATACTTTTGTACCATTTATTATCCTGTTGTATGTTAAAGGTGGTTGATTCTATGTAGTCAATTTTTTGCATGTGATTGTAGTTAAATATACTACAAAAGGCAGGGCTCAACATACATACAACGGTCTTCAAGTTCGAAAGCCGCAGATACGCACAACCATACACTTTAACAATTTATAGTATAAAGATGTTTCTTTTTTATTCAGTTATGGACTGTGAAGCCCACTCTGGCCTGCAGCTCAGTCCACTAATCACAAAGGTAATTATGTTGAAGTACATTATTTCTAAATTAGTTTCATAGATTTCATTTATTAATAAGCATATTGTGAAAAATCTACATTTGATTTAGATTTTGTGTTTACAGAGCTTTTTACCATGGTGTTAGGATTCCTCACAACTACCTTCATTTATCAAGAGTGAAGTCAAGAATCTGGCTCGTTGACTCTAGTCATAGATTTCCCCTTGGTTTACTGAGTGGATCAGAAAGTTCCCTAAAGTTAATCAAGAGATCCACGGGAGGTTCTTTGGTTAACCTACTGGACTATATACTGGGAACCAAGGGAAAACTCCTAGAGATATATATATATATATATATATATAAATCTTTAAACAATATTTACATTAAAATTAGCCAGTTTTCTTTCTTAGACTAGCAGCTGTAAAAACAAGTGCTGCTATTTAAAGAGCTTACCTTACCAGCAATCTATGGGTGAGATATGGTTTTCACCAATGGTATGGCCTGTCTTGGATGGCATCAACACTTCTCTGGGGTTACACACTCTCTACACTTGGCTTAAACTAACTTGTATTATGAACTACTTTCAACATACATACAAATGTTCATGCATCAGGAGCCAATTCCCTTTAACAGTACAGTAAATTTTGGGGTGCTAATGAACACTTCAACTTAAATATGGCATTGTTAAGGATCGGATTACACTATTAGTCTTGTTAACACCACTGGCACACACTGCATATATATGTATTATCCTAAGATAAAACTCCTCTCAGAATTTCTTTACTTTTTATTATACACCAACTAGTTTATATTTTAGCTTTTTACAAAGAAAATGCTAAGAAAACGATAATCACATGTCATGGTATTAAAATCATAATTCCAGATTTACATGTAAGATGGAATGGTCCAGCAGCTATGCCCACTGTCACAGACTTCAGTTCCGTTCAATTGATATGGCACATCCTGCAAAATTAACTAGTCACACACACAAAAAAGTCTCAAATACAGTAAAAATGTACACACAGGAAAGGTAATTTACAGTTACAAATAAGGAATGTAATTTATCTTGGCTGTGCTTCAGAAATCTAGGTCAGTAGCCTTAGTCAAGGCACAGAAGGAGTGAACACAGCTGTCTCTAGGAAGAGGCAAGGTATGTACAATCACCGATGAGGTATGCATGCAAACACGCAAAGTATTCAAAACTGCTCAGTCTTGCTATGAAAATTGATCTGAGTTAAAGGAAATTCTGTGGCTTCCCCTCTCTCCACTTCTGGATTACTTCCACAATCATTAAATAAAATTGGCAAGGATATCCAAAAGCAACCACTATTTGGGCAAATGAAACAAAATACTTCACTAATCCCAACTCTTAGTTGTGCCTCTTTGTAGACAAAGTGATTCACAAAATTGAAATGTCATTCAGGTGAAGGACAAGATATTTTCCACACACTTAGATTTCAAAAATGTTCAAGTGGCCTTACAGTTAGACCACCATGTTACAGTGGTGAGGATTCTGGAGATCCTTTAGTAGCAAATACCAACTTAGAGGGCGCGGGGTCTCTTGGGGTTAATTTGCTTGCTGGCTTGTTCTTCTTCTTGAAGTGCGGCACGAAAAGATTTCACTTTATCTTGGAGTAAGAAAAGAACAGGGGAGTAAATACTGCAGAACAAGCAATGTAATGCACAGGCTTTTGTAAGATGTGCCACGTCAGCTCTTGTAACAAAATTCAGCACAAGTTCTGTCATGCAGACAGAACTATGGTCAACTGTAACAAGTCTCATGCATGTCTAATAAAAAAAAAACCCTTTTTTCAACCAGTGTCTCAGACACATTTTATAGTGTTGAGTTTTAGTCTGTTTCTATTCTTCAAGGAATATAGGCAGGCTTTAAATGTTCAAATGTGTAGTAATATCTAAAAGGGAGATGGTGAGTCCTACTCAGGTGTAAAACAGGTATCCCTTCAATATTAGGATGTTTCCATTCAGTCCTACTCTGCTTCTTTTAAGCTTAAGAAAATTTAAAAGCTGAATCAACTGTAAGTGACATCTGTTTTCTCAGCAAGGGTTATGAGAGAGGATTAACAAGAGTACTTAATTGCTCTTGTATATTCTGACTACACCATGTATTGATCTAGAGTCATAGGATTACCAATAGGTTAATAAACTGTCAGAGGCAGACATACTACAAAAACGTATGGAAATGACATCTGTCTGCAGCAGTGCTGTTCAAATAGAAGTGTTTGCTCCAGGAACATTTAGTAATGTCTAGAGATGTTTTAATTATCATCACAATTGGCATGGTGCTTCCTCTAGTGGATACAGGCTTGTAGCAAGATGGCTCTAACATCTGACTCTGCACAGGACAGCATCCCTCAACAAACAATGGCAGGTCGAGCTCGTGCCAATAGTTCTACAACTCTACGTTAGGCAAGAATGTAGCTCAGTAGTATGCAGGATGCCCTAGGTCTAGGCATCACCACAGAACTACAACAGAAATAGTGAACTCAATGTTTCCCTTTACAGAAGTACACTGTTTTAAAAAATTAATTTTTCTGAAACGAAGACTTGTGTTAGTTGTACCGCTAGGACTAAAACATTTTGTAGATGGAGTGTTTCACAAAATCCAAATGTCATTAAGATGAAGGATTAGATTTTTCCACAAACTTATTATTTCAAACTTCTAAATGGTTTTTACAATTTCCTCATTGCATGCTAGCTACAGTACTGAGGATGTGGGAAACCTTCAACAGCTCTTCTGAAGGATGCTGGATCTGAGCCTGAAGGTTTTTAATAAGCACTCAAACTTTTTTGTTTCGAGACAGGGTTTCTCTGTTGTAACTCTGGCTGTCCTGGAACTCAATCTGTAGACCAGGCTGGCCTGGAACAGAGATCCACCTGCCTCTGCCCCGAATGCTGGGATTAAAGGCAGGTGCCATTACTGCCAGGCTACATTCCAAAGGTTTTATCTGTGTATCAGGATGTTAGGGCTGCCTTACAGAATGTCCAACACAGAAGTGGACAAGGAATCAGTGGGGATTAGAGAAACTGTAGTTAGGCTCAGGATCTGCAACATTCCACCTTGTCCACATCACTGAAGTTCTAATCAATCAGCCTCTTCAGACACAGCTCCTTTGCAGCCATAATGTTAAAGAAGGTCTCTGTTGTCTGCCGGTGCACAGAACATCCTAGAGTAGCTGGAGCTTCCAGAAACTTCCTCTCTACCTCCCAACTTACCACAGGAACACTGAGACTACAGATGTGTACGACTATACCTACCTTTACATTGGTTGTGAGGATCCAAATTTTGATGCTCAACAAAAAAGCAACTGAGCCATCCCCCAAGCCTGTCATTGTTTTTTGTTTCGTTTGTCTTTATATCTTTTGAGAGAAGGTGCTGAAATTATCTCTAATAATCTTCATTTCGTATGTCCTTGTCATGCAAAATCTTCTCAATACTATACATCCTAATACACAAATTTCAAACCAAACACTAAGATGAAAAATAAATTACCTCGCAGCTCAGTTAGAATGTCTATTTTTTGCTCAAGAATAGCTTCAAGTTGTGTAGCATACGAGTCTACATCATAGTCTACTTCTTCAGTCATCTCTAGGAGAGCCTTCTCATCTTCGATCCAGCGAATGGATTCCTAGTAAAAATTCCACAAAAAATAGTTTGTAAGTTGGTGTTTTGCAAGCATCAGATCAGACTGATTACATGAGTTCCAAATCAAATAATACTTCGGCTGATGTTCTCAAATATATTAGTAAACATGGCATCTTTATTCACAGTAAAATTAAATATTTTCCTAAACTTACATGACTGACTATCTTAAGTGGCAATTCTGGGAGGAGAATGAAATAAGCATATAAATACCAATAAGCAAAGTCTTAAAACCTTAATAACTGTCCCTTAAAGGAGGGCACAACAAAGCTTCTGAGTGGGCTGACTGGAGGTATGGCAGCCTAGCTACAATTTTAAGTCATCTGGAGTAATCAGCGAAGTCCTGATAAGTACTGGATAAAGTCTCCACTGTGAAACTCACACTGGAGTTACCATCACCGACATATATCAGATTAACATCCTTCAGGGTTTTAAAGGGTGATTAGGGGAGGCCTTTGGTGGAACTTCCATAGTTTGTAAGATGGAAAGCAGGTGGTGGTGGTGCCTGCCTTTAATAATAGCTCTTGGGGGGGCGGCATAGGCAGATGAATCTCTGTTTTTGAGGCTAGCCTAATCTATAGAGAAAGTTCAAGGACAGCCAGATTTACAACAGAGAAACCCTTTCTTCAAAACTCAAAAACTAACAAAAACCCCAGAAGTATGTAAGTATGTTTAGGCAGGCTGTGATGGCACACACCTTTAATCCCAGAAGCAGGCAGATCTCTGTTGATTTTGAGGCCTGCCTTGTCTACAGAGTGAGTTCTAAGACAGCCAGTTAAAACAAAGAAACCCTGTCTTGAAAAACGAACAACAACAATAAAAAACAAAATCAAAAGCAAAACAACAAAAACAAAACAAAAAGATGGAGAAACTGAACAGGTGTATGCCTGTAATCACAACATTTAGGAGGGTGAGGCAGGAGGACTGCCTTGAGTTTGAAGACAGCCCGGGCTACATAGTGAATACTAGATACACTAGCCAGGGCAGGACCCCCTACATACGGCATGCTGGGGAGAAATAAGAAATACAAGTGTGTACTCTCTCTTGCCATATGCTGCTTCAGGACTCTGCCCACAGCAAGACCAACATCATAGCACGTGGGAGAGATGGTTCAGTGGTTAAGAGCACTTGCTGCTCTTGTGCAGGAGCCAGCTTCATCTCTGAGTCTGAGGCTAGCCTGGTCTACAGAGTGAGTTCCAGCAAGACTGGGCTATCTAGTGGATGACACCCAGGGAACGACCCCTGAAGTTTTCTTGTATCCACGTGCACTCATGTATACACACACACACAAATACCAAATACAGAGAGCTGATGAGCCACTAAACAGTAACAACTTGTTCTTCAAAACTGCTTTAGAAGGTTTTCATTTTTGATTCACTATAGACAGCTGGAAACCACAAGTTTCAGCTTCTAGCAGCAACTCTCATAATCCCTCATCACCCTGCCACTGACAGGCACACTGAGCAGGGCCTTGTCCGAAGTTCTCTTCCCATTCCTCAAGTGTCAAGTGCTCTCCATCCTTTTAAAGACACTTCTTACTGCTGTCAAACTGGCCTACAGAGGTACTAGTGTGCAGGAGGTCATCCATCTCTAAAGGCGGACCACAGAAACAAAGGCAAGAGGGTGAGAAATAAAACAGGTCTTTCGCTGTGGTGCAGAGATGCTGAAACAGCGTGCTGCTTCTGTGGGAATGGAGGAGAGTACTCTACCACCGAGTGGCAGCCTCAGACCTGCTCACTAGCTAACAGAAAGAAAGTGCTATAGGGAACTACTTGCTACCATGAGCCCGACAAATACACACATCCACAATGAAGTAATTTAAAAAGAATAGTGCTCTATTCAAAGAATTCTGAAAGTTGATTAATTTAAGCCTTTTCTTACGTACCTGAAACACTGCCCTGTGATCTTCTACAACCTGTTCTTCCATTTCTACCATCTGGGATACAGCTTCGTGGAAAGTAAACAATTGTGGAGAAACTTCTTCTTCCTTAAAACACAAGGGTTAAAGACATGACCTAAAGCTTGTACTTTTAAATGCCATTAAAGTCTTGTTTTATTTTCTCCCTCCTTGGGAGCCCACTCAGAAACTCATGTGCTTTAAGAAAAAAACAGTGTTCTTTCTGCCCCTGAGTTTAGCCTCAAAAGCAGCTTTGCCAGGTCTTTTTATACTTTGGGGACAAATGGAAAAAAAATTATTAAAATAAAAGAGGGGGGGTAGCCACAATTTCTTTCTATGGGTCAAAATAATACAAGTCTAAGTAAAGCGATCAACTCTTAAGCAGGAAGTGATTATTTACACTTACTTTACAAAGGAATCAATGTAAGCTTACTTCAGGCTTTACTGGTTTCTCTTCATTAACAATGTACTTCACATACAGAAAGTCTAATTCTAAAATGGCACCATTTATTGATGACTTCATGACAGCATGAAAGCAACATGCACACAGAGACCACACTTTCATCTTTCTTTTTTGAGACAGGGTCTTGCTCAGACCCAGGCTGGCCGCCTGCCTCGGCCTCCTGAGTGCTGAGGACACAGATGTGCACCACCACGGCAGCTTGAGATCCTTCTCTTGGAAGGAATGACATAAGGACACAGTCCTGAATAGACGACACAGCACACAGTGACTACCAAAATTACTGCTTTCACGGATGAAGCACGCCTCACTTTTCGCTATTTTTACAGCAAAAAAAAAGCAATTTTATTTTAAAAGAAATGGAGAGCTCTCTATATTACTTAGGATGGCCTCAAATTGCTGTACTTGTCCTGGATGTGTACTCCAGGCTAGCATCAACTTCTCAGCAATCCTCCTGCCTCAGCTTCTCTAGCTGGAAATACAAGTGTGCCACCATGGCTGGGTAGCCAGATAGTTTTATACAGAAATCTCAAGTGACAAATCATAACTGTACTCCAACAACACAGAAGCACACAACAATGCAGGCATGTCTTGGTTGTTACATCGACTCAGAACTTACCTGGCTTAGCTCTGAGTTCCTGCCTACTCCAGTCCTATTAACTCACTGTTTTCTCAAGATGTGGCTTTAGTGACAAAGACAGCTATGTAGAAGTCTACTTGAAAACGGCGATAACATTTGAATGGAAATGGCATTTTTTAAAAAAAGTATCATTCAAAGTTCTACATGCATGAATAAATTTAATCAATAAACTACATACTTAAAAGTTTACATTATCAAGTTAGTAAAGAATTTTTTTATCTTTTCTATGGGAATAAATACATCTGCTTTTTATAAAGAGATGCTAAAAATTTCACATACTTTCTCTCATGAGCATATTCTCAACATATTTTTTTTTTCCTGGCTACTTCCTCTTCAAGCCCAGAATATCCTCTTTCCTTTGGACCAGAAACTGCAAATCCCTACACTCCATACAGTTTACTCCCAAGTATTTGTCTATAAAAAGGTATTTCTGAAATGCTAATACTTCACCAACTCATTTTTAGTTTTATCTCTGGGACATATTTTAGATTCTATTCACTTTAAATCTCCTTCATTGAAAACACTGCAAAAATGTATACCCCTGCACTGACATTTCAGGTAACAATACTGCTGAATAACCAATCTCAAGGTAAGTTCCCTGGTGATAGCAAACTTGAAAGAACTGCAGGCTCTGAAGGGAGCTATAAAAACTGATGTCATACTTTAAAATCCTGGCTTGGGACTAGAGAGATGACTCAGAGCTTACAAGCAATAGCTGCCCGTTCAGAGGACTTGAGTCTGGTTCCCAGCACCCAGATGACAGCTCACAACCATCTCTAACTCCGGTTCTAGAGCGTCCTGTTCTGGCCTCCTTTAGCAGTGTAACCACATGGTGCACAGACAGACACACAGGCAGACACTCATACACACATAGAAGTAAAACTTAGCCTGTGACGGTCTAGTAAAAAACGAAAAAATGCAAAGACATGCTACAGGGAGTGCCTATCTGACTCCGGTTGTCTGTATCTTTGGAGGGTGTCCTATCTAGGCATAGTTCAAGGCTTGCTTTGACAGTTTAAGAACAACTATGTTATCTTTCAAAACTCTGGGAGGATAGACTGAAGCTTGGGTCTCATTCTTAGTTCTGTGTCTTCTTTGGTCCTCCCTCTTGGATAGCAAGGTCTTTACCCACTGAGCTACCCCCCCAGCCTCTCCACCTTGCTTTTTCTTAAAAGGATTTACCCTGCTAGACTGGAACTTAATATGGTCTCAAATTTTCAGCAATCGTCCTGCCTCAGATTCCCAGGTCCTGGACTCCAGGGTTGTGCTACATGTCCAGATCACATGCTTTCTTATTTATTTATACCTGCCTATTCTTAAAGAATATACATTTTAAAAATAACTAAATAATTGTTATATGAAATTATAAAAAATTTTAAACATTTCATGTTTAAATAGAGAAAACCAGCAAGATTTAATGCATGCTGGCATTTTTGCTGGGGTTTTGTTTCTCTTTTTGTTTTGGGGTGTTGTTGGGGGTCACTGTGGTTTAATACAGTTCCTTTATCTGTCTAATGCACATAATTACGCTGACAGCTTTTTAAATAGACTTACATATGGTGTTCTTATATATAATCTTAAACTATTTAGTCGCTAAAGTTTTTAATGTAGGCATAAAATCTGAAAAAAAAACAGGCTATTATATTAGAGGGCTAGTAAGCGAGAAAATTATTTTAGATTCATGAGCCAATACATTCTGTCACTGCTACTGTGGTTAAAAAACAGCCAGAAAAGCATGGCTATATTCCAGTAAAGCTTTACTTTTCTGAACTTGGTCCACAGGGTAGACTTGCTGGTTGGTCCCTGCTTTAGATGATGGCGGTCAATCAATTAAAGTTCTGCTATTGATGAAACAAACTAAGGTAAGGTCAGTAACAATGATATTATGTCACTCACATTTTGTTCACAAAGAAGTTTTAGATCATCTCTCTGAGGGGAACTCCCCACACCCCACTGTGTCTCTAAGTCATCAATCTGGCTTGGCGGATGGTGCATTATTGGACGGACATCACCAGCAGCAGTTGGATCTACAGTCAATTCCTTCACCCTAAAAATACATAAAAATTATCTAAAATTATGAAAGACTCACAGAGAAACAAGAAAACACCAACCTATACAATACAAAAGCAATTCAATAAACATAATAAAATCGATGATGTTACCTTATAGGTCAAATTTATCTGAAATCTGTGGATTTGCTTAATGCGAGTTTACTTAAACAACTTTATGCTTACTTCAAGTGTAATTATTCATGGTACGTTAAGAACTTAGCAGAGTATACAGATTAAGTATTTCAAAACAAACTATAATTGCAATTTTATTTTGTGATAGAAAAATTAAGATCCATAAAGAAACCATTGCTGAAATCAGGGAAGTTTATATGCTATGCAGAAGTCGTACTGCTCAGCTAAAATAGCTCAGTATGAAATAATAATCCCATTTACTTATTCAGACAGGGCCTCACCATGCATCCACAGATGGCCTGACACTCAATTTGCAGATCAGGGTGGCCTCAAACTTAAAAGATCTGCTTGCTCTATTATCTATATTTATAGTGATTCTGGAATTAAAGGCTTGTGCCATCACGACCAGCTCAGTAGTTTTATTTCTAATATCTCAAGATTTCAAGAATCTTAACTTCTGTCATTTTAAAAAATTGCACACCTTAAGTTTATTAAAATAAGGATGTACGTTCTAAATCACAAGGATTGTTATTGCTTGCAGACAAGGAACTAACTTTTTATCACACAGAATAAAGATAAATATGCCAAAGTGACATCATCTTTTAAAAACAAAGGGAAATATGGAGCTTACATTCTAAATAAATATTTTAAAGCAAATTAATAAAGGACATAAAAATACAGATCATGCAGAAATGACCACCACCTGCTAAATGAATGGAAATGAAGAATGGCTTAGAACAAAAAGAAATAAATGAAATGTTTATACGCAGCACAATTCAGAACGAGCTAGCAAAAGAAAAATCGTATGTACAGAATAAAGCAAGACCTGGTAATCGAAGGAGAAAAGTCGTCATAATCGTAAGAAGGAGAGAGATCAGGGCGACTGCCACTACCCTGGGAGAAGGGAATGTCTGATGGACTAATTCCAAACTCCTTTACTCTGCAGTACCAAAACAGTGAAAATCAAAAGAAAGAGCTCTTGGTAAAGACAGCAATGCACAGTTTAACTTTTGTGTAGCAAAGAATATCAACATTGTTAAGGGTGTGTTTTAGAATGACTTCATAAAGAGGTTTCCAAACTTATGTTTCATTGATCCCCTAGCTCAAATCTTTCCTTCCTAGTTTACTTCTCCGCTTTCTCACAAATCTTAGAAACTTCTCAAGGCAAGGCCACTACCTGAATCTGAAGGTCTCCTGCTTTAACTAGACAACCAACTCAATCTACATGGAATGTCTTCCTCAACTTTGTCTGTTTTCGTTTCTGAGACCTGGTCTTACCAAAGCCTGCTGCTCAGCGACTCAGCTAGACTAGCTGATCAGTCTTCTGTTCCCAAGCAGCCCAGCTCTGGACTACAGGTGTGTACAACTGTGCTTAGCGTTTTTACAGACAAGCTAGGGTCCAACCTCAGGTCTTCACGCTTGAACAGCCAGCACTCTGCCATCTGAGCCGTCTCCCCAACCCTAAGCCCTCAACACTTCTGCAGTCCTCTCAAACCAGACACAAGGATGAAATTCTAATGTCTAAAGGCATCCCTGGTCGTAATGAGTTAACTTTAACTTGCTCTTCTAGAATTGTATTAGCTACAAAACCTCCTCTATATGATTGAGAAACTAAGACACTTATGTTTTTGTGGTTAGTGATTCTGATTATGGATCTGAGTGGTAAATAGCCTTTAGGAATGGAATTTTAAAATGTTTCTACTAATGACTACATCAGCTAATATTACTGAATTAATTTTCATCTTGCCTTATGTGACATTTTATAGTAGGCAATATTATCAAGTACTAGAATTAGTAACTTCTAGGCATTATATTATATAGACCTGGTAAGAATTTTAAGATATTATCTTCATTTCACAATGAGAAAAATGACTGAAAAATTAAGCATCTCATTTGTGGTTATTCAGAAAGAATGTAACATAACTAAAGTGCAAACTTAAGCCTGAGTCCAAATCATTTCTTTGTCATTTAAGAATTGAACTCTATTTTCTTAGGATGAACTAAATGAAATGTCTTTCATAAGCTAAAACAGCCAAATATCACTAATTTCACAAAGGTCAAATATATGCATTACTACTTGTAATCTATCCATGGATAAGTTTAACATGGGTAAGTTTCCCTTTTGATAGAGGCTAGCATTGACCTTGAGCTCCTCCTGCCTTAACACCCCCCCCCACCCCCGTGCTAGGATTATAAGCATGTGCCACTAAGTCTGCTGCAGCCCTTTGTCTTCAAGATGATCACTCTGGAAAGCTCACGTACTACACAAATTGACGAATCTGAATGCTGAGTATGGAAATTAACTTTGTTACCCCTAAGCCTATTTCTTATATGCTTCAGAATCTCATCATTGAGAAAAACATTTGTGTCAGACACAGAATTTTCTCTATCACATATCCTCTTATGCAAGCTAAAGTATACTATGTACAGGAATAATTTTCCTAAAACGACAATCAAAAACGTTCAGTAACTATTCTGTGTTTTAGTCACTCCAACCTCTTCCTTCACCTAGAGATTATATCCTCCACTTCAGAAAACTATCTGTTTCACAAGCAACTAGTACA
The DNA here is from genome assembly GCA_026225945.1 of Cricetomys ansorgei. Taxonomy (NCBI): domain Eukaryota; kingdom Metazoa; phylum Chordata; class Mammalia; order Rodentia; family Nesomyidae; genus Cricetomys; species Cricetomys ansorgei. Next base: position 11,716,486 of record JAMJFZ010001230.1, on the reverse strand, counting down.
GATTTTCTTCTTGGAACAATCACTCCTTCATTCTCTCCTCTACACATTTTAATTTTTTTGTTATTTTCTGAAACAAGACCTAATAAAGCCCAAGGTATCTGGGAACTTGCTGTGTAGCTAATGATGGCTTTAAACTCCTGATCTTGCATCCACCTCCAATGTGGAGGATTTCAGGCAAGTGCCATGCAACTGACGGTGTATCTCAATTTTATTAATTGATTGGACTGGACTCGTCATCTTAATCATTTAACATCAATATGCACTGTCACCAATTATTCCTCATCTCTCACAAAACACTTCTAAATATACAGTTTTGACTAAAATATAGATTGAAAAATAATTCAACATTTTACAAACACCTCTCAGCTCTGAAACAGTCCTTTAAGGCAGGCATGATCAGTGACCTCACGGATCTAAACATAAGGAAGCTAGAGCACAGTGAGGCTTTGCTACCATGAGGCAGCGAGGCAGGTAGTAAGCCTACTCTGACCTAAGAACTAACTCGCCGATCACCATACTGAGTCTTTAAACACTTCTTTAAGAACTAAAGATTTCCAGGCTGGCGATGTATCTCGATTACCGAGCACTTGTCTAGAACGGTCGAGGCCCTAGCTCAATCTATAGTAACACGAAATGTGACACACCCCTACTCAGCACCTGGGAGGCAGAGGCGAAAAGCTGAGGAGTTTAAGGTCACCCTCAGGAACACGGTGAGTGGGAGGCCAGTTTGCATGGTACATCACCACTACCTCAGACTATTGCTCTAAGAAGTCAAAATCTGACAAACCAGTGACAAAGAGTCTATACGGTGGTGTCATGACAGCAAGAATCTTTATTGCCTGAAGTTTTAATTCTATAAGATATAATTCTACAATACTGTTTTGATTCTCTGTATTAAGAATCTACCACAAAAAGTTATTCCCTACCACTCTATGAGAACTTTAGGAAAACAAAGCATCTTAAAATGATTTTTAAAAAACGCTCACATACAATATTGTCTTTGGCTAGGAGCTCATAATTCAAACTTTATAAAGAATTATTAAAAACGGAACCCATTTAAAGCTTTATTTTTAAGTAGCTATCCTGTTTATGTTCTGTCGACTTTTTCCCCCATGGGATAAGAACAGAACCCAGGGCAAACATGGACGCTGAGCTATACCCCAAGGCCAACAGGCTATTACTTCCTAACAATGCTTGCCATCATTCAGAAGTCGGTCTATCGAAACAAAACAAGCACAAAAGATTAAAAGAATGATCAAAACATAGTTACCTAAGTTGCTCAAAGATACATTTATAGGTATGAAGACAATTTTTTAAAAAGGAAAATAAGAAAATTAAAACAATCAGGTGAGCTCAAGGTAGAGAGTAACAGGTTTGAGCAATTCAGAATCTGTCTGAGGAAGGAAAAGACATCAGAAGTTTTAGGGAGGATGGTTCAGAGCCTGTTCCCAGACTGGTAAGAATTTTCATGAGAATTAAATTTCTTCCTTGATTATAGTGTGCATGCATATGCGTGCCCCAGTACCTGTGGAGGTCAGAGGTGGGCACCCCCGAGGAAGGGTCTGGGGACTGGTCACCAGGCTGTGCGACAAGTGCCTTTACCCACTTAGCCATTTTGCCTATTTCATTTTTAGATACTTTTCTACATATAGTAATTTCATATTTTTAAAAAGACGGAAGATAAAGTCTATTTTGATTGAAATGAGCTTTACAAAAAAAAAAAAAAAAAATTTAAGACAATCCCCCAAGTAGAAATAGGTTATAAAGAAGGATTTCATCTTTAGGTTAAAACTGTAAGTGTAACATGATAATAGAAGTTTAAAACTTCAAGGAGAGAGTAGATCCAGATCAATATGCAAGAATTACATATGTAAGAATATGTAAACAATCATTCAAGGTGTGTGTGTGCACGTGTGCATGCGTGTTGGGATCTATAAAACAAATATGCCATTCCAAGGGTACCTGAAACTAAATATGACCATAAACTCTTCTAGTTCTCAAAGAATTTGATCCATTTTTAACAATTCAGTTATTTATTAAAGTTGAAAACACTGCTGATATGAATAACATATAACCCGTACACAGCACCAGAAAGAACTGTTATCACGTAAATGATGCAGGCATGTGTATCTGTGTATGTATTTAATTTAATACCGTGAGGAATAATTCCAGCCGAATAATTTAAGAAATCAACTCCCTAATTTTCACTCTAGTCTTTTTTTGTTTGTTTTTCGAGACAGGATTTCCCTGTTGAAACTCTGGCTGTCCTGGAATTCACTCTGTAGACCAGGCTGGCCTCAAACTCACAGAGATCCGCCTGCCTCTGCCTCTTAGTGCTGGGGTTAAAGGTGTGCACCACCACCTCCCAGCTCTCCACTCTACTCTTAATAATACAAGGACTTCCATCAGTGAAATGTAATAAAATACTGTGAACTTTAAGTTGTTGCAATTGAAAAACAATTTGTTCTAGGACAAAAAGGTCAATTTTAATAAAGATGCCAGTCTTACCTAATTATGAAACATATTTCTACTCAATTTTCCAAAACAATTCTAAATGTTACTGAAAAGAGCATGGAAAACTTTAATCTGAAAATTTAAAGAACAGTGTGATCAATCTTGCCCTATCCGGTTTTCCATTAGCTGTGATATAAATTCCATGTTGGAGGTCAAAGAACTGGTGTCTTTTTGCCTCAGCACCATCAAATGCTACAACTACAGGCGTGTGCCCACCATGCCTGGTTTCCCTAGCAGACATCAAATCACACCATATACTGTTCTAATATATTAGATTTCAATTTTAAAATGTAGGAATAGCTTTCATACCTATTCGCATATCGTAACGTATTAAGAGTATTTTCACAGGATGCCATTCCTGGAGAGATTGTGGCAATCTATAAAAGGGGGAAAGCAAAGATAAAATCATAAATGATCAAGACAATAATCCTGACACATAGTTCAGTTAGGTCTAGTCTTACGCTACTTTAAAATGTTTATACTGGTATCTAACCTCTACGATCTATCTACCTAGTCCATGTAATCATAGTCTAAAATTCAGTTAAACATTTAGAAAACATCACTGAAAACGCAGTGGATGATGAAAGTGAGCGTTTAGAAGGAGCGGCACAGACGGCCACACTCCACTACTATTAACGAGATCACTGCTCTGCCAGAGGAAACACCCTAATAATTCTGCCAATCAATGCCTCACAGGACCACTCAAGTCCCTTTAGGAATGCGAGCTCCTAAAGTCTCTTATGAAGAAACCAGAAGGCAGTCTGGGAGTGGGGAGCCTAGCAGCTGTAAAGGTAAACTGTCCTGGAAGAGAGAGGAGACTGAACGAGAAACTCAAACTTCATGCACAATCGCCCAATCTTTGGGTCACAACCTCACTTGTCATAAACACCACAAACTGTCAGCAACACAGTAAAGTGCATGAAGAGACATTTGTTACTGTTCCCACCAGGGAGTAAGTTAACACTTGCTAAAATAATAACAACACATTAGAGTAAGAGAACAGAGTTTCTATGAAGTATTCAGACGTATTATAGCTGCAATGTAATACTTTCCACCAACTTGGCAGGACCATATCTTAAATATAATCTCTCACAATAGAAGGGTAATTAATTATACTTAACAAACACCTAAAACTTCCATAGATATTTTCTATTAATTCCTTCAGGACTTTATAAACAAAATAAAATAAACAACAACAAAAAAAAACAAACGACCCAAAAACCAAAAAACTTACCATGCAAGTACGAGAATTTTCACCTATGAAAGAATCTCTCAACACCTGAGTGAGTTTACTGGCTCGGAAAGGAGTATGGGGCTTATTTCTACCTAAGGCTCTGATGCACTCCTGAAAATTAAGAAAAAGTTTCTTACCAGTTAGGCTTTAATACAGAATATTTTAAGCAACATTTTAAAGAGGTCTCTGACTTGGTAACATCTAAGGATACTTGGTTCTAAAATTCTAAACTGTATAATACTTCACAACGGCTTCATAAATGTTAATTCAAGAAAATGAGTAACAAAAAAACCAAACCTTAATTATTAAAAAACAACAATAAAAGCTGAAAACATCTGAAAGTTCATGCAAAAGGAAAGCTGTAAGTTGAGATTTTAAAATGGAATCCCAAAAGTTACATCTGCTTCATTGTAATCCTTCAAACTCATGATTTTCTAGTAAGGGGGGAAAATATAATAACCCTTTAATGTGAATTATATTTTCCGGGTGAAAATTTTTTCCTTGACCACTATCATTTTTGTTTGTTTTCAAACCATTTTTCCCCCTTTCCTTTGCCCTTTAAGGCTGCTGCCGTGCTTTAAGAGGCTTACACAGAATGGTAGAGGAACTCTCCAAAAAAACCAGATAGGAGACTGTACACCTCCTCTTTGGATCCTGTCTGGAGTCACAGATGGAAAAAGGAAACATTCCTAGCTCAACTCCATAGTTTTTTGCCCCAATAAAGAAAGCATGGCTGATTGTAACCTTTCAGAATGTAGCTAAGCAGCCTCAAACCGGCCTCTGAAATCATATCCTTGAACTTGTTTAAAAAGAATGAAAAATACATGAATGGAAAATAGTGTACAATAAATAATAAATGTAAAAATGTGTACAATAAAATCTATAACTTTAAATACAACAATTAAGTTTGAAAACCTTTTCTTTTGCTTGGTAAAACTTTTTTACAACAGAGTAAGTAAAACTAAAGTCAAAAGTAGAAGACTTTTCATAATTAAATACTCTCTACTTACCTTGAGTGCTAAAAGGCTTTTGTTAATTTCAGCACCTTCAAGCCTGGTTTGCCTGTCTGCACTAGATGTATCGGCTCCTCTTTCATTCCCAGCCAAATCAATGAGAGAAAATTTGCCATGAAGTTTTCCCTTCCTCCTAAGAATGATCTGAAACACGGCGTGACTCCGAGATGAATGTGCGTTTGCAGAAGTCTGACCGGATGTTCTACAACGTGATTAGGGACATACTGGAACATCAAAACCTTTATTTACATGTCAATAGTAATACTGTCACTTAAAATAACAACAAAATCTACGTAGTCAGTTTAGATCACTTAAATACAGAAGAGATACTGTGAATTAATGCTAGTCACATGTACCCAGATCCACGTAATTTATTCTGGCTCATTTCTAACCTATTTGCAGTATGGTATCAACTTGTCAGGCACTCTTAGGAGAGCTGACTTTCACGCCCAGGTTAACAGGCCTCGGCTCCAAGCAGAGGATTGTCCCTAAGGGCCTCACCTGCAGCTGTTGCCTATGTCGATGAGCTTCAGCACATCCTCCACACACTTGACCTCCCGCTCCTGCAGCCCCACCACCTGCACCTGCTGCTTCCCGTCCTCCAGCACTCTCAGCTTGGTTTTCCTATTGAGTAAGTCAAACACCTACAGAAAACACATTCAAGTAGAAAACTAAGACACCAGATCAACAGTTGAGTCCAGAAATAATAAAACTGCTACTTTCAGAACAATGATCAACACTGAAAGCTTGAAAAGACATTTAAAAGTCTCAAGACATCAACAACATATAAATCTTGTGGTAGTGGAGGTCATAAAAAAAAAAAATCAAATATATTTAATGCCACTAAGCTGTATTCTTAAAAAATGCACGTGTACACGCGCGCACACACGCACACACACACAGACACACATCTCCACAATTCTTTAAAAAGGTCTGAGGACAGAAGACAGCTCAGCTAGTAAAGTGCTTGACAAGCAAGTATAAGAATTGAGCTTGATCCCAGAGAAAGGACTGTGCATAACCAGCACTGGGAGGTGGAGACCCTGGGCACAATGGCCAGCTAGCCTTTCCTAAGCCTATTGACAAGCTGCCGACCATGGTGACGTCCATCTTAAAAACACAAGACAGACAGTTTCTGAGAGATAATGCCTGAGGCTGACTGGGGGGCCACTACATGTGTACATGTGTAAGTGCCCACCCGCCTACTACACGTGTGTCCCCACACACCTACACATGCACACATGCATACACATACCTAAAGGTGTGTCCCCACACACCAACACATGCACACACACCTACATGTGTGTCCCCACACCTACACATACCTACACGTGTGTCCCCATATACATGCACACATACCCATGTGTCCCCACACCCCTCATATGCACATACCTACACGTGTCCCCACACACCTACATATGCACACACATGCACACATACCCACACGTGTGTCCCCACACACCTACACCTGCACACATACCTACATGTGTCCCCACACACCTACACACATACACATACCTACATGTGTGTCCCTACATACACGCACACATACCTACAGGTGTCCCCACATACCTACACACATACACATACCCACTCCCATATACAAAAGAAAAAAAGCTTCTCACATACCTTTCCACTATAAATTTCAAAAAATGTTGCATATACTTGAAGTTCTAGTTTCTTATAGTTAGGCTTCTTCAGCATTAAAAAGACATCTCGAGCTGTCAAAAATTGTATACATGAAGTCTGATAAGATGCAACAAATTTTTGAAACCTTGTTCCATTTTTAAAAGAATAGTTAATAAAGTTAATAATACCAATAAAAATAAAATCCTGGAAATAAAGTTGTAAAAAAAGCTACTCTCACATTCCATGAAAGGGTCCAAATGGCTTGACAAGCAGCACAGCTGGCAGCTGCATGGCGGGCACAAAGCCAGGGCCCAGTCTGCAGCATGGACCAGCGAGGCATGCATGGCAGCACACTCAATAAACCTAGCACTTACGTGTTAGAGGCAAGAGGACCACAAGTTCAAAGCTATCATCAGCTACAAAGCAAGACTGAGGTCAGCTTGGAATACATGCGCCCCTATCTCAGAAACAAGGTGGGGCGGGTGATCCAGTAACAGTCACCAGTGAATAATTTACAGTAATCTCTAACGGCGTGTAACATTACAGTGACAAAAATATGTCAAGATTTTTGTCACTAAGAGCTTAAAATTTTACTCTTCTTTTATAACTTTTTCCTTGTTTTTCAAGGAAGGGTCTCAGAGGCCAGCAAAGGCTGGCCTCAAATCTGCTACGTAGCTAAAAGTGACTGTGCATCCAGATGATCTTGCCTCTGCCTCCTAAACACTAGGATTACAGGTATGTACCACCATGCCTGGCCACGATCTCACAAAAATTTTCAAATAATCTTCAAACGTACAGTTATCTAATACACTGTGTATAGATGCAGAATTAAAAGCCTTATTCACACACACTTGAACAATATTCAAGAATAGCATAAATATGTACACAAAGGATACTTACCTGCTAATGCGTAAATTCCCTTAGAACAATCCTGGTTCTTTCCTGAAAAATCACCACCCATAGTCTACATATGGAAAGGAAATAAAGAGTAACAGACATTATTCAGGAATAAATGTTAGGAATGTAGGTCTTAGGTTTGGGGTGAAAACTCAGTCCATAAAGTGCTTGCCACACATATATAAGGACCTATGCTCTATCTCCCAGAACCCACGTAGCACATAATTACAACCCCAGAGTGGGGAAGGTGTAGACAAACAGATGCAGGCTTCCTGGACGGCCAACCTCGCTTGCTGGTTCCAGGCCAACAAGAAACTCTGTCTCAAAGCAAAGTGTGTGCATCTAAGGAGGGACGCCTCAGTCTGCATCTGGCCTCTACATGCACATGCGCACACTGGATGGACTCGGGCGGTGTGATGGGCTGTGAGCAGAAGACTGCAGTACTGCAACAGGACACAACTTTCACAGATTACTCACGTGAGTTTTCCCACTCCCAGTCTGCCCGTAAGCAAAGCATGTTGCCATTCCCCTCTCAAATATCGTTTCTACTAGTGGTCTAGCAGTAAACCTTAAAAGGAAAATGAAATGTGTGTCACAGATATTTAAGTTAAACAAGTAACCAAAATAATATCGAGTAATATAGTGTCATTAATAAAGCACAGCAGGAGTTTAAATAAGCCTTTGTTTCAAAACTGAAATATTAGGTTGGTGAGAAAAAAAACTGTTGCTTTGGACCATGAATTTTAAATGGAAATCTTTTTATCAAGAAAAATAGGGCCAGGTGCTGGGATAAAAGGCGTGCGCCACCACCGCCCGGCTGAGTTGACAGTCTTAAAGAAAAGAATGGCAGAACAATTACAGCTTGGTTTATTTTTTTCAGCTACATTAATAAAATTCACTGCTATGATTAAAAAGTGGGACGGGATAAGAAATACTTCTTTACTGAGCAGAGCCCTGAACAGCATGCTAGAAAACTAATCTACAAACAAAACACTCCATACACCTTTGCTACATTTCTTCAATGCGAAACTGAAAAAGCCACAGAGTAACAATGGCAAGAAAAATGATCAGATCAAAAAGTATGTGATTTCCTCAGTCCGTACAGGTAAGATGGAGTATAAGGGTTGCGTACTGGTAAAGTTAACAGTGAAGTCCAAATGTTTATTAAATCTTTTTAAATGTGTATGTAAATCTTTTTTTAAATGTTTATTAAATCAAACATATCTGTATCAATACTCAAAAATTATTACAAAAATCATACATTTACTTTATGAAATGGGGAGAAGAAAGAATAGTTTGAAGAAAGTTAAGATTACAATTCCCATTTTAAATTGATACTCCACACCTATTTAATAGCCAATGATCTTTAATTTTTCTCCCAGTTTACTGGCCTAAGATCAATGAATATGATCTTAAAGGTATTTTCATGGTAACATCTTCAATTCTTAGGAATCTGTTCTCTGGGAATTTTTGAAAAATAAAATTTGAAAATAAAACACAGCATTCAAATAAATGTAAAGATATTTCTACATGGAGTACAATAGCAATGCTGCAAAAACCTGCTATAATTATTAGAAATAAGCATGTTTGTAAAATAGGTCAAAACGTATCTATATAACATAAAAACCTGATACACCTGTTCATTAATGTGTGCAAGTCTGACTTCTATACAAGCTGATGTAAACTAAGAATTTCATGCAAAACAACAATTAATCTGAAAGATGACAAAAAATTAGGTCAATGTAAGTAGATTTACATTACTTTTTATTTTTTACTTGTAAATATGCACTAAGTAAGGATTTGGACTAATTAGCAATTAATGTGTAACAGATATTTCAAATTTCTTAATTAGTGTGGGAATTAAAAATGGAAAAATTCAAGTTTTCTATGTACCACATCTCGTTACTTATGTTAGTATTTTTCAGATTTTTTTCCACTTTATTTCATGGGTCTGAGTGTTTTGCTTGCAGGTATCCGTGCACAGCCTGAGTGCACTGCCGTGGAAGATAGGAGAGGATGTCGGGTAATCTGAGACTGCCGTTGCAGATGGCTGTGAGCCATCCCATGGGGGCTGGAAGAGGAAAGCAGGTCTTCTCACTGCTGAACCATCTCTCCAGATCCTCTCAGAACTTCTTAACCAATGTGTCTATGGTATGTGTAAATAATCTATTAGCATAAAAAGCTTATTTTTATTTTTTTGAGACAAGGTCTCTCTATGGAGTCCTGGAGCTCTCTACATAGACCAGACTGGCCTTCCGCCTCTGCCTCCTGAAAGCCATCATGCTCAGTCAAAAAACAAAAAAACCCAAACCCAAAAGCTTAATTCAAGTATGAAAGAGATTATATGCTAAAACTCATAGTTTACTACCTTCAGCTAATGTCAGAATGATAAATAAAGCTATACTAACATTGTACTAAGAACAATGTTAAGTGTAAAGGAACCAATAACTTCAAACTTCAAATCCACTCACCTGTAAACCATTTCATTAGGAGCAGAGTCATCAAAGGCATAATCAAAACGAAATGTCTGATTTTCTAAGTACCTTGTTAGGTCTACTTTTTGTTTGGGTTCATGTACCATCACAACATCTTTACTAGGAATTGTGATTACGTCAAGATCTTTCATTTGAGTTTCTAAAAGAATAAATGAAAATCAATGTTCAGCAATTTTCACAGCATCTGATCTAATTAAACAAATTTTTAAAAAACTGAAGTCTTCAAAAACAATTATTTTAACTATGTATGTGTGCATCACATCAGGGCATGGGTGCTGAAGTCAGAGGGAAATGTATCCGGTCACTTCTCTCCACCATGTGGGCCCCCGGGATCAAACTCGGGTCTCGAGGACTGGCAGCAGGACCGTTACCAGCTAACCCTCTCAGTGCTCTGTTTTTGAGACAAGGTCTCAGAGCACAGCCCAGGCTGCCCTGAACGCCAAGCCTCCTCCCTCAGGTCCTGAGTGCTGGATTACAGGACCGTGTACCTTGCCTGACTTTAAGTTCATCTCTCTGCAAAGCTCACTAAGAGTCATACCTTTTTTATTGAGTGGCCGTTTCCTTACACAGACACATATCCTATGTTCGTCAATCTAGGAACAAAACACACATTACTTCACTGTCACAAGCACGTAAAACAGTGGGAAGTGCGCTATAGTTTTTAGCAATTTATTCTGAACATAAATATGGTAAATAACCTTTAAAAAACAAATTAGCATTGCACTAATTTTAATGGCTGTCAGAAACAATTATTACTAAAATTCTGAGCATTATGGAAACTTTATTACTTTGGTTTTGATAAATTATTGCTTGGGAAATAAAGTTTCAGGAAGTACTGTTATTCTTAGCATTAAGTTCTTGTCAAAAAGAGCTCCTTACATTCATTTCAAGATGTGTTGTATACAATAAAAGTAAAATTTCTATTCTACAAATTGGTATCTTTTCATGTTCATTATAATAAAGTTATTGGCAAAGATCACTAACTGGCAAAAAAAAAAAAAAAAAAAAACCCACCCCAAGATTCTCATATTACTAAGCAAAATAATCAGAACAATAACAATGATAAAACTCTATTTTTTAAAAAAATATTTTGTTTTTAATTATATGCATGTGCACACAAGTGCGGTTGCCAATAGTAGTCAGAGGCGTTGGATTCCCCTGGAGCTGGAGATACAGATAGATGGGTCTGACACGGGTGCTACTGGACACCTAATTTGGGTCCTCCGCAAAAACAGATGTGCTCTTAAGCACTGAGCCATCTCTCCAGTCTCATTAATGGCAAATCTTATGTACAATCTTAAAGATAAAACTTACATTCAATACATGCTTTCTTGGGATAATCTTTTCCTATCAGAGACCTATTTCAAAGTTTGACAATTTGCCTGATCTAAACCAAGAGCTCAGATGCAATAGGTGAAACATCTGGTGGTGTAGCAAGGCCTAAAATATATGGGAACGCAAGCTTATGAATAAATCTACTATGTCTTGCAAGCCACTACCTAACACAAATATTTTTGGTAACCATTCAGATGTTATTATTTTTCCTTGGATAAGTATTTTCATTCTGCAGCAGATAATGCAACTATAGAATACTTCTCAGCACTGAAATTATGTCTATTGCAGTCCTTGAGAACATTATCATTGCTAAAGCCAGAGTAACATTTATTTTAAAGTATCAAATTAGTTAACAGTAAACTAGAATGTAGTGGGACATAGAGTCCAAACCAAAGTTAAATAAACTTGGAACTGAGACCAAAGCCTGTGTGAAGGTCAGAAGGAATCTAGGTCTCATGCTACTCACTGACCAGTGCGGCCATTCTAAAGACAGGAGGCTGTACCTGGAAAGAGCAGCTGTGTGGCAGCACCTTAGTATTGATACTACAGAAGATGAATGAAATGAAAGACAAAGCCATATGGGAAAAAACAATATGCAATTAGTAAGTATGAATGTTTTTATTTATAGCATTACACCTTCAGAGTAATAATTCACAAACGATCTTACGGGATCAGCTGTGGTTAGGGGTCTGTAATCCAAGCTTCCTCTGAAGTCTCTGATCATACACATAATTTCATAATTTGGATTTGTAGCATCAACATCCTATTAGAAAATCGGATTTGACACTTATTATACACTAGAATTATACCACGTATGTTATATACAGTTTGAAAATTGCAACTCAGGCAGTGCCACTTGTTAACCAAACCCAAACTAAAACTATGAAATAATTTCCAAGTTAAGGATATTATGTTCAAAATCACTTTCACATGAACAGCACACTTCTGCCCATCTGCATGTATCCTGTGAACTCCGAAGTTTCCTCATTAAAAGTACCCTTCAGTTATTTTTAAAAAGAAAAAATCACACAGAATACATTTACTTTAACTATTTCAGAAAATGGAACATGGGGAACAGCACTCTAGAACACTGGCAAAGAACTCTAGAAAAGCTGGAACTGTGGGAAAACAAGTTCCACATTCCGACTCTTTGAATTACTTCCTTTAGTGTTTCCCAGTGTAGTCTCATCAGCTCTGCAGTCCCTGTGAGGGAGCTGTTCCCGCAGCTGCATCCCTAATGCGGCTCCTTCTCTGCCTACCGTGCCCATCACTACTGCTCTTCCCAAAACACTATTACTTATTTTGTTTCTGTCTGTGCCAATTCAACTGTCAAACATTAAAGGATTCTTTTAAAAAAGCTTGGTCTGCAGGTGTAAGCCTGCTGTTTAGTTATACACACATGCCCTGTCTTTAAGTATAAATATAGTCTCAAAAATAAATTAAATATATATTTAACTCTAAGAAAACCAAGATGTAACAAAACAACCAAAAAACAATACAGCACAGAACTTAAAGCACAAACCAAGAAAAAGTTTTGCTTTTTTGGAGTCAGGGTTTCACGTAGTCCAGGCTGACCTTTAACTCTTGTCCTCTTGCCTTAGGTGCTAAAGGGTATGCCACCACAAGCTTGCCTTCCTACAATGAATAATAACTAATACTCAAAAGTCGGGTTGTTCCACTCATATTCAGATTGCACCAAAGGAAGGTTTGTAAACTGTCACTGAAATTTATCTTCAATTCATCTTTAGAAAAAAAAGGGCACCTAACTTGTCAGCAGGAAAGCAGAATGTGGAGCGAGAATAAAGAGCTCACGGGACATTTACTTATTATGAAGTACCCCCAGGAAACACCAAGTGGCACCTATGTTAAGTGTGAATAAATGTGTATTCCTTCTTTCTCTCCTTCCCTGTCTCCCTCCCTCTCTTTCTTTTTCCCTAGAATAAGGGTCTCAGGTACCCCAAACTGGTTTCAAACTTGCTATGTAGCTGAGAAGAGGCCTTGAACTTTTGATCCTCCTGCCTTTACCAATTCAAGTGCTGGGAATACAGATGTTGTACCATCATGCCTGACTTTGCATTATTTACTTCAAGTACATAGTATCACATAACTTTCAGATGTAAACTGACTTACTCATCAGGTTGAATACTATATTAGATTTATAATTCTACAAATATATATATATACATACACACACACATACATACATATATTATATACTATATATATGAACTGTAGCCTTAACAGTTAAAGGCATTTGAAGATACTATTAAAAAGCAGCCTGATGCTTAATATTTAAGAAGAAGCAAATTCTAAAATTAAATAGAAACAATACAAGCAGAATGAATGTGGAATAGGTACAATAACAACATTTCTAGTATGTAATGATGTTCCATTGTTATTAAACAGAATTGCTACCATCTGAAAAGAACAAAAGAGGAACACAGTAGAGATTCACTCTCAATATCTAGAATAAATCAAAGTACAAATTATTTCTCCCATTTCACCTTACCTAGTTGAACCAAGCCAAGTCAAAACAACAATGACTTTATACTTATATGATCACATTTATTGTGGGTAGTTTTCCAAATCTTTCTAATGTTAGACCTTTCTAAACTGAAAACCTACAATTTTCAATGTTAATACACAGTTTATGATTCTACACACAAATAATTACTTTCAAAATAGAAAAAATTTTAGCACTACCATAAATGCATGCAATAAAAATATCTGTTAAAGCTATTTGTTTTTTAAAAAACCTAGTATTTTTCCTTATCAATTTAAGGAGTTCCTTAAACTTATTTTAAAATCAACTATTTTCACTGATATAATCTAACCTCTTCTCAGAAAAAAAAATTGAAGTTTATGTTACAAACCTGGGCTCTTTTTTCTCTAAGCTCTTGCTGTTGCAATCTCCTTTTTTCTCTCTTTTCTTGCAATTTTTCCACTTCTTTCACACAATTAGATTTTCTACGTGCTAGAAGAAAAAGATAAGCTGAAGAAGTAGTTTTGTTTTTATAGAATTACACTTAACATACAGAAATTTTATGAATAATTTCAGCATACACACAAGTCCATGGTGATGAAGCATGCCAATTATACCTAGGTGAACTTTACTTATGAGCTGCTTTGACAGAAGTAGGAACAGGACATTATACAAATGAGTCAGAGAAAATGACTCAAACACACTGATACATGTCATCTCTTGGTTAGAATTGCAGACCTTTGAATTGAAAGGATCAGTAAGTGTAACTTTCGTCTGGAATATTAAAAAAAAAAAAAAAAAAAAAAAGCCAGAATTTCAAAATCAAAGCAATCGAACCATTGTTGTAACTTCACACAGTGTTATTTTCCAATATATATTATTTGAGTTTGATAGTCTATTTATATATATCAACTCAATTAACAGACTAAATACAAATTAAAATTTGTTGGCAAAATAGTATTTTTAGCCAAGTTTAATACGATTGCTTACTGCTTGGGAACTTGTAAGGATGACCAAGAGAGATTACATGTATGCCTGCAATGACTGAACCCTTGATACATTATTTACATACAAGGAGGTCCAAATTCCTTTTTTGCAGCTTGAACTGGAGATATATCTGAAACACTACCATTCTGTTGTGCAGAAGACGACTGTTCAGGAAGCTGACTAGGCCGTGCGCGTGCTGAACCAACCACTATAAAACAAAGTTAATTCAGAAACGTATTAAAAGCTAGCCAAGGTAAAAGGAAAAGACATCCCCATGTCAGATCTGAAGCATTCATGCCAGGCACAACTCCTCATACCTATACTCCTAGCACATGGTAAGCTGAGACAGGACGATCAACACATGTTTGAGGCAAGCCTAGGTAATAGTAAAACACTGCCTCAAAAAATGCAATAAATAAATAAATTACATTTAGCAAACTGCCAAACTCTTCTATAAATTATTAAAAGTGATCAATTCTATTCAATAAATTGACACAACTAAAAGATATTTTCAAAGTACTATTTATATCAGGAAAGAGAGGCAAACAGATCTGAGTTTGAGGCCAGCATGGTTTTCAAAGCAAGTGACAAATTACGGTGAGACTGTCTTAAAACGCAAACAAAAATGTGCAGAATTAATTCCCATGTGATTTTAGCTACAAAACTGAAATACTGACCTAAAAGCAAAGCTAAAACAACCTGTAGTAATCATTTTTAAAAGATGCATGTGAAACCCATGTCTTACAATTCCAGAATGCAGACACAGTTCCCTAGAGTATATGCAATATAAAAGCATTCTTATTTTTAAAAATGTACACAATTCAGATACATAGAAAGCAAATGTCAAAGTCCTTCTAACCTTCCTTACATCCAGATTCCATTCTTTGCTCCCCAACATTCAAATCTTCAGTATTTCCCCACTGTAAGTGTCATAAAAACGCAAAAAGGAACTCAAAATTAAATATAAACAGAAAGCTGGGTGTGGTGGTGCATGTGTAATGCCAGCACTTGGGACAGTCAAGAAGACCAGGAGCTCAAGATCAGTCTCAGCTGACTATCAAGCTCAAGATGAATCTGGGCTACAGAACCCTGACTCAACACACAGGCACGCATGCACACACCCAGGCACATGGGCTCAGAAGAAATATAAATTCTCAAAAGCCTTGATGATGATGAAAGGAGTTTCTCCTCTCTACTTCTAATCTCTTCTCTGATGCTTCTGGCCCATCTTGTTCTACCATCCTGCACACAGAGAAATATAACCATACAGTAGTTCTGAACTGCTAAACAGTGGGAAAAAAAAAAAAAAAAACCAAACTAGTTTTGTTTATGTGTCCTGGCTGAAAGTATATGAAACTTAAAAGTCAACTATAATTTATATCCATTCAGATTTTCAACGCTAACCATTATACTTTTTGGGAGCCTCTTAGTCAAAAAATTATGACTCAACCTGTAATAACGAAATTCATCCTTGTAACATCATCAACCATCTGACTCTTTCTTCATTCCGTCTTTCTCTAATGCTCTTCTCAAATTTGAATTAGACAAATAAAAATCACGTACCTACCATATACATTTTAAAATTATTTTTGTTTGGTTTTGTTGAGAGCCTTGTTACGCAGCCATCGGCCTAGAATTCATTATGTAGACTATCAGATTGGCTTCCAACTTGCAGGGATCTTCCTGCCTCTGCCTCCTGGGTGCTCTAATTACAGACACATCTCACCATGATTAGCTCATATTTTTTTAAATTAAAGAGCAATTATTAATGCTATTGGGATATTTAAAAAAATCAGGAATAATCATCTTAAAATTAGTCATGTACAGTTTAAACAAATAAGACCAAGAGTAACATTCATTTTTGATATAGCTCATCAAGGCCATGCTAAAGAGTAAGTAGGTAAGATTAAGGGATAGAGTTCTACTTCACCTCTGTTATCTCTTGGGGGAGGGTCATTCTTAACAGACGCCGCAGTCCTTCGGTTCTATAGAAGGAAATAATAGTCGTATGTATTCTCTTTCACTCCTCACATGTATCACTGCCTCAACTTTTTTAATTAAATGGAAGTTGACAGACAATGGTAACATAAAACCAATGGAGAAAAATGATATCAAACAAATTACTAATTTAACAATAATAATACCTCCTGTAGGAAGTATATATCCAAATCCCCCATATATTCAGGAATATGAGAAAGATATTGCTCTAAGGACCTTATTCATTTCAATTTTACACAACTCTATTAATTCATTATTTTCTTAATTCTGAGCTCAGGACAAATGTAGAAATCTTCATATTTACAAATTTCAGTAGTATAATTTTTTCATCATTGCTCAGAAAGGAACACATCAACATATGCGCGCGCACGCGCACACATACACACACACACACACACACCACGGTGGAAGGGTATGGGGGGGATTTTAAAGTTTTGCTTCTCAGAACTATGGAGATCATGCATCAAAGCAGACTGGAAGGTCTTCTGATGCTCAGATTTGGCTATCTTCATTATTGACTCACTATAATTGGAGATCTCAGGAAACATTTTATTGTTACTGCCATCAGATGAGAATCTGAAGTAAAGTGAGGCTAAGTAACTAGACTATAATGCTATCTTGCCAAAACTGCTTCGTACGGGTTGGGTTTCTCCTATCTGAAAAGCCTAAGACCAGAAATGTTTCACATTTCTTCATGTCTTATAATAGTTATATATGTACACCCATGTGAGTAAGATTTGGGAATAGGACTCAACTTTAGGTGTAAATTCTTTCATGTTTCATACATACTTTATACACACATAGTCTGAAGACACTGTGTATATATGTGTGCGTAACCCAGAAGAGGACATGTGGTATCTCCTTGAGACAGGGTTTCTCACTGATCTGGAACTAGGCTGACTGCCAGCAAGCCCTAACAATCCTTCAGTCTCGGCCTCCCATGGAGCTGTGGTTACAGCTTTGTGGAGCACCTGCTCACCTGTGTTTTATTCATGTGTTTGTTAGTTATGTGAACTCACTCCTCATGACTGTGGTGCAAGTACACTTTCCAGGGACCTCCAACCACCTGAAGATAAGTTTGTGTGATATTTTTGGTGTAGCTTCATTCTGACTGTAATTCTTCACACCAAGTTTTGTGTGGAATTTCTCACATGTGGTCTGATAAATATCTTTGGGTTCTTTGGGCTGGCAAGATGGCTCAGAGGGTGAAGTCATTTGCTTCACAAATCTAGACCCCCCCCCAAAAAAAAACAAACAAAAAAAAACACACACACACAGCCAAATATGGTTGTGTATTCCTGCAATCCCAACACTCCTGCACCAAGAGAGGGGCCCGGAGCGCACAGTACAGCAGAAACGAGAGATACTGGCTCAGCAAGGTGGGAGTGAGAACCAACTCCTCTAAGCTGTCCCCTATCTCCACATGAATGCCATGGCATGCACACACTTACACTAACACACAAACCAGGAATAAAATGGTAATAAGTAAAAATGTTAAAACCTTGGCTTTTGGAGCACTTCTGAACTCAGATGGAGGGATCAGTAGTAAATTACACCTTGAGATCTCAGGAGATAATACAGAAGTGGCTCCTTTGTTAAACTGAAATATCAAAGTACTATGAAATAAACATGGCCAGTTATCCTAAAGACATTTCATTATAGGTTTCAAAGATTTGACTACTGCAGAGATTAAGGCAACCAACTTCCAGTCCTATTTATGTAGTTACTAAGACTGAATTCACTTAAAAGCAAATGCACAGCCAATAAGTTAATTAAACTTAATTCTGGCTGCACATTCATTAGATTAGGTTTCTCCCAAAGTAGAAACTAGAAATCAGTGTTTTCAAAAATTCTTCAAGTGATTTTAATGGGAAGCAAAGGTTAACAAGAACACACCAAGGCCTGGTAATGTAGGTAGCACAGTGCTACAATGCCAAGGCAAAGAAGAAAAATTGGGCTTGATCTCAACACGGGAATGGGAAGGGTGGATAAAACTACGTCAATTCATTTAAGGCTTTGAAGCCGTATTTGCAAACAGTCCATGTATATTAAGGACATTTAAGCAGTGATTCTCACTATGCTTAAGTTATAGGAACTGAAACTCTAATTTATGTTTAAAGGGTTTCAAGAGAATGACAGCAGAGCTGAGATGAACAGGCTATTTTCCTTCTGCAGCACTGCAGCTGCTGGGGAGGGTGCAGCACTGCTCTGAAGTTCCTTCTCACCAACTATATACAGGAAGTTCAACTGCTCATCGTTTTAAAATAAAAAATAAAATTACAACTTTAAAGACTTATTAACCTTAAAAAACAGCTACTTTGTCAGTCATTAAGTTTTCATTCAACACTGACAAAAAATGCCTCTCTCCTGAGAAGCTATAAGGCTAAAAGAAAGGAAAAGGGAAAAAAAAGAAAAAAGTTTCTCAGGCAAGGAAAGTCTGTGGTCTAATGTAAAGACCGTCAGCTGTGACCTGGACAACCCTGACTCAAGAAGGTATGCGTGTAGATGCATGGATACAGACCTGGAAGAACTCTTTTAAAAAGCAAACTTATCAATACTTCACACACTTATACATACTCTTCACTCAAGTCAGAGTGCATTCAGACACACACACACCTCTGAATTCCACTAACCTTTACAATTTTGTTTACTTTTGAGGATGAAGGTGGAGGTATTTCAGGACTGGGTTCAATCTCTTCATCAGGTACAAGGTCAGGGTTAAGCGAAAAGATGCTTTCCAAATCAATCTGTTTAAACGAACACATGTAAGCTATAGAGCAAACAAGACTCTTAAATGACTTCAACCTAAGATATGACAATTCACACACTAGATTGTTTAAAACAGTAATCCACATATAGTTGACACTTGATTTTAAGAATTGCTAGTTAAAAATGACCATCAAAACTACGTAATTGCTACTTATATCCAGCAATTTTCAAATGTTGTGTACTAAGCTAACGAACAGGTGATAAATGGAGAGAATACTTTGTTCCTTTCTGTGAATTTTTAAAAATCATTGGAAATTTTTTTAAATGTATAGGTGTTTAATCTGCATGAATATCTGTGTACCAGTGCATGCTTGGTGCCCTCAGACACCAGAAGTATTGGATCCCCTGGGTTTAGTTAGAGATAGCTGTGAATCAAGTTGGGGCTGGGAATTGAAGTAGGGTCCTCTGGAAAAACAGCCATGGGCCTTAACCACTGAGTTATCTCTCTAGCCCCTAACTTGAAAGTTCTTAAAGGAATTATACACAATACCTAAATCATATAAAATTACATTTTATGCTTTGTTTTGCATTCAGAATCTTGACTAGAAATTATGTTTAACCCAGCAACCGTACCTCTTTGCCTTTTGTATCTCCATTTTCTATCCACTCAACAGTTACACTTTCATTATCTTCATTTAAAGATGTCACCATTGCTTGGTGTATTCGGCCTGAGTGGGAAGAAAACATGTATTTTAAAAGCAATGAACGACAGCATTCTTAAATATATTTAACTAAACTTAATGTGCATACACATATATCACTATATCACACATACATGCATACATATAAAACCTGACCATTCTTACAAGGAATTTTCACAAAAATGAACTTTATCCATTCAGTTCATAAAAATCAGTTTCAGAAACTCAGAGTATTAGGTAAGAACAAAAGACTCTGATAAATGGTCACATTGACACAGATGACTAAATTTAATGTCCTTTAACAGTTCTAATGATTAGGAAGTTAACTTGCTATGATTCCAAAACTCAACTGTGGTACACAAAGATTTGTAACATTAATTGTACACCATAATAATATAAAAGACCACTTATGTGAAAATCACTTTAAATCATATGGTACAAACTAAAGACATTTTCTTTGTTCAGAGACAAAGAATGAGACTGAGTCCCCCAAGGGCTAGGAAACACTAATCTAAATGTCCTCTTCTGTAATGATGTCTGCCCAGATCTACTATATTTACTTTCTCTGATGGCTGTAATCTTGCCATCAACAGAGAGATTATGATACATCATGCTTTAAATTTGTTTCCCTTCCCTTTTAATAGACTGTGGACCCTACCAGTCAATAACTATAGAGCTAAATCATTATTTTTAGCCACTGCATGACATTCTTTTTGTTGTAATTTATGGTGGTCTCTGAGGTTACTTTCAGTATTACAAATAACCATGAACATCACTATGTATGTATCTGTCATTATACACTTGCAGAACTGACATCCATGAAGACAAGTCTACTGATACCACCCAGCATTAAACAGAGGAAGTTCTTGATGCAGATCAAACAGGGTTGTGGTCAGTGCAGTAGGGAGCTCCATAGCAATGAACACCCCGCAAGAGGAGTCCTGCCCTGGGCCAGAACAGGCACACTAAGTACCTATGTCAAGCTTTGTCAGTGGGCAGAGATTTGCCAAGAGATTGCAAGTATTCAGCCAAAAGACAAGGATTGTGGAACTATGTTGGGGAACTTTATTTTTAGTTATGTTTGAAATTGCTTTATACACTGTTGGAAAAGGGGATGCATAGGCTTTGGCATTTTGTACTGTTTGCAGGTGTTGGGTTTCTGTGGGGGATGTTTAATTGCTTATAATCTGCACCCGAGGAGTTCTGAATGAATAAAAACACCTGAGCTTAGATGCTCTTCCTTGCTGAGCCGTCCAGTAGGTAATTGCTACAGAACTACTAACAAATGCAGGTTATCAGTTAACTGTTCTCACACAATGGAAGGTCTTTCCTTCTTAGTGATATGGAAGCAGTGTGCCTATACTTAAGGTTATGAAAACAGAAAACAAGTTGAACTAGAAACGAAAATGGAGAATGGCCTCAAGAGTCACACGAGACTGGGAGGATCTATGATGGCTTTATCACACAGGAGTACAGGGTTGCCTCAGCAGCTACCCTTGCTTGTAACCACACAAAATAACCTCACAAAATAACCATTAATCGGGACTAGGAAATCACAGTGACAAGTTTGGGGAAAGGTAAGATACATTGACAGTGTTCCATCAACAGCAAGAAAGGAAACATTTGAGCCCCAGGAAAAGGTGTTTGAATACCAGGCGCCCTGAAGAATAAACCCTATTATGTATTTCCCAGTTTACAGCTGAATTCACAGCATCTGTGAGGCTAAGAAATGCCAGCAACTAATTAGGCTAGCACAGACCTTGTCTAGCCTGTGAAGTATAATCTGGCTGCAAATGCAGGAGATAAGAGCCAAAATAAATCAATCAAGAGTACTGACAATATTTCATTACAAGCATTCAAAAAGCAGAATACTTATTATGTATCAGGTATATATATTTTATTTTTAAAAGGACAAACACAAAAATATCAATTCCTTTGAGAGTCAATCAGCTTTTAAGAAGGTTGCAGCTTTCACATACTTAAAGATTACAAACTCTATGTTTTTGGGTATAATTATTCAAATTATAGGGTGGAAGCATACTCAAGTATACAAATGACAAGTCATCTCCAAAAGTGAACAATATTTATCAGTAATTTTTTAAATGTTTCTATAAAATTTTCTCTTTTCTCATCCATTAACACCTTAATACCTAAATAATAGACAAAATTTGTACAAAATACACTCAAAATGTAAAAGTTAGTGAAATAAACCTTGAATTATAAAGTTGTTTATAATGGTGATTACAAACCCTCTGGAGTTGTTAAAACTCTAGTGGTTGTACTTTAGGTATGATAAAATGACAAAACTCGATGGCTTGTAATTTTAAAGTATGATTTTTAAATTCTACAAATACTTTAAAAAACCCTGGCTGAGTCACATATATACATCCATATAATTAAAAAAAATCTTAAAAAAACCTGTGTTCCAATAAATTTAAATATTAAGACTCTTGGGCTAGCAAGATATGGAAATGACCAGAGTTCAAGTCCCAGGACCCACAGGATCTACACGGTGGAACTCCTACAACTTGTCTCTGGTCTTACACAGGCAGTGGACACACACACAATAAATGCAATTTAAAACATTTAACTTCTCTAGTTTATTCTTTGTTTTTTCGAGACAGGGTTTCTCTGTCTAACTCTGGTGCTAGGATTAAAGGCATGTGCCACCACTACCTGGCTTAATTTACCTATTCTTCATAAAACAATTAGCAATCTCAAATTCTCAGTAAGAATATGACTATATAATTTGAAGTTTTGGTGTTTTGTTGCACAGACTTTTAAAACTAAGCTATTAAAACTTAAGTTATAGCCTTCTGTGCCTCCAGCAAGAGAAGAAAAGCATGCAAAAATAACCATTCTCGGAGCAAAGATGTATACATATTCAGATTAAGTGCCTGGATGTACCAAAAGGGAATGTTACTCAAAGCAGCTGGTAAGCAGATACCTATAAGAACTTTCTTCAAAGTCAGTCCCTTCCAGAGAAAATTCTGATAAATTTGGTTGGAAAATAACATTTTGCCACTTTGTATCACGTAACTTGCGAAACACCCTCTTAGCTGTCTCTTCCTTTCTCTCCCCTTTCCTTCCCTTTTACTGTTGTTTGTTACAGTCAAGGCTGCTTGAGCTTGAAATCTCCCTGTCACAGCCTTCTGAGTGCTGGGATTACAAGTACTTACTATTATGCTGGCTTCTCTTATCACATGTGATACAGAGTCTAATCAGTTTTATATTTAATTATAAGAACAAACAACCAGTATGAAATATAAATTCAATATAATATAAATATAAATTCAATATAAATATAAATTTGGGTACATCTTTCGAGTCATAGCAAAACATTTTATATTTATATTTTTTGACTAAGATTTGTTTCAAGGCTTTTTTTAAGAGCTAAAGTTTATTTCTTCAAAGAATTCTAAAAAGCATGCTCCTTCAGGAACATAAAGAAAACCCATTGCTAATAAAATTCAATACAATGATCTATTATCGTTAACAGTATAATGGGAGAATGTTGGAAAAATAGAGATTATTAAATATTTTAAAACAGAAAAACTAAAAACTTCAAGGATGCTATGAAAAGCGTCGTTTAGAAAATGAAAACGATTATTAAGTACACAGTAACAGTCATACCTTGCATCTTGATTAACTGCCTAAAAGCTGTTTATACCCTACCAGTAGATGCAGACTGCTAAGGAAAAGGCCAGAAAGGACTCTGCGGATGTTCAGGTTAGACAGGCAGGAGTGCGCAGGTCCAGCATACGCCAAACTCTCCAACTGACATCCAGGTCTGCTAAGCAACCTAAGCAGTGGTGAAGAGAATCCTTCAGGCTACTACCAGCACCACACCACCAACAGCTTTGCTGGAATCAGTCGCCATTACAGAAGGGCAAAATAACCTGTCAGCTGACACTGGTAACTGTACAGCTACTTAATAAATCCCCAGGGAATGGAGCTTTGCCAAACACAGAGTTCTTTCTATTTTGGTTCATTACACTTAGGTTACTGTTAATACCAAATGTAAAAGGTCTACCATAGTCTTTCTTGGGTTTTAAACATAAACCTAACATTTTGATATTGGGGGGGCACAATATAGCTTAGACTGTCATGAAGAAAGGTGACTTAAAACTGAGATACACTTTTATCCATACTGTGCACAAACTTTTTTTCCAACCTTTTCTCATCAGTCCACTGTTTTGAAGGGGATATAAAAACCAATGTTGTTGAGGTCCTCTCGGGTGACACGGAAGCTGCAGGCCTACTTGGGTTCCTGTTGTTGTTCTGGGGTAAGTGAACCATACTCTGTAGTAGAACGATCATTTGGAAGAGTTCACTGTAAAGCCAAAAGGTTATTAAATCATTGTGGTTCCCTAATGTTTTACATATTTGGAATTGGGTAAGTGAAGATTTAAAATACCAAAATTCAACATAAAAGTGATATAAAAATTTAAATTTTAAATCAATAAGAACAGCTGAGACAGAAAAAAAAAAAATTAAGGCCCTAAAATTCCCTTAAGGCACTGACAAGAAAGCCCGAGGACCTCAGCTCCACCTCCAGAACGTCCCCAAAGGTAGGAGAGAACTCACTCCAAGATGTCCTCTGACCTCTACAAGATGCTCACACATCACCATACACCCAACACAAACATTTTAAAGCTCACTTCATGAAGCTTCTAAACTAATTAAGTTTATTAACTAAGTAAATCTGAACACTTATGAACTTAAAAGGACATCTTCACATGTCCTTCTGTGATAAAATATATCTTTGTTAAGGAAAAGAATTTGTTCTCTAGAATTGATGTTCTCTACACACCAATGTTGCTCAAACAGCATTCTGCTGACAACTCAAGAACATGAAAAACTGCCTCTACACATGTTCTGCCTTAAATACAGAACGATCTTACCGAGTAACAGTTCCCTGGCTCTTACTCAAAGGAAATGCTATTCAAGTGCTGGCTACACAGCAGTATCCTCTCTTGTGCTTAAACACACCCTCACAGGAGATGGAGCCTCTAACGTATAACACTCCCTGTAAAGTTACTACTTCCCCAGCAATTCCTCATCACAATCCCGGCTACACCACCAGAGGAATCTGTGGCAGTAATGGCTAAGCAGTTTTCTCAAATTTCTGCTTTCAACATCTGGCCAAATTGAGACAAGAAGCACTTCTTAAAGCTTATGAGTAGGGTAAAATATAGAATACAAAATTCTGATGCCTAGAGCAAAAGATATACAAAGAGCAATGAACCCGTAGAAGCTTGGTATGAATGGAAATGCTAAAGTCAAGTTTCATTTATCATATCAAGTTTGAGGTCATCACGTTATCTATCTAGCAGTGATATCAAGTATCCGGCCTGACAACCCGAGTTGGAACCACAGGACCTACAGTGGAAGGACAGAACCAACTTCCCTGCTCTGTCTTCTTACCTCCACATGCAGGCCATGGCACACATATACACTCCCTCATACAGTAACTGCAAATGAGGAACAAATGTATGTATCAATACAAGTAAATAACTATGTAAATTACTAGCAAAATGAGAAGGGATGAGACTGTGCTCAAATGCTCTACAGGAGCAGGGAAGGCCCATACATATATTCCCAGCACTGGGTGAGGCTGAGGGAAAAGGTCCATCCTAAGTTCTAGGCCAGCCTGAGCGACACTGCAGAGTAATGACTCTGTCTCAGAAACTAGACTAAATGTAACTAAATTGTGATCACTTTATATAGTTACTGTGTAGGGAAGTATTTACTTACGCATATCTGTACTGCGTGTAGATATATAAAATAAATACAGATACACTTTCTTGAAAGACAAGAAAGTTCTGCACTTAAAAAGAAGTTGGTAACACTGGAAGAACAAATGCAGGGCAAAGGATGGAGACTTTTCAATATGTGTACATGCTATCTAGAACTTAATGATTAACCATGGGGCTGTATTGCTAATCAAAGTAAGTAATTACATTTTAAACAACTGTCTAAATGGACACTAAAGCAACAGTACACATTCTTTGTCATGTCACACTTGACAATGTTAAAGCTTGTACAGAAGGAGTAGCACACCATCTCATTTAATCTCTGACTCAGCAAGTAGGCAATCTCGTGTAGAGCTATCTGCTAGGCAGTGGGACAGTGGAGCCTCAGTCTGACCAGACAAAACTAAGCAGTTAATACACTCTCATGAACATTTTGACAAAATAAGCAAAAGGGACTCTGCGTATAAAGCTGGGATGTATCCTAGGGTAGGAATTACGAAGGTCAAAAGGAGAAACAAGAGTTACCCAGCTTGTCTAGAGTACCCTGTGCTTCAAAATAACGGTAAGAAAGGCTAGCAGGGTGAACCAGATTGCTCAGGCTCACTAAGAAACCGTAACTATCAAAGGTGGCTCAGGAACTGCAGCACAGCAAGACAGATGAGAGAAGTACTACCCCATCGAAGCCAGAGAGCATCCGGATGGACAGAAGGCTGAAGGGGACCTGAGCAGTTAATTAAGAAAATTCAGGACAGGATACGAAGTTCAGAGCAAAGAGACCAGGAAGACAACTAGGTCTTAGAGTTAGGCGAAATAATAAAAAGTGATGAGGAACACATCTACATTTAGGGACTGCTTTAATTTGGGGCTCGCTAAGTTTGAGGTGTTTATGAAACACTCAAAGAGATTTAGTAATTCATTAACTATATACACTGTCTGGAACCACCCTATCTAGGCTGAAGAGAGGATTCAGTTTACCTATATAGAGAACTATATAAGAAAAACTTCAGGTTTAAGACCAAAACCTAAGGTACATCATCTGTCAGAGAATAGATAAACCACCTTTAAAGAAGGAAAAATATGAGGATACGAAAATGGGAAGTTCTGTTTACTTTACATAATGACTCTAATAAAGGCATAATATGTAAGATTAAAAGCAAAATATCGCTCATAATAAAATTACAACTTAAAGAACACAAAAAATACCTACTATTTGGGGGATTATGTATGAGGAAAAAAAGCATCAACAATCCACATGTAATTCCAAAATAATAGGATTATAAAACTGAGGCTATGGAAACTGGACAGGGCCCTGAACTGATTAATTTCATCGGCACTCTTACCAAGCCATAATTGAGCACATTTCTGTGACAACACCCACCTCTCATCTAGTAAGCATCTTTCATATGATAGACTATTTTTCTGTCTAAACCGTGAGCAGGAAGGCCTAAAGGGCATTGACTGCAGATTAGCATTCCATTTTCCAAAGAAATTATAGAGCTATACAGTATTTAAACGAGCACAAAAGCTGTTTTAGTATTTTGTTGTTGCTAATCTTTTCCAAAAGCTCTTTCCTTTATTCAAAGCATTGACTAAAGGGACACATACAGCAAGTACTAGTTGGATTAATCGAAAACAAACAAACAAAAAAGCCCACAATCACTACCACCAAGGGCAAGGCAAGCTAAAACCTAAAAAAATGGATGCATTACTTAATTGTAGAACTTTTAGAGGCGACTGTTTTGCTAATCGTCCATTTGTCCATCTATGACTGACCCTGACTGACAGGTCGATGTCTTTACTAAAACAGTTCAGACAAGTTCTGGCCAATAACAGCATGTCATCAGAGAGCTGTATCTAAATTCCAAGATTTATCTCATCAACAGAGGCCTCTAGTTTTTCTCATTTCCTAAACATATATAGGCAACCCATTATATCCACTTCTCTTTACTGCCCTACAATAAATCACAGGCTTAATAACACTAACCACAAAACCAATTTACGCACAGGTGCTTAAATCTTATATTCAATTTTGGCTGATCTCAAGGATGATGCTTCAAGACACAAGGCATTCATCATAGTATCTGAACTACAAACTCACTGTGTTCATATACTAAAATAAGAAATTATTTATTCCAGTTGTCAAACATATCTGAATCTTTCTCACTGCATTTTATAGCTCATTTAAAATTATCTTAGTTGAGTTTACTAACAGAGTTATCAAACAGACTAAACATGATAGATAAAAACAAAACCAAACCAATCAAATCTGGGGCTGGGGTATAGGTCAGTTGATACAAGGAACTGTCCAGCATGTATAAAACCCAGAAAAGTAACACTCCAGCATGCACAAGGCCTGGGATCAATCCCAGCACTGAATAAACAGGGTGTGGTAGCACACACCAACAATCCCAGCACTGGGGAGGCGAAGGCAGGAGGACCTTAAATTCAAAGTCTCCATTACAAGGTGAGTTCAAGCAAAGCTGCCTAGCAAACATACATGAGATTCTACCTTAAAAATAAAAAAATTAAGGGGCTGGGGACTTAGCTCAGTGGTAGGCCCTAGGTTTCTCAGCTCCAACGGAAAAAAAGAGACAAAATAACAAAATTAAAAAACAGCAAACCTGATTCCATGGTTTATTACATCTTCATTCTTAGAATTTTATAGATTACCATTAATTGGTCCATTATTTCAAAAGAGGCCTAGACAAAGCTTGCACATCTCTTTCCCATATGCCTCCTCCTCCCTCATACCCTTCACTATCAATACCCTGCACCCAGTCCATTTGTTACAATTAACCACAACCACACACCATTATCTAGCTTGTATCAGGATTTACTTCTAGTGATACAGTATGGAAGCAAAAGTTGTTTTAAATTTTAATTATTGTGCCTAAGACATCTATAGAACAAGGACAGATAACAGCTGGGTGGGGCTGTTCAAGAGAGATACAGAAAGACATAATCCTGTAATCACACTTGCCCAAGGACAGACAACCTTCTGGAATGTTGGGTGGGGACTGTCTAGCTTCCATTTGGTTAATCCAGCTGCACCAGATGTGCCCAGAATGCACTGGACATACTTAGTCAAATGTGGGTGGGAGATAACCCAGACAGGAAGTTAGTCAGGGTAGATGCTTGCGCCTGATTGGACCTGGTGGGAAGTACAGAGCCTTATGGGGGTTCTGCCTTTTTGAGCATTTATCCCACATGATTGGGGCCATTTCTGGGGAGCTCTGGAGGTGGCAGGACCATTCCATGGGAACCTCAGAATGGTCCTGGTCAGAGTCCATCTTCCTGGCCAGTATTTAATTAACTTAAATAAACCTTGCTTCAAATTTGACTCAATTGTGGTGATGGTCTTGTTCTCAACCAGTGCGATTTACAAAAGCCACTATAGATTTTAGCAAATGGCCACTATTACGCTACTATCAAGAATAATCTCACTGCTCCCAAATCCTCTGCCTATTATGACATTCTAAACACTGAAAAGATATTTAGCATCTTAAGGAAGAGGATGGAAGGCAAATGCCAGTGCAAGAAAACAGGCCAAAAATAAGAAGAAAAGGTAAAGGAAGGCAGTCAGTGTGGGAGCAAAGGACTGGGGATTCAACCGTAGAACCTGCAGATGACAGACATGTACTCTACAACTGAGCCACACCTCCAGGTTCATTTCAAGAATCAAAACATTTTATTATCTCTTAGTGGCTGGAGAGACAGCTCAGCAATTAGGAGCAAGCACTTGCTGATTTTGCAGAAGTCCAGGGTTCAATTCCCAGAACCCTCATGGCAACTCACAGCCTCTAGATCTGTAGTTCCCTGGGATCCCATGCCCTCTTCTGGTGCACAGACACATAGGCAGACAAAACACCTACACACATAAGTAAAGTAAACAATATATTATCTTTTACATAAATAAAGCCAAGTTCTTTGCTGTAATTCTTCCTTCCATTCCATTCCAGGAATTCTGACAGACTTGGCCCGGCTTTAAGACAAAGCAATTTGTTAAAGCTTAAGTAAATCCTTGTCGCATGTAAACATTTACTGGAAGTGCCCCACACCTTAAACTCATTTCTTAAAAAATATAAATGGCAAAAGGCAGCCAGAGCTGGTCTCTTTGATGTCACAGTATACCTAGGCTTTACAGTACTGTAAATAGCATTCATGAAGAGGATTAGCTTGACTAAACAGAACTAAAGAGATTTTTATGAGCTACACTCAGACTTTTCAAATGTGAACCTCCTTCAGGACTGCTTAGCACAAGTGACACAGCCACACCACGCAGCTTCCTGTTGCCATGTTTCCATCTCTTCTGCTTGTTAGTCACTGTTCACCCCCAGACTGAGTCCATGCTCATTTTCTGTAGTTCTGTCTCTACCCTAATCACTGGCTAACCCTATTACCGCTTTCAAGCAGATTAAGTACTACAGGAGTTTCCAAGTGTCCTAGAAACTAATTCCAAGACCCTCACCTTACCTTTGCTTTCAAGTCTTTAATGAGGTGCCCTGGGTGCCCTCCCCTTTCCTTGTTCGCTTCATCTTGCACCCTTCCACCACTGTTTGAAATTCCCTTTACCAACAAACAGCACTGTCTCCAGCTCAGGAGCGTCTGCCCTGCCATGCCCAGAACGCGGCCTCCTCCAGCCTCAAGGCAACCATCCTCCTCTTCACTACACCTCTCCACCAAGCCTAGCCAGGTCTCGTTCATTAGGAAATCCAACTTTCTGAAAATAATGGGTCATGATCCTGGCTCACATTAGAATCTGTTTGAGGCTTAGTTCCTCTTCTATAAAGTAGGCGAGAAACTGCCTACTTTAAGGGCATGAATACCAAAATCTCTTCAGATATCAAAAGTAACAAGTGACTCTTAAAACTCTTCAATGGAGGCTCTCATTTTATAGCCTGGCTGGTCTCCAATTTGCAGAGATCCTACTTTTTAAGAAAGAAATTAAAGTTAAATAGCACAAAGGAAGACAGAGCTGACTAACAGGTAGACAGTTTGTTGGCCAAAAGTTATGATCAAATGAGTTACCCTTAACACACTTGACAAATGTAACCACACACGTACTCCTTACTGGTTCTATCTTTAAAAATAATTTTACATAGATGGAATTGTGTTAAAAAATGAATGCCAAAACCTACAAAAAGAGGGTAAAGTCTCTTAAAGTAAATAGAATATAACAGAGAAGTACTTGGCAACACTGTGAAGGAGTCTATTCTCAAATCACACTAAGTATGAGCAGCTGGTGGAACGCTCTACTCCATGTCCTACTTCCTAAGTCCACGTCTTTAAGGATCCAACTCAGGTTCCCTAAAGAAAAGCCAGCTGTCAGGAGCTGCCAGAACCTTAAAACTGAGCACAGTTTACAACTGTTGGAATTAAAACAAAGGTTAAAAATTAGAAAATAAAAAATAGATCACTAGTGGCAAGCAATGCCAACTCATCAACTGGCAAGGCTGTCGAGAATGAGAGTGCTATAGCAAGCTGAATCCCGGTTCTGAGGGGAGCGAGCCTCAGACTCAAGAGCCGACTCTTAAGAAATACAGATGTCCACAAAGAAGAGCATGCTTCTGTCAGTATTAGTCACAATTAACCAGCAATGAATTGGCCTACCATTTTAGTTTTCATTAGACGATCCCGCTGCCCTCGCATTTGAGTTTATTTTGCTCTCTACATTATCTGTGGCACAGCATCTATGCATCCTAAACACTTAAATGTTTGGGGAACACTCTAATGTCTATGCTTTAAAGAGCTATTTTATTTTTTAAAGTTTACCCTTGCGTGTAAGGTAAGTGTAAAAATATTTTGCCAGAGTGCCACATCCACCCTGGTGGCTACGGAAGCCAGAGGAGGGTGCCACACTCCCTGGAACTGGATAGCTTGTTAAGAGCTGCCATGTGGGTGCTAGTCAGCTTCCCACAGCCTTTGGAAACTGTCTACTTCAGTTTTGCATTAAACATGCTTGTGTAACCCACTGGAAATGCTCCTTTGTACACACATGAGATATACCAAGGATAAGACCCTATCCTGAAGTTCATCTGCTTTATATATGTATCTTATACACATAAACTAAAGCTAATTTTGATTGTTTTTTTTTTAGTGTGCCTGTGTTTTGACTGCAACTCTTCATGTAAGACCAGGTGTCAATTTCCAGCTTGTAATACCACATCAAGAGTCAAAATTTTAGATTTTGCAATTTCAGTTCATGTATTTTTGTATTAGAAATATTCCACCTGTAATACTATTTATTACTCTAGCTTAAAAAAAATGTAACAAAAACAAACAAACAAAAACCCAGCTGGTGTATGACAGAAAGAAAACCACAAGTGTTCCACAAGTGGACCAGGACTGTAACTTATTTTCTCCAGTTTAAAGTGTATGTCTAAGCTTGGAATTAGCTGTGACCTCAAACATCTCAAGCAATTACTCTAGGTTACAGACCAGAGGGTATGAAATCAGAAAGTGGCTGAATTCAAGAATTGAGCTTTGTAAAGGCTAATGTAGTTTTGTTGCTGCGTTTTTTAATTTTGAGACAGAATCTCACCATGTAGCCCAGGCTGGCCTCAAACTTGCAGAGAAACTCCAGAGTGCTGCTTTCTAGAGATTATAAGCCAACACCACTATAACCAGCTGATCAACGTATTATCGATGACAGGCACACTGGTGGCTAGAAAGAGAGGATCCTGAGTGCTCATCCAATTCTGGGATTCCACACTAGTTTGCTTTTCAGTGTTTCAGCAAAAACAGCTTAACTGGCTCTGTCCTGCTTCCCCCAAAATTATAAAGTGTAGACATTTGACAGTGAAAGTTAATACACAACCTTCCCTACAAATCTGTCTGAGAACTGAGTGGCCAGACAATTTATAGAGACTCCTAGCTTTTTATGATTCTAGTGGAAGCAAAAGTGATTTTTAAAAACCTTCAGTTGTTTATCCTTTACCTTTATAAATGATAGTAAGTTAGAATTAGATTTCATCAATTTGGCAAATTTAAATAAGTGTTACAAACTGATAGTTTTCTAAGCTTCTTTGGTGGTAGTGGAAGAAATTCTACTACAGAAGCTTATGTGTCTTAAAAAGAAAATTAATATTCACAAAGTAAAAATCTTACTATCAGCAATAACAACATTTGCTTGCATTTACAAGTGGCTAATTGGCATCTGACCAGGTTATATCCTATTTGGATTCTGCACCCATAAATGATGTACCTGTTGTCTTCCTACCCTGCTTATTACTTCATATGGCTCCTGTGAGAACCCACTTAGATGTTTAGAAGCATTTGGGAAAGTTGGCTAGTCATATAACACCAAAGAACTACTAGCACCAAAGCACTAGTCCCTTGCAAAGGAAATTACCAATCTACAACACCCGTGCTATCCTAGGCCCACAGCAGTCACAAACTTACAACTATATTCTTACATGGTCTATTTTTATTATTTAAATCGTGACTCCATTCAGCAGAAGCCTTTAAAATGGCATGTGAGGATGAGCTAATAGAATAATAAATGGCAAAGCACGTAAAGAATTAGATCATTTAAGAATCTTTGTAAGGCTGTCCGTTCTAAGGGCTAACATTCCTGCTGGCCCTTTGAAACCGCATCTCTCTGCTTTTCCAATGCTTTGATGAAGATGCTGTTTTCCCAATGTTTAATTAAGAAACGGGAGTATTTTTCTCCCACAATTTTGGGTCTTGTGACTAGCAACTATAATTTATCAATAATCATCATAATGTGGCTACATAACGCTCTGTAGTTCTTTTCCAATGAGAGCAATTTTCTGCCTACTGACCAGGCTGCAGAAAGCTGTATATAGTTCTGAAGGAACAGAGAATTCCTCCTTCCAAGTTGTAATTCTTGGTAGTCAGGTTTCTATGATACGCAAAGCAGGTTAATTGCAACTGGACTAGCTATGTGATCCAGACAGGTTACTCGTGCTGACCTGTGACCCTGTTTCCATTTATACAAAATGAGAATTAGATAATCTTCAAAGATTTTCTTAGTTGAAATGTTAAAAATCCCCACTAAATGACATGTCAACTAAGAGACCTTCAAAGACTAACGCCACCTGAGCCTCACCTGTAAAGTCTTTTCAGTTCCTAGATATGCCCGGTCCTCTAAAGGGCAATTACCACATGACTTTTGCTTTGATAGTGCAGCTTTAAAAAGTATTTTTCCCAAGGCTGGAGAGATGGCTCAGAGGTTAGGAGCACTAGCTGCTCTTCCAGAGAACCTGGGTTCAATTCCCAGAATCCACCTGGCAGCTCACAACTGTCTGTGGCTCCAGTTCCAGGAGATTCAACACCCTCCTACACACATTCATGCAGACAAAACACCAATGAACATAAAGTAAAAATAAAATATTAAAAAAATATTTTCCCAATGAAGACTATCTGACTATGCATCTGTAAAACTGTAGTTTTTTGAGTCACTGAACTCTAAAACGGACCTGAATCAAGTAATAGTAAGTCATATGCAAGAAAATGTAGGTGTCTATTTTAAGAGACCTTTCCGATTTCCACCAGTTTGTAGAGGAATATTTAATCTTTTAATTCAGCAACATGGCTGCTCTAGGAAAGGATCACAGAGGCCTGTGTGATCTGGATGGAATGCAAAAAGAATATTAGTCAGACTAATCCTGTCTTCTGTGCTAATGCTAGGTGAAAGGGATTTCTGTGGTTAAGGCAACATAGCACACAACGTTTCATTCCAACCCAGAAGACAGTGGTAGCACACGCCTTTAATCCCCAAGACATAAGCAAGTAGAAGCAGAGGAAGCAGAGACAGTAAGAGCGACGTGTGAGATGAATCAGAGTGACCAATCAGAAAAAGAGTTGGCAGAGTAAGTCAGTGCTGACATGCCCAACTCTCACAATATAAAAGCAGGCTCTCAGCTCAGAGAGTCAGCAGTTAGAGAATCAGTCAGATAAGACAGAGGCTATTTGTAAGGTCTCCCAAGCTGTTGTCCCAGCCTGCAGCCAGCTGGGTTTTGGCTGGTTCCCTGCACTGGCCAGGGGAGGCTCGGGAGGGAGGGGACGGGGGTTCTGGGACCGGGCAGACCCTGATACCCCATGCCGAGAACTAATGAAAGAGACAGATGCAGTCCTGGGAGTCTCTTCTGGTGGAAGCAGGGCTCAATTTAATGTGGGATGTCTGCTACATATATGTCCAACAGCAGGGGAGGATCCTGGGTACTCAGGGTGGGGAATCCACCGGGCTAGACAAGGGCATTGGGGTAGCCTTATTTGCATGCGGGTCTAGGGTCTAGGTGCCTATGGAGGGGTGCCTCTTCACAAGGCATGGTCTCACAGAGACAAAGAGGGAGGTGTCCTATCAGCCACAGGGCAGACAAGCAACTACCAAGTTACTTTCCTTTTGCTTCTGTGAAACAGGCAATATTTAATATTTAGCTGGGATCTGGCCAGGGCCAAAGGCGAGGAGCAGCTGAACACTTAAAACTCTCACCTTCTGAGATGGCGTGGTGTTTCTTAGCTGCTTCAACCTGCTCTTCAGCCCCATGGCAGTCCCACAAGAGACAGTTCAGCAGAAGGAGAGCAAGTTTGGGAGTAGTCAGCCAGAGCCAGAGAGTTTAGTCAGAAACAGCAAGCTCAGAAGGCCAGTCTGAACCAGTCAGCTTGGAGAAGAGTTTAAGCCAGAATAGTGAAAGAGTTGAATCAGCCAACCAGAAGAGACAATTGAGCTCAGTACAGCTCTGAGTTCAGGAGCTTGTCAGGGTGAGCTCAGTCAGCAGTAAGTCTCGGAGGCAGAAATATTCTAGTTCTAGGGTCAAGATTAGATTGTACGGAGGCTAAAACCCTCTAAGGATCAGGGACTGAACTAGCCAAAGAATAAACTGCCTTTTGCCCTGAATCCAGGTCTACACCAGTTTACCTGCGATTGAAAACAATCTCTAAAGTCCAAATTCCTGCTATATCAAGCCTTAGAATACTAAGAAGTGAAAAGGCATAATAAAACAAAACCAAACCCAAACAACCAACCAACCAGTCAGACCTTAGATCCCTTCATTCAGTCATCTCTGAGGAACCAGGACAAGGAAGCCACCAGCAAAGGGGAACACAGTGGGAAAGTGATGGTACAGAATGAGCAGATAGAAAGGTGTCACTTCCTGATAAAATTCCAGTTGACTGGCCAATTAAAATGCTTTAAAATTTAAAATTACATTTATTCATTATGTGTGTATTTATTTTTGCATGTACATGCCTTGGGCACGTATGGAGGTGAGAGAACAAGTTGTAGGGGTTGGTTCTCTCTCTCTCCACCATGAATGTTCTGGAGATTGAGCTCAGATCATCAGGCTAAACCTTTTCACCTGCCTTAAAACAGTGTGTGAAAACAATCCAATAATAAGCAATGAACTCAACTGTCAACCACAAAGGTGTGGGTGATGAGATGTACTCAAGCAAAGGATTAAGTGTTTTAGTCTTGTAACATCCAGGCTCAGGTTGTATGTGTGGCTATCTTCACATGCCGCTATGGCATTCTCGACACTCAACATCTACTTTAGCCGTGCAGTTTAAAAACATATTAAGCAGTACAGATCTAAGTATCAATGCTTAAGGAAATATGCTGTCTCATGAATGACACAGTATGACTTAGGAATTCAGAAACCTACTGGTAATCTGGTTTTAAGTATCAGCAAAGACTTACTGGGGTTAGCATTTGTGCAGGATCTTCAAAGATACAAAGAGGCCCATTTGGTTTACACTTTGGCCTTTGGAATCCTTTAAGGTATGACCATCATTGATAGGAAAAGCTGGTCAGGACAAAGATCATGCATACAGCAAAGTATCTATTACCCAGTCAATAGCAGACTGAAATGGCCCTTCTTGACTCCTGTGATTTTAGGTCTCAGCACAGCAGTGTTTATTCAACCACAACGTTTATTTATTTATCTGTATATATACATATGTTTTTTACAATAACCACTAAGTATTTTATACAATCACAGGTCTATTATAGAAAGGAGGAAGCAAAAACAGCCTCTTTAAAGTAAAAAGAGAGAAGGAAAGCTTGGAGGATCTCCTAGACATGAAGTTCAACTGTGAAACACCTTTAATGCCAATTAGTTTCTTTACAAATTACCTACATTTCAGGGCTGAGGTGTAGCTCAAGCCATGAGTGCCTGGTCCTCAGAACCTCACAAAAGGTGGGGGCAGGAGGAGTTCAAAGCACTTGGCTAAGCAAGTTCAAGGCCAGCCTGAGATCATAAATTCCCCCCTACAGAGAGACAGACAGACAGACAAACACAGAGGGAGAATTTAAATGTTGCTATTTAAAAGTTACCTATTTTTACCTTCTTGGATATAGGCACCTAAGTATTTACAACCTATGTTAGGACAATATAGACTGTACGACTTCCACTATTTCTTGTGAGAAACTACTTTTTCAAATGTCCTGTAGCTTCCTTATGTGTCAGAATTTTTGGTATAGGCTGAAGGTAAAGACTGAAAAGCCATTACAATCCTATATCCTAGAATCGCCAAAGAGTCAAAATTATTTCAAGTCCAATACATTTAAATAAAAAATGGCATCCCAGAAAAAATGTTAGAGACTTTCTTGTCATGTTATTTTTCTAAAAGTTTCAGATAACAGTCATAAAGACTTCTAAGACTTGTAAAGAACTTACTTTTTATTTTTATTTTATTATTTTATTATACTTCAAGTTTTAAATTAACACATAAACTCTGCATTTGTTGATATACAGCCAACCCACAGTCACCAAAAAATAAAATGGCATCAAACAGCATAATAATTGTTAAGAAAGTAACCTGCAGAGAAGCAATCAAGCAAACCCCAACCCAAGCAAAGGAAGCATCTCTCCCATCTGTTAACTTCTCAAGCTCTACACGTTGTAACTTATTTTCTCATACGCAAAAATACTGATGCCTCCGGTTATCACAAATTACTCAAGATGCGAAGAGGAAGGGGGAAAAAAAAACATTAACCATATAAGGTCTTCCAATACATCATAAATAACAGGAAAACCGGTCTACTCACGTCTGTGGACACAACTTGGCCAGATCTGGCATGAAACCCAAGAGTGGGTGTCATAACCGAGCCCTCACTAACTAGGGTAAAGGATGATTAGGCCAAAAGTAAGTCAAAGGAACTGGAATATCGGAGAGAGGCCCTCAAGAATCCACTCGCGGCATACCGCAGTTTGGCGATACTGGAAATAGGGAAAACAACTCCATTCATACACTTCCCCTACGATACAAATGACTTCCACCACTTTCACTCTTACAAGTTAGTGACATAAAACACTCTCCCCCAAGAGGGACGCACGGAAACACCCGCGAGCC
The DNA here is from genome assembly GCA_026225945.1 of Cricetomys ansorgei. Classification (NCBI taxonomy): domain Eukaryota; kingdom Metazoa; phylum Chordata; class Mammalia; order Rodentia; family Nesomyidae; genus Cricetomys; species Cricetomys ansorgei. Next base: position 11,678,421 of record JAMJFZ010001230.1, on the reverse strand, counting down.
CACGGGTCTTCAAAAAAAAAATGAATTAAACATGTGTGTGCGTCTCCACCTCGCCTTATACTTTCGGGCCGCCTCCCGAGGGTATGAAGACATAACATCCGGCAGCCCCCAGCCGCCCGCGGCGCCCACCCCGGGTCCGCCCGCTCCCGTCACCTTGGAGCAGCGGACCGAGCATCTCTTCCCGATGCTCCCCCGCCCCTCGTCATGGCCGAGCGCGGCGTGCTCGGGGCGGACGGGCGAGGAGGCCCGACGACCCCAGCCCATGGCGCCGGAACCCCGCCGCCGGTGTCCGCTCTCCCGCCGAGGCCGGTGGGAGGCAGCGCAGTGGGCGAGCGCGAGCCTCGGCCGGTTCTAACGGAGCCTCCCCGGAGGGCCGCGGCCCGGGGAGCCGCCTCCGCCCCCGCCCCCGCCCGGGCCCCGCACTGCAGCGGCGCCCGGCGGCCCCACGCCCGCCTCGCCCGCCTCGCCCGCACGACGCCGCACACAAAAGCGCCGTGCCGCCGCCTTCCCGCCCCCGCGGCCCGCCGGGCCCCCCGGCGCCGCTCACCATCGCTGCGCTTGATTTCCACGTAAATCCCGATCTGGATCTTGCCGAAGTTGGCCGTTGCCATCACCTCATCCGGAGCGGCGGCGGGCGGGCGGAACGGGCGGGGAGGGGGCGGGGTGGCGGCGGGAGGGGCGGCGGTGGCCCGTGGCCGCGCCGGCCCGGGAGGCAGCGTGGACGCGAGCGGGGCCGCTGAGGGCGGCGGGCGGCGGCGGACGAGCGGGCGGAGGCCCCGGGCCTGCGGGCCTACAAGCGAGCGGGCGGGCGGGCGCGCACGCCGGGCGTCGGGGTGAAGCGAGGGCCGCGGCCGTGAGGCGGCGCGGGGGAGAGTGGGAGGACTCGCGCCGCCCGCCCGGACCGACGCTGGGGGAGGCGGGGCGCCGCGCGCCTGCGCACACGCGGCCTCGGGCGGCCCCGCCCAGCTCCTCTGCGGCCTGGCGGCGGCGGTGTGTGCGCGCGCAGCCCGGCCCGGTACGAGCCCGCGCGGCGTTTGACTGATCGCGCGGCCTGGAAGGCGCGGGAAACGACTCCGGCGTGGGTCGAGGGCCACGTGGTGCGTGCGCTTTAGGAGCCGGCGTGCCCGGTCCGGCTTCCCGTCCAGTCGCGGAGGAGCGCGAAGGGGCCCTCCGCCCTGAGTGGGCATGGAGTCCTCCCTCCCTTGCCCTTAGTGTCGCCGCTCATCGCCATTGCGAGCGAGGCCCCGCTGTGTGTCCCTCTCTCTCAGGATCCTTCCTGGGCAGTCAGGCCAGCAGCCGTGACTCAGGAGCAGAGGCTTGCAGGGGTCCCTCTGCAGTCATCTGACTGGGCTGACTGCAGCCGCATCTGCAGGGTGCACGGGGGCAAGTGGGCAGCTTTGCAACACCGTGTGGAAGGTTGGCTGCTAGATCTGGAAGGACCCCGTTTCCATGATCTGTTTTCCCTGGTCGTTGTGAAACTGCCCATAACGACCTAAAATGCAGTCTCAAGATTCAAAAATTGGAAGCTGGGTGTGTGTGTGTGTTTACCCAGAGTTTCGAACCTAATAAAAGCAGTTAGTTCAAGGAACTCCTTAAACAGATGGTCTTAAAACCATCCCCCCAAAAAAGAAAAAAAAAAAAAAGATAAACAATGTGGAAAATGACTTCTGCTTTTCTGTTCCAGAAATGACATAATAGGTCAGGACTTCTGTTTCAAAACAAGGTTGGACCAAACCAAGGTTCTGTTCCTATTTTGTTTTTGTTTCTCTGTAATAATTTTTCATATACAACTCTGGGATGCTGTTTAATAAGGCCCATTCTCTTATATTTCTGTGCCTGAGATATAAAGCACCTGGTTACTTGCTTGCAAATTCGTTCAGGAATGCAAAGAAATCCAATGATACAGCTGCTAAATGTAAAGTTGCTTCGTAAGATACTGTCTTATTACGGTTGCTGACAAATCCCTTGTATCCTGTTGGTGATGTAATCAAGTCTTAACCTTTAATCCATATTACAAAGGTATTCTAAAAATAAATACGTCATCTTGTTGCATAAAAATACTCAAGACACTTGACAAACCAAACACAAAGAGCTTTTCTGGATAAGTCATACCCAACAGGCTTGTTTGGGGTATAGTTAGTCTAGCATATGCATTTAAGCAAGATTTGCATTATGCAAGTGTCCTTCAGGAGAGTGGCCATAAAGTATGTGATATGGCTGTGTTTCCATCAACATCCTGGAGCAAAGATTCTGACTCTGATTCAACCACTCTCCAGAACTATGACTATGTAACTAGAGCTACTAGGCCAAACAGCTAGCAACAAATCTCTAAGATGCGTAACGCTATAAAAATCTTGCTGGACGTGCTAGCACATGCCTTTAAACCCAGCAACTTGGGAAGCAGAGGTAGACAGACCTCTGTGAGGCTAGCCTGATCTCCGTAGTAAGTTCAGGCTAGTTAGGGCGACGTAGGGAGACCCTGTCTTGGAAAATAAAACAAAAATAAATAAATTCGTGAAAAACTGCTGTTCTGCTCAGGATTATACAGTAAGCATCCCAACATTTGTTCCACGAGCCAGTGCCTTAAATTGTTTGGCTACCTATTTGATCAACCTGGAATAATAACTTCTATTTGTCCAATCATAGAATATTTTATGAGTATAAGTGAAATAAAATGGGATAATGCTTTGATACTTAAATGTATTCAAGGTTTTTAAAAAGTAACACCAGTCTTTTTTTTTCTTTTTTTAAAAAAGCCCATTTACATTTTTCTCAAATCATTGACTAGAATTTTATGTCTAGTAATACAAAATGAAGTCCACTACCAGTTTGCCATTGGTCCTTACTATTTCAGGATAAGAGGGTAGGGCCAGCTGTATAAATCTATCTATATACTTTGTCTCCGGCCAGCCTATCTTAAAATGACAGAAAAAAAAAAATCCTTGTATAAGTATTGTTTCCTTCAGGTCAAGTCCAGTGAAGAGTAACTGCTGTTGACCCATCATTTCCGAGTTGTTGAAACTGTTTCAAACAGTCACAGTGCCTGTAAGTCGAACAAGCCAATTACTTTAATATTCACAGATGTTGGGGTTGTTTGTACAGAAACCGTAAGATTTATCCAAGGAAAAGGTTGCTAAGCTAGTGAGCGAAGTTTTAAGCCAAAGGTAACACCTTAACCAGTTCCCTACTGGCGATGGCTTGAACGAGAATGACCCCCATATGCTCATTTGAACACCTGGTGTCTGGTTGGTGGAACTGACTTTTAGAAGGAATAGGCGGTGTGGCCCTGTTAGAGGAGGTGTGTCACTGGTGGATGGGCTTCGAGTTTCAGAAGCCCATGCCATTCCCAGTCTCTCGTTGCCTCCAACTTGTGGGAAAACGTAAGCCCTAAGCTACTGCTCCAGCGCCATGCCTTCCCGCCTGCTGCTGTGCTCCCCACCGCGATGGTCACGGACTCACCCCGAGAACGGTAATCAAGCCCCCAAGTAAATGCGTCCTTCTCTAAGTTGTCTCGATCATGGTGTCTCTTCACAGCAACAGAACAATGAATAAGGCACTATTTCCTCATGAAGGCACAAACATATTGTGTACCTCTAGTTTTAGCCCAGAGCGTGAGTGTGTGTGTGTGTCCCTGTGTGTGTGTTCTGTAATTTGAACTTTTGCACCTGGTTTCTCTATTCTGAATAACTTCGACAAAGCTTGTGGACTTGAGATCAAGTAGAGGAAGTCCACTGGATAGGGTTGGCAGAAACGTTGTTTGCTTTTATATTCTGCTGTTTGCCCCGCTCTGCTTGGGAGATTCAGTGGTTCTAATTCCCATTTTGTTTTAAGTTAGTGTAATCTCACTGTGGTTTACTTCTTAGACGTTTTTAACACACCTGAGAGATACGAATCCAAATTTCATCCTCTAAAACGTCTTCTCCCCTCCATTGGATTCCTATCTGTTCCTTTAAACACTGACACTCCCTACTTTTAGAAAATAAAATCTTTTGATCTTCCTATTTCAATTCTACACACATCCCCCCCTTTTTTTTTAAACTGTCCTTTCCCTGCCAAATTCCCAAATGGGTCCATTTGTGTTGCTGGGATAGAATACCTAAGACTGGGTAATTTTTTTTAAAGCTTTTTAAAAATACTTCTGGATGCCAAGGAGTCGAGGAAATGGTGCCAGTATCTGACAGAGGCCTCAGTGCTGCACCCTAACATGGCAGAAAACAAGTGAACATATGAGGAGACAGAAAAGAAACAGGACTGAGTTCTTAATTAAAAGCCAGGAACTGACTTCTGTCATAACGAACCTGCTTCCAAAAAAAGCCCTGGGGGCCTCCGTAAGTTCCTATCCCTTAATACTGAGACAGTGGCCATTAAATCTCAACACGAGTTTTGGAAGAGTCATTGGACCACCTGTGGGCTAAATACTCGCTGCCTTTCCTGTCACCCACTCATTTCCTAACCCCTAATTTTGGATTGATTCCTCTGCTGGATTGTGTTTTTGAAAGCAAAGAGGCAGAAATTACCGTGTAGTTAACAGCTCAAGTGTGAACCCCATTGGCTCTATTTGTTGTAAGTTCCTTCTAGAATGATTTACCTACTACTCTCTCCTCGGTGCTTCCCTGCATACACCTTCCTACATCGTGGTTCATCTTTCCCCAGGAACTAGAATGATATATCCTCCTCCTTGTCCACCCCTGCTTGTTTAAAAATATCCCTACTGCCTTCCTGTGTTCCTCATTTATTATTTGTTATTACTTATATAGGGTCTCATGTAGCCCAGGCTGGCCTTGGACATGCTATGTAGTGAGGATGACCTTGAACTCCCTACTGGTGTGGGCCATGGCTTCTAGTTTATGTGGTACTAGGGACCAATTCCTGGGCTTTGTGCACGATGAGCAATGTGGTGGTCTGAATGGGAAATGGTGTATATATTTGAATACTTTGTCTCCATCGTTGGAACTGTTTGGGAAGGATTAGGAAGTATGCCCTTGTTGGAGGAGGCATTGCACTGGGAGCAGGCTCAGGGGTTTCAAAAGACTCATACCATTTTGAGTTAGCCTTCTAGGCCTCCTGCTTGTGGATCAAGATGTGAGCTCCCTGCTGTTCCTGCCACCATACCTTGGCTCCGCCATCATGGACTCTAAACCTACGGAATCATAAGTACAATTAAACTCTGTTTTTATCAGTTGTCTTGGTCATGGTGTTTTATCACAGCAATAAAAAAGTAACTAAGATAAGCAAGTGATCTCCCAAGTGTGCTGCATTCTTAGCCCTGAAAGTCTGCTTTCACTGTGGAACCTGCTCTACCCAGTCCAGCTTAGAATGACTTTTCTGTCCAGGGATTCTTGCAAAGTGATGATCATCTCTTTGTAAATATACACGCTTGATACATAAATACATATAGATATATACATATTCTTATTCTGATTTATTTATTTATGTGTTTTATGTACATGGGTGCTTTGTCTGCATGTATACACACTAGAAGATGACATCCTACCCCATGGGACTACAGTTATAGATGATTATGAGCCTCCATGTGGGTGCTGGGAATTGAACCCAGGACCTCTGGGAGAGCAGCCAGTGCTTTTAATTGCTGAGCATCTCTCCAGCATAGATAGATAGATAGATAGATAGATAGATAGATAGATAGATAGAGATAGAGAGAGAAAGGGAGAGAAAGAGAAAGGGGGGGGTAAGGGGCTAGGGGGAGGACACAGGAATGATGGGCTATAAAACCTCAAGACCTGCCTCCAGTGACCCACTTCCTCCAGCCAGGTTTTGTCTCCTAAAGGTTCTACAACCTTCTCAAACAGCACCACCAGCTAGGAAACATGAGTTTATACACAGGAGCCCATGGGAGGCATTCCACATCCACACGATGTGAATTCTGAAGCACACAGCCTCAGCCATTTTGTTACAGCCACGGAAAAAAAGACCCAAGAGAATTCTTAACCAAATAATTGATGTTCATGTACTGCTTGGCTTTGACTTAAGGCTCACGTATAAATCCTGTCTCAGGGTCTCCTCTCAGACCTGTGCTCTGAGTCCCCAGTACCATTTTCTGTAATTTCTCAGACTTGGCTGTTTCCCTTTTTGTCTTTTACTCGTCAACTCTGTAAAGCCATACCCTGTTCCAGATCCCCATAATCCAGTTCCACCCACACCCTTGTCACCTATTCTATGGAACAAACAATGCAAACACTGTAATTAAATGCTAATTGTGTGGTTCCAGTTTTAAGTATATGCTAGAAGAAAGCCAATGAGAACCAGAAGAGTCAGGCAAGGTTCCTTGGTGCTAAAGCTTTTACAGTTTAAATGCTTTTTATGTTTTTTGTTGGTTTTTGAATAATGAAGAAGCCCAATTTTTAAAAAAGGAGTTGATAATCCTGTGGCTTCTGCCGGGCACCCAAGGATGACTAGAATCTAAATAGGCAATTGGCAGAAAAGAAAACAAAGTAAGAAATCCAAAAAGGGTATTTTTCCACATTCACTCTGATGTGGCCATTCAAACTGAAAGATGTGTACAACCAGACACCCGTGATTAGATGCTTCTGCCTAAAGCTTAGTGGACCACTTTCCTACTTTAACTACTCTTATGTTAATTGACCCTGCTGTTAGAGTAGGTGACTGAACATCATATTTTTCTTAAAAGTATAGTATAAAGAGAGTGACCTGGTTTATAGGAGGGACATTGGAGAGACACATCAGATGAAAACTGTACACATTGAGTAGCTCAAAAAAAAAAATCATTAGACAGGATATAATCATGGTAGGCCTCGGAAGCCGAAGAGAGATGCTGGCTCTTGATGAGAGCATCTGTAGGGAACTCCTTGGAGACCAGACATGACACGAAGTCACGGAAGCATGATGCAATAAAAAGAGCCCAGGCTCTGAAGTGGCACTGACCTGATTTCCAGTTCCAGTTTCGCTGCTTCTGTTGTGTGTGGCCTTGGGCACACTGGCTTTTCTTGGTCTCAGTTCTTTCATCTATAAAATGGGGATTGTAGGTGCTAGGGTGATATTTCAGTTGGTAAAAGCACGTGCTTTGTAAGCAGGAGAACTTGAGTTCAATCTGCAGATCCTACATAAAAAAGCCAAGCCTGTGCTTTTAATTTCAGGTTGAGGAGGGAGGCACCTGAAGATGGGTGGATCCTTACGGTTGGGTGCCCAGCCAGTCTCACCTACCTAGTGAGCTCCAGGCCGAGTAAGAGATGAAACAAGGTGGATAATGTCCAAGGAACAGCATCTGAAGTTGTCCTCCAGCTGCTAGGCATACATGCACGGGTGCGTGTTCACACACGCGCACACGCACACAAAACACTCCAAAAGGGAAAGAATTAGACCCATGTCAAAATTATAGAACACTTGGCTTGGAGCATGTCCTGGGAAAGTTGTTGGCATCAGTGATGTCGGCAGAGAAGTGTTTTGCCAAGGAGAATCCAAGGAGGAGAGCTTTGCTTCAGGGCGGAAGTGATGAGGTGCACAGGAAGCCAGACAGGAAGATCCTGACTTTAGATGGAGATAATGAATTATAGAAAGCCCCGACGTGGGAGAGGGTGAAGATGGGAACTGTACGCACGTGACAGAGGAACGTGAGGACAAAGGAGAGCGCTGCCTCCGGCTCTGATTACTAAGAGTTGAAGTGTCACTAGCGGATGTTGAAAGATTTGATACACAGTTATGCAAAGTAGGAAGGGGTCTATGTTAGCATCGCCATAAAATGTGTGTCGCAAAGCTACAACCAGCAAAGTGGAGGTAAAAAGTAGTTTTTCTTTTAAATCATCATTATGATTACAAAATTTAAGTGGCAATAATACGAAAGTTTAGAACCGCATTTATTGAGTGTAAGAAGAAATTCTTATCCATAACATAACAAACGTTTCTCTCTCTCTCTCTCTCTGTCACTCTCACCCACTTTCTCCTTTTTCTTTCTTTTAAGATTTAATATTTGTTGGGTGACATGCACATGCTGGAGTAGGTTTTCCCTGTCACCACCTTCAGGCAGGGACTCTTTTGCTTTTGCTATGGCCTGGTTGGAACTGCAGATGTGAACAAACACATTTAGCTTTTTATTTTTATGTATTTATTTCATTATTTTTATTATTTATTTATTGTTTTTGTGTTTTGAGACAGGGTTTCTCTGTTGTAACTCTGGCTGTCCTGGAACTCACTCTGTAGACCAGGCTGGCCTCGAACTCACAGAGATCCTCCTGCCTCTGCCTCTCGAGTGCTGGGATCAAAGGCAGGCACCACCAGCAACTGTCACATTTAGTTTTTAAACCTAGGTTTCAGGGTTTGAACTCACTTTATCAGGCTTGCATGCCTAGAGCTTTTACCTGATGAACCATCATCCATCTTCCCGGTCCTCCCTTCCCCTTTCTTTCTCTTCCCCTCCCTACTTTCCCTTTCTGTCACGTTCCCGCTCCCCTTTTTGTAAACCTAGGACTAAACCCAGAGCCTTGTATATGTAAGGCAAGCATTCTACCACTGTGCTACAAACACAGCCCACAAGAGCTAAAAAAATATATTGTCACCAAAAATCTTTCTGAGAGTTCACATTTCATTAAGTACAAAACGAAACCTAAATCATTTCAAGTGCTTCCCACAAGGAAGAGAACCTGACCTTATGTGCTTCTTACTGTGCGATACCCTCAGCTGTGTTCTGAAGCAGCCAGAAAGCCCTTGCCAGGACACCAGCCTGTGCTCAGTCTCCAGAACTGTGAGGAATCATCTCTGTTCTGTATAAATTTGCCCGGTTTCAGGCATTCTGCTAAAGCAGCAAAGAATGGACTAAGACACGGCAGTTTTGGAAGTTGGAGCCGTGGCACGGCCTGCGCTGGGACTGTGTGTGACAGAGCGGTCAGTAGATGTCTGGAATTAAGAGAATTACAAAAAGAAGGAATCTTATGAGGAATAATTAGAGCAGTGTATGCATGAACTACTAGATACATTAAAGAATTACCATCTCTATTAAATATGAGAATGCTATTATGTCCCTTTTCTTATTAAAAAAAATAAAGTTGTTAGAGATACAGGGAGACTCTACAACAGTAAACAAAAGAAATTCTAAACCCTCTGGAGACGTGTATTGAAGGCAGAGAGACTGTGAGTCTTGAATCTTTGATAAAGATGGAATTTCTACATCTTGCAAATTGAAGAATGGTAGCAAGCGGCGTGTGTCAAAGGTCACAGGCAACGGAAGATCAAAAATCTCAATATGCGCACGAAGCGGAGACCGAAGAGTGTTCTGCAGCCTTGCTTGACTTGGAGTGGCTAAGACTGAGCTCTTCTCCCCATGGGAAGTCTAGACAGCATGTGTACACCCTTCCAAGCCATCCAGCCCCCCCCCCCCGGGAGTTTTTTGTTTGTTTGTTTGTCTGTGTTTTGTTTTCTCCACTTTCCTTCCTGGTCTGTTAGAAGGACAGGCTCCTAGGGAAAGGGTGGATTCCTGAACACACGTCTCCCAAATGGTCTCTCCTCCCGTTAGGCTACCGAGCACCGAATGACTATGAAGCAAAACTTTCTTGGGTCGAGTCCCTAACATCTCGAGAGTGTTTATTGCCGAGGCTGACCTACCGTGAGTAATGCACAAGTTACTATAGACATTTTAGATTTTGAAGACGATATTTTAGATCATTAAGGTAGTGATTTGATGAAGACCAGAATATTTCTCACGGGTTAAGAGTCCTAGGAAGGAAACCCTGAAACGAAGATTTGAGTGCAGGACCGTTATGAGGAGGTGGCTTTTGGATCGATGTCTATGGGATCATGAAAACAGCAAGCCTGGGCTGAGGCCACACAGTGGCTCAGTGATGACAGAGCCCTCTGCTATAGAACAATATTTGAAAGAATAAAAATGTCGTCCAGAGATAAATTCCATTTGAAATGTAAGGTAAATGTTTTAAAATTACACTCTGAACTTTGCTTCACGGAGCCCTAGGAGTAAAGAGTTGATTAACTGAGGGCAACATGGCTCCCGGGGTGGGGGCGGGGGCAGACCAGAACTTCATTTATCTGCCTTTTATCCCTGAAGTTGTTTACGTATCAACCGAGCATCAAAAGGCAGGCGTGTAGCACGTGCTACGAATTCCAGAACTCAGGAGGCTGAGGTGAGATGGTCGGTTGCTTGAGGTGGAGGCCAGGCTCAGCTTCAAAGCTCAAAGCAATCCAACCAAGCCAAAAATTAGAAAAAACATCTTTATCCCCACCGTCTCTTACTAGCAACTATTAATTAGTTCACAATGATAAAAAATGTATTATAGTTAGGTCAATGTTTTAAAATAATGCCCATACCATGTGTATAAATAATGTTGAAATTATTTTGTTTTAATACAAATGATTACTCCATTATAATATTCATAATGGACTTTCTCATTCAGATTGTGACATTTACATAATCTTTACTAATAAATAGAGAAAGGACTTCCCCAGGATTGGAAGACACCCCCTGCGGATTCAAAACTACAAAATAAAAATCCCCAGGCTAACTCCATGGGTGCTCAGTGGATGTGGTTCATGTGTACTGACTGCTGACTTCAAAGGATACCTCTTGAAACCTCACCCATCCTGACCTCTTTCAGAAGCTGGCAACACGAAGCAAAACAAAGTTTCCAGCAACTCGGTTGCAATGAATTGTGCTTGAGAACAGACAGATTCTGTTAGAAGTAACCTTACCATCTAATGTCACCCAGCAAGTTGCCCTGGATCGCCGTGCTTGAGAATTTCAGATTTGCCTTTTCTATATTTCTAATTCTAAGGAAAGTCGCTTTTTTCAATGGATGTCTCATCAGGACACAAATCACAGCCTTATTGTGAAATAAGGCATCTTGACACTTTGTGTGTGTGTGTGTACTATATACTATAAAGAACATACACGAGGCATCTTTTGTTTGGGGTACTATAAGAGTTATAACACTTGGTAAGTCTGCTGCCAGAGTCCTTTCCCACTGTTTTTGAAGTAGAAGGTCCTGATAAGTGAATGTCTGCAAAATTCTCCTCAGAGAGTTACTCACTTCTTTATTCATTCCACAAATGTCCACTGGGTTCACATGCCAATCACTATCAAAAGTGTTTGGAAACTGAGAGCACGAGACAAACATCCCTTGTTTGTACTGGAGGAGAAAGTCAGTGAAACTACAACCAAGAGTAACCCTTTCCCATGGCATTGTGGGAAAAAAAGAAAAGACAGAGCAGGACGAATAAGGTTCTGATGGGACAGATGGCTTACTGCTACAAGACTCACTGGGAAAGGGAATTTAGGACAAAGGCTGGACAGACACGGTGAGGCTTATCTCTCTGACTATCTGGACAGAGAGTGTTGCTGCTTGAAGGAACAGACACACAGTACCTGCTCCTGCTCCTCTGAGGAGTAGGAAAAGGTAGAGGGAGAAAGTGAGCTGTGTGCAGGCTTAATCATAGCCATAGCCAACCCCACAGGAAACAGGAGCTAAAATGGCCCCTTGGAGTTGTCTTGAGTTAGTATAAATGGCCAGACTTTTGTATTCCCACGTGGATATGTCATGAGATGCAGGCCACCTTCAAGTAGGCTAGACCTCGAACAGGTTAGCTAGAGGGAAGGCAGCTATGGGACACCTACTGACTCCTCTTCCCAAAGCTTTCATTGAAGGAGAATTGGGAAGCACATCTTAGTGTCCATCCTTGTGGCCTCTCCATTAGCAGATGTGCTTATAGCCTAAGGTAACTACTGCCACTTCAGGATTCATATTCCAACTGTGTGAATGACAGGAAAGGAAGAATAAGGATTATTCTGGTAGTTAATTAAAGTATCAGAGTGTATTGCTAGACTTACGTGACTTCAAGCAAAGGTAAGTTATACGCCAGGCGTGATGATACAGTCCTGTGACTCCAGCATTCAAGAGACTGAGGCAAGGAGATATGGGGCAAGCCTGAGCCACATGGGTTCAGAGCCAGCCTGGAGTGAGACCCTTTAAATGAGAGGGGGGGAGAAGGAGGAGGAGAAGGAAGGGGAGAAGGAGGAGGAGGGAGAGAAGAAAAAGGAGAAGAGAAGAGAGAGAAGAGAAAAGAAGAGAAGAGAAGAGAAGAGAAATTCAGGTTATGTAGACTTTATTCTTGGTGACCTGTGTTCATTAAAAATATATACAGAAGGATGGATGACAGACCCTGCTACTATGGCAGCCTGCATGTGAATAGGGAAGAGAGAAGATTCACTCTCTCTCAGATAAACTGCAATCTTTTTAGCTCATTCAGGATTTGGGGCTTTGGTACAATAGGGCATTTAAAGATAGCAAAGAAACAATATTCCCTTGAGGGTTTATAGTAGGGATGACTGGGAAGGTGACAGCAACCATACAGATACAGGCTGAGCCTGTGAAATCAGAGATTCGTGTAATTACACGGCCATCCAGAGGCTCCCAGAGGCTGCGTGCTGAAGTAATGCCCTCTGCCTTATAAACGGCGACAGAGGTTTCCTCTGAGTCCTTCTCAGAGCCACCCAGTCCCTCTCTGTGTAAGGGCTTGCTTCAGTTCCACTCTCAACACCTCTGGAAGGATGTTGTCTCTGCTTCGCAGTCTCTGCCTTGCCTTAGCCTCCTTCAATATTCTGGTTTTGCATACATTTACAACACTAACATCCTCTTGGTTAGCGGATCTCGAGGAGAGAATGGGATGAGCTACAGACTCCAGTCTATTCCCCATGCCCACCTGTCAGATGCCTCTCTGTGGTAAGACGTTCTCCGTAATAGTTCATTAAAATAACTAGGGGCCAGTTGGTGAGGTGGCTGGGCAGGAGAAACACTTCTGCCAAGGCCCGTGCTCTCAATTTGATCCTTGGAAACCGTATGGTGGGAAGAGAGAACCAACTCCCAAGGGTTGTCTTCTGACCTCGCACACAACAAATAAAATGCAGTTTAAAAATAGGAGAACCTGACTGTACCCTCACGGTCAACCTTACACACGGTGTAACCTCAGCACTTCGGAGGCAAAGGCAGAAGGATCAGGCGTTTGAGAACCTCTTGGCCACACTGCATTTACCTTCAGTGTTACCTCCCTGGGTAATTGTGTTCTGCCTTCATCAACACCACCCCCGCTGCTCATCTGCAATGTTATAATGACCTCCTAACAGTTCTGGGTCCGGGTTTACCTTCCTTCAGACTACTTTATGCATTACGTGTAGAGTGAGCAATGTTTTGGAGATTGCGATCTCATCGAAGGGCCCTCATGCTTCCAAGTCTCTGCTGGCTTCTGTCACACAGCAGTGTGCAGCAAAGTGCAGTTCTTAAATCACCTTTGCCCCAAATCCTTTGGATGGTATATTAAAAATGCAAATTTGCGTGCCCTGTCATGACTTTGAATGGAGTTGGGACTTTGGAGTCTACATTTCTAACTTGTATTTTTAGAAGGGGATTTGACAAACAAATTTTTTTGTGTGTGTGAATGCTCGCTCGTAAGAATAAAGTCTAAGCTTCTTTTGGGGGGGTGTACGAAACCTTTCAGTGTTTGGCTTCAAATACCATTTTAAGCTTCCAACCTACAATTATCTCTGCAGTTTGTGTTCTAAGAAATGCAAATTTTCTAATGGATCATATCACAGTTCTTTGGCTTTAAATGTTCCTTAAATTGGAGCATTTTCTCCCCAAACTCGCTTCCACCTGATAAAAGCCTATTTTTCTTCAAAACCATATCAGAATCTTAGATGTAATACATATAATAAATATATGCATATGTATCATTAACTTAAGAAATCTCGTGTGTGTGTGTGTGTGTGTGTATGTGTGCAATCTAAGTATAGGTAAAAATCCATGTTCATGGTAACTGCCAATGGCCTTTGTGGTTGGACACACATACACCAGACAGGAATTGGAGGAGCTGAAGGGAGACCCAGGGGAAGAAGGAGCAGTTGTTGGTCTTCTGCTGCTTCACACTGGTGAGGAAAGCCATCAGATGAGCAGCAATATACACATGAGCTATACTTTGGCTATTTCTGCCCTTCTACCCTACAAATCTTCCAAGAATCCTTCTTGTGGCCCACTGTAATGGAAGCACATAAGAAAGTGAATTCTGCCTAGCCGAGTTGATATATTGTACAGTTATCAGACACTAGATGATTTGTGTTAGGGAAGAGAGTAATCTCATTGGTGAGATGATCTTTGCACAGCAACTGAAGAGACTGGGCCGAGATAGTAAGTGACAGATGTCCAGGATATATACAGAGGCCTTGAAGCAACACTCTTAAGATGGAAGACTCTGGAAAAGGCTCCTAAAAGAAGGGCAAGATCCAACCAAGTCTTAGAGATGTTGGAATTGTGAACCCGGGCACCATGACCATGGCTTCTTCTGCCTTTCTGGTTTTTTATGCAATAACATCTTTCACTTCCAAAAGGCTTTCTCTGTTCAGTAGAGACATGCTCACTATGGGATTTAAATTTTATATATTTAGCCTTTCGATAGAAACCGTAATTATGTTCTATGCAACAATTCATCAAAAACAAACAAACAACAAAAAAAAACAAATGTCAATGTCAGTGCTCAGCTACAGAGCATGTTTGAAACCAGCCTGGGCTACATGAGAACTGGTATGTATAGAGAGATGACTCATTAACCTAACTTTATTAGTTGCCCATCCTGTTTATTATTGCCACAGAATAGAATATGTTATCAGTTGTCTGTTCCTGTGTAATTAATTGCCCACCTCCAAACCTAGCAGCCTTCAACAACAGCAAACACTATCCCATATGGTCTCTGCAAAATGTATTTAGGAACAGGTTAGCTTGGTGGGTTTGTCTCTGAGTAGAGTAGGTCTAGGTAAAGTAATGTAATGGAGACATAACTAAGTCAGGGGACTGGAGCGATGGCTCGGCATGTAAGAGCACTGGCTGCCCTTCCAAAGGACCTGGGCTCAATTCCCAGCACCCGCATGGCAGCTCACAACTGTCTGTAACTCCAGTTCCAGGGTACCTGACACCCTCACACAAACATGCATGCAGGCAAAACACCAGTGCAGGTAAAAAATAAAATAAAAAAAAAGACTTAACTAAGTGAGAGGATATGTTTCCAAAACTACTCACTAACAGCCCTGCGAATTACTGGTATGTGTTGTCAGGAAGCCTCGGTCCCTCACCATGGGACATTGTCATAAGACGCCCTGAGTGTTTTCAAGAGGTGATGTCTGATTTTCTCCTAGAGCAAGCAACCAAAGGGTAAGGCAGAAACTGTAATATCTGTGATAACCAAGCCATGGTTGACATTTTCTATTTTCCCTTAATGTCCTAACTGTTACATACGTCAGCAGTGCCCCAGAGCTGGAGAGACGACTCAGTCATTAAAGAATAAGCCACAACCAAAAATAAAATCATATATATATACATTCAATGTGAAGGAATATAAGTGTCATATACACGTGTATGAAAGCTAGGCCAAGAACCACTGGAGGATGTTTCAGGGGCTGCGTACCAAGGCACTGTAATTCGGATGGATTATATTACATTTTTTGTGTTATATTTTCTTATTCCTGGCAGCAAGAGTGGAGAAGGAATACAAGATCATACGAGAGCATTCGACTCCCTCGGCTGAAGAAGAAAAGACATTACTGTACAGAGAGCAAGATGAAGGAGAAATAAAAAAAACAAAGCAAAACCCAGGTTTTATATATAAATATATTACTAGCCAAGAGGTAAGTAACTAACTACTTAATATATACCTCTTGGCACGCTACATCTTAATTATTGATTTCACGTGTTTCTCCCCCACTGGATTGCCAGATTCCTTTCATTTGGTCTCCTCATCACCAAATTCATCGTCTAGCTCAAAGTGGACGTTCAAAATAGGAGAATTTAAACGTACACGCTGCACAGTGACTTCAGAGGAGGTGCACAGAGATCTTAAGTAATTAAAGATGTCGTTAGTGTGTTCGAAACCTGGACGTCAAATCTCTGAAGGCGTTTCTTGACACTGAAAAGACATGCGCTTTCGAAGAAATAGATTAAAAGCGTATAAAATTTATATTTGAGATAGAAGGGGTTAAAATGTAAATAATTTATAGGACAAATATTACGTAAATAAAATTTTATTGAATAAATAGATATAAATTCTGGGTTTTGTTTTTAGATGGGACAGAGGTGTAACTCAAATTAGCTTCGAAGTAAACTGAATATTTATTGGGGAATTTCTGGTATTATTACTGGAATCCAAGAGACGTTAGCCACTGAGCAGAGCACAAGAACGAATCTAAAAACTTTCCTTTTGACACACGTCTCTGCTACTTCCTTAGGCTCAGCCATGCTGTGTCAGTACAGACTAACTTTCCTATTTGCAGTCCACATGTCAGTCAGTAAGGACAGTCACCAAGTTAGCACTTAGGATCCAGCTCCCTGGAGGGAAATGGTCTGTTTTTTGTTTCCAGTTTAAACACCCCATGAGGAAGGAACAATCAACTGGGGTAAGGTCAGGTACCCCACCCTCAGACAGAGTAACCATGATTGAGGGCAGTCTTGCATTGAGATATTGCAAATCCTTTGCAGCCCGGCATATTAGGCAATGGGGGGAGGCAATTCCTGGAGAAAGATTGCAAGGTAGACAAAACAATAGATCCGATGAAGGATTCGATAAGGCATGACATCGTCAGAAAAAGCACTTTGGTTGTTCAAGGCCCAACAGTAATCTCTGGACCTGGGCATGAGAGATCACCGGGTATTCCAGGTGCCACTGTAAGAAACGATTGGTTGGACCTGGACTGAGATAGGGTGCTGTTCGTTGTGTTGCAGTTGTTTAATTACAACGTTCTTCTGGCTGGGATAGCAGTCCTGTCTTCGTCGCTACATCTAATGAAAAGGGCTTAATTAAGATTTTAATTTCCTCTGCTGACATGTCGGGGAAGGTTTCAAAGAGATAAATGGGATTATAGCTTCAGCTACATTATGTAACTCGAAAAAAGGATTCAGATAGTCTTCATAACACCTACCCCTTAAGGGCTTGGCAACAGCCGTAGTAGATTTGCTAATAACTGACTTCAGCATCTGGCAGTTGACGCTTATGATTTTATTTTTTGCAGTTAATTTTTAGGGCAGCGTGCAAAGTAATGGGCTTCATCGCGATAGCTTCATAATAAGTATCATTTCACTTTGTTTGCATTTGTTCCTTTACCCAGCGGCCTCCTCTTTACCAGCTCCCCTCTCCAGCTGGCTGTCAGTCTTCCCCCATTTCCTCTCCCCTCGCTTTCCCATCACGTGTCCCATTGCTGACTAGAGAATCATGGTCGCCTTTAGGACCGCTCCCTCCCCCTCTCACGATTCCCTTGCTAGGTCCACGACCCATACATAAATATACTTAAACACGTACGCTATTCTAACGCTCGTTTCGCTGTATAACTGAAAACACACAGTATTCGTTCTTCTGAGTCTGGCTTATTTTATCTAACGTCATGATTTCCAGCTCCATGTGTCTTCACGCAAACGTTACCACGTGACTTGACTTTACTGCTGAATTAAATGCTACTGTGCACATGCGTCACATTTTCTGTAGATGGACACCTAGGCTGTTTCCTCGCTGTTTTGCATAGTACAGCAATAAACACACTCAGTCTCCGTCTGTCTCTTAATGTGAGGCAGGACCTCATGGAGCCCAAAGGCCCTGGCGCTCACTGTGAGGACCTTGATGGCCTCATCTTTCCCCACTTCCCCAAGGCCAGGATTTCAGACACACACGTGTGGTTCGTGTGGTTGTTGTGGGCCGAACTCTGAGCCCAGGGCTCTTCACTTTACAAACTGAGCTACACCTCCAACAGTGTTTTTTAATGCTTAAAAGAAAAAGAAAGAAAGAAAGAGAGAGAGAGAGAGAGAGAGAGAGAGGGAGGGAGGGAGGGAGAGAGAGAGAGAGGGAGAGAGGGAGAGAGAGAGAGAGAGAAAGAAAGAGAGAGAGAGAGGGAGAGAGAGAGAGGGAGAGAGGGAAGAGAGAGATAGAGAGAGAGAAAGAAAGAAAGAAAAAAGACAGAAAGAAAGAGAGAGAGAGAGAGAGAGAGAGAGAGAGAGAGAGAGAGAGAAAGAAAGAAAGAAAGAAAGAAAGAAAGAAAGAAAGAAAGAAAGAAAGAAAGAAAGAAAGAAAGAAAGAAAGAAAGAAAAGGAATTGGAGACATGGCTCAGGGGTTAAGAGCACCGGCTGTTCTTCCAGAGGACCTAGGTTCAATTCCCAGCACCCCCATGGCAGCTCACAACTGTCTGTCCCTCCAATTCTAGGGGATTCAACACCCTCATGCAGGTAAAACAGCAATGTATGTTAAGTAAAATGTTAAAGAAATAATAAAATTTTAAAAAAGCATTAAATTAGAAAAAATGCTACCATCTGTTTTTTGCTTTTTTGGGGGGGGGGTGGGGGTTGAGGAAGGTCCAGAAAGTGTATAGACTGTGATTTCAAATGTTTGGGGGGTAAATACTGAGCAAAAAAATTACTGAGTGTCAAAGTATGAAACGATATGTTTGTTCTTGACCTAATTTTTGGAAGGAAAGAGAATGATGATCCGAGAGGAATTATCTCCGGTAGTGTTGCGACTGGGTGGACGCCTCGTAATCAGCAGAGAGAGCGCACTGTGTGGTTGGGGAGGGATCAAAGGGAAAGGAGAATTTTCTTCACTGCCCTCAGAACCGAGCATTACATGTCATTGTTCCTAACGGATTGCACCCCACCTTTCAGATCAGTCTGGGGGAGCCAGTGTTAGGGAATGGGTGTGTGGGTGGGGGGGAGTGATCTCATCAACTTCAGTTCCATTGGTGGGAGTGTGTCATTGGCTCTCTATTATGGGCTGGTCTTCATTTGGAGTCTTGTTCGTCTCGAGTTTCATTTCTACCTTGATCTCTTCCACCAATCTCAGCGCCACCGTTTACTCTCCATTATAATTACAATTACATTTCATTAAGTGACCAGTGGTCGATGTACAAAAATAAGTTTTACAAATTTTGGTAGACTTGAATTTTTGTCTAGCTTCTCTTTCATGTCAGGCATTTTTGTCATCGAAATGCCATAAATTTATAAATCAGTGTGCTTGTGATGGCTGAGAAAACGATTTTTTTAAAAAAAAAATGAATGATAAATGCAATAAGTGTTCTCTAGGCTTCCGAGTAATTTACTACACCCGGTCTCTGCTGCTGAGACGAGAAAAATTACCCAGCTTTTGTCAGTTTCAGAGATGGATAGATGGCCCCAAGGGAGGTAGGACCATTAAAATCCTGTAAGACTTTGTACAAAGAGGAGGAGACAGAGTTCCAAAGAAAAGCAGGACTCACATGTTTGGATCTGGCCTGTACTAGTCATGTGTCAGCCTGATTATAGAACAATCAGATAGGAACAGTAAGAAATCACAGTGCTAGCAAATCTTTCAAACAGATTTCTTCCCAAGCCTACAGATTTCTTTTCATCAATATTTTTGAAGCCTATTTGTTATGACTCAAATTAATACTTTAATATGTTTATATCTGCTTCCCCTAAATTATTCCCAAGTACTTTTTTGTTTGTTTGTTTATTTTTGTTTTTGGGTTTTTTGTTTTTTTTTTTGAGACAGAGTTTCTCTGTCGTAACTCTGGCTGTCCTGGAACTCACTCTGTAGACCAGGCTGGCCTCGAACTCTCAGAGATCTACCTGCCTCTGTCTCCTGAGTGCTGGGATTAAAGTCATGCGCCACCACAGCCTGGCATCCTAAGTACTTTTAAAGTCAGGTATTTGTGGCTTGAACAGCGTAAATTCTAACAAACATTTTGACTACTTTTTATTATAATGGTTCAATGAAAAGAATAAAATATATAGGATGCAAAGGACATTAAATGTATTGAAAAACAACAAAAGTGTTTTTAAAAATGAAAACAAAGTAACAATACATAGACTTCTTTATCACACATAAAATAGAATAATCTATCATGTCCCTACATTTTTGTAACCCTGAAGCAGTGATACGGTGTTCTGGGGTCTCTATAAATCTGTGATATAATATGAAAATACTTGAAGTTGCTTTTGCTGACAACGTTGATGCTGAGATTGCTGTTGAGTTCCTATTGGTAGCATCTTAGTCTATGACACTGGACCCATGTCTTTTCCTACCTGGGCTGTAAAGCAACTCTATTTGTGCCCAAAGTCTTTCGGAGTCTCTCACAAAAGTTGACCCTTCAATGTTAGGGTGACAGCTTTGTTGGTGAAATGTCTGCTATGCAAGTGTGCAGACCCGGGGCGCATCTCCAGGACCCTTGGGAAAAGCCCAGTGTGGGGGTCCACACACTTGCAATCCCAGCACCGAGGAGGTGGAGACCAGCTTTTCCCTGGGGCTTACTGGGCAGAACCATCTCTCCAGTACTTCTCATTTTTATTCACTGATGCCTGTGTGGTAGTCAGTTTCTCAATGGAGAAAATAGCTCAGAAAAGCAACTTAAAGAGGAGAGATTTATTTTATCTTCTTGCTTTGGAAGTTTCAACCTGTAGTCAGCTGGCTTCGTTGCTTGCAGGCCCGTGGCAAGGCAGAAACATCATGAAGGCAGAAGAGAGTACTCATCCTGTGACAGCCGGGAAGCAGAAAGCCAGATAGAAAGGGGCCAGAGACAAGACACATCATTGGAAGGCATACCTCTGGGGCCCTGAGGCTCCCACGTGAAGCCTCACCTCTCAATAATGCCACCAAATGAATTATGAATCTGTCAATGGATTTATTTGTTAATTAGGTCAGAGCTCACATGATCCAATAACTGTCAGTGATACGATCAACTAGCTGGGGACCAAACCTTTATGACATGAAACTTCTGGGAGATATTTGCATGTCCAAACCACAAAAAATGTCTATATTGGTGGATTCTTGTATCCTGTCTTAGCTCCCACTTCGATGGAGGAAAGCTGCTTTTCAGTATATATTGTTTTCCTAAAGGACTGGTTTAGGTATTAGAGGATGTTGGTCAGACCACCAAAGAAGCGAGTAAAATCTTCTGAACGTCAAAGCAATGACATTCCAAAGTATTATTAGTGGATGTGCTCGGCCAGAGCCTTCGCAGACATTTGCCTTCATTGGTTGCTATTTTGGGTCCAAGCTATCAGCAGGAAGCAGAATGTGATTCTTTCTTGATTCTCAATTTTAGCAAAAAATATACACTGGAAGAAGCTTATGTACAGGGTGGGGGGTGAGGGGAACAGGATTAGAAAATACCAGCTGTCGGAAAATAACCAACATGCTAACTAAAGATATTTTACTACTTTAAAATACCCTGAACATTTACTTTAATACTACAATAAGATTGCACTTTAAACCCCTTTTTTGTTGTCATATTTGAAGACACAAATGGTAGACCATGTTACACAGGCATCTTTAGGACTCAGCATAAATCCTGTTCAGGTAGTAAGCACACGTTTACCATTACTACGGCAAGTACTTTGCCTACTAGCCAAGTTTTTTAAGAATGAAAGCAATGAAATTCCCCCTTCTTGGACTGCTGTGAATTAAACTTTACTGTTAAGAATGTTGATGATCTTTAAACTCACAGTGTGTGTTTGCGGTATTTTGTCGCCTGATCTTGTTTGTATTCAAGGGGAGAATGTCTTCTTGCAGTGTAAATCCTCATGGTAAATCTGGAGCATCAGAAATCCTTGAAAGGATTGGAGCAGAGGAGTCCCCGGGGGAGGGTGTCACATGTGCGAATGACTAAAATATATTGTATGCATGTGTGACTAGGACCCAGTGAAACCCACTGCGTTGTGCAATTAGAGTAAGCTAATAAAGAGTGAAGATACACTGCTGTCTCTTATTTAAGTATTATGCACAAATTGGATTAGTTTAAATTTTTGTTTTGTTTTGTTTTTATTTTATGAGACAGGATTTCTCTGTTGTAGCCCAGGCTGGCCTGGAACTCACAGAGATCCACCTACCTCTGCCTCCCACGTGTTGGGATTAAAGGCGTGCGCCACCACCACCCGCTTGTTTAAATTTTAACAATTAATCATCTGAATGCAATATGTAAACAAATAGTAAAGGCAATTATTTCCTACATGATTCCATTCGCAGTTTCAACCGGAAGAAAGACATCTGCGGAAAGGACAACAGTATTCTGAGCTTGGTTACAAAGAACATTTTTGTGATAGGTTTCAATCTTTGGTTAATTACTATTACAAAAGTCCTGTGTGGCTGCATGTCTGTGTCTACCCGCCTACTTAGCTAATCATTTCTTTTCCTGTAGCCAACAAACATTTGGTATCTTGACATGTACCTTTCTTATCCCAGCAGCTCAGCTTTGTCCTTATAGCTTAGCTACCCTAAGTGCCTGCTGATGGCCTATGACTGTCGTTTCATGTTTATGTAGAAGATGTTAAGAAGGGTTTTAAAAGACATAACTGTTTCAGGGGACTCAACATGGTCACCATTCACTACTAAAATAACAGGAAGAAGATAGCACAGTAGGTTAAATTGTGTGTTTAAAAGAGTTTACCACAACTGTTGCTTTTGTTCTTTCTTTCTAATATATACCGAGGAATCAAGAGACTCATAAAACAGAATGGCTGCTCTTACGGGAATTTATTTTTAGTTATGAATAAAACAATTGTTTTGTGCACTGTTGGGTGAGGGGCTGCCTAGATTCTTGGCGTTCTGTGTTGTCTGCAGGTGTTGGGTTTCTGTGGGGGATGTTTGATTGCTTATGAGCTGCACCTGAGGAGTTCTGAATCAATAAAACACCTGAGCTCAGATGGTCGGGTTCCACTGTCCAGTATGGTGTTGGCCAGGACAGGGGTTCCCTCTGCTGAGGTCTGGCAGGGTGTGCACATGTGAATTTGCCTCCCTGTCTCCTTGGTGAGCTGCCACAGCAGCGTAACAGCTACGGGCTATGAATACTTGGATGATGCTCCAGATCTGTCTACTTCCCCTCATACTTTGACAAGTTAACGTTTGTGAGTTCTTGTTCCTCCAAGTCTAAAACAGAGAGAAGCCGAGCATGCTGGCACGTACCTGTAATCCAAGCATTTGAGAGATTGAGACAGGAGATTTAGGAGTTTAGGTCATCCTCAGTTACAAAGAGAGTGTAAAATCCAGCTTGGGCTACATATGACCCTGTGTAAAGACCTTACAGAGAGGTCAGCCATGGTGGCACACAGCCTTTAATCCCAGCACTCTCTATACAGAGGCAGGTGGATCTCTGTGAGTTCCAGGCCACACAGGACTACACAGTGAGTCCCTGTCTCAAATACCCAAAATCAACCAACCAAACAACAACAGAGACTAATAGAGGCCAGAGAAATGGCTCTGTGGGTAAAGGCACGACAGCCTTCTTATAATCTGAGAACTGAGGAGGCAAAGATGGGATCTCCAAGGGAAACTGGCTGGCTAAACTAGATGAACTGATGGGTTCCAGGCTCAGCAGAAGACCTCACCTTAATAGATAAAACCTGGAGGCTGATTAAGGAAGATGTAGAAGTCAACTTCAAGCCGACACACGGGCACATATGTGTATATGCACCTACACACATGTGCATCAACACGCATGCAAACATGCACACACACACACATGCAATATGTAGATACACGTGAAAAAGAAAACAGGACACACGGAGCTGGGGAGACAGCTCAGTAATAAAGTGCTCACTGCATGGACATGAGAACCTGAGAACAATGCACATGAAGGACATACATCCACACATACACACACACACACACATATACATCACACGCACACACATACACACACACCACACCACACACATATACACCACACGCACACACACCACAGGCACACACATACACACATACACACACACACACCACACACACACATATACACACCACAGCGCACATATGCACACACACACAAGCACACATATGTATACACACACACCACACCACACACACACAAACACACATACACACACATAAGCACACATACATACACATCACAGCACACATATGTATACACACACACCACACCACACACACACAAACACACATACACACACATAAGCACACATACACACACATCACAGCACACATATATATACATACGCACTACACACACACACACACACATAAGCACACACACCACACCCCCACATACATATACACACCACACACACACACATACACACACATACCACACCACACACACATATACTCACAAGCACACACACACCACACCACACACACACACACACACACAAGCACACATGCACACCACACACACAAGCACACATATACACACACACCACACCACAGACACATACATATACACACCACACACACCACATACACACACACACTTCCTACTGTTTGGATAGAGGACTAAGAAGAAATAGAAGTCGAGGCAAGTGAGGATGTCACTGAGATTCTAGCTAGAACAGTTTGTTTAGCTGCCAGGAAAAAAAGAAAAGAAAAGAAAAAGAAAAAAAAGCCCTTCTGAGTGGTGTCAACTCAAGCCCTCCCAAAGAGTGTATTGTAAGTCTCAGGGAGGAACCACAGAACTGACAGCCAGGAACTGAGCTGCAGCTGGAATACAAGGAAAATTTCCTGTCTTCTCTGAACATCTGTTCACTTGTCTGTGTGAAGAAGGGTTTCCTTGGCTTCCAACCCACACAGATTTCATAGGAGATCACAACTCCAAACTTGGCATATTCAAGTTCAACTACACAGAGAGATGCTTTCTGTCTTCTGATTCCAAATTCCCACTACAGCAGAGCAAGCACACCCCGGTGGAGCCAGGCATTTTCAATAGAAGCAACTGTTGCCTGGGATGCAAAGTTATATAACATACACTTGACTTCTAGGGAACACTTCAAGGTGAGGGAATGATCCCCAGAGAAAGGTCTGGATAGGAAAACCTATACATGGCCCTGTGGTGACATCTGCTAAGAGTCAATGCCTGGAGACTAGGCAAATTATCAAGGAAACAGTGAACTAGGGCCTTCATTTTGGAAATACTCATCCTACATACAGGGAATTTTTAAAATATTTTATTTATTTTTATTTAATGTACGTTGTTTTCTTTTTCTTTTTTCTTTTTTGTCTGCATGTATGTCCGTGTGAGGGTGTCCAATACCCTGAAACTGGAGTTAGAAACAGTTTGTGTGCTGCCATGGGGGTGCTGGGAATTGAACCCCAGTCCTCTGAAGTTGCAGCCTGTACTTTTAACCACTGAGCCATGTCTCCAGCCCTAACACAGAGAATTTTAAGAGTATTAATAGTGAGTTAGAAGAAGTTACATAAGGTTTACCCTCATCCTTTGGTGTAGAGCCTGATATCTGCTCTGGACATCAATAGTACCAATGCTTCATATCACCAGAAATAGTTACTATTTATTATTCATTTCCTCCTTTTAAATGCCACTTGCCTGGAGAAAAACTTAAGCTCAGGCAATGGGGTGCTGTAGACTACAACTCAGCTGTTTCCTTTAAAAAAAAAAAAAAGCTAAACTTTGATGGAGATACTATTTTAATTGTAAACTTACCTCTGGGACAGATGGTTGTTTGGAGTGAAGCACAACTGCAAAACAAATGATATGTTTTCCCATTGTTCTTGAGTTGGGAGACACCCCTTAATGCGGAGGAGTGATTCTGGAATAGATGCATGCGATACAGCATCTCTGCAAAGTAATTTCTTAGGAAATCTGTGTCTCCCCACTCTTTCCCTTAGAAATAGGACTGAGGCCTGTATTCTGGCCCTCTTCCAGGTCCCCATAGATCAAGATGTATAGAGGGATAGACCTGTGTGATAGCTAGAAAGAGATCAAATCCAAGGGTCTATATGAAGTGATCAAATCCAAGTATCTATATGAACCGATCACCTCCAGGGGTCTATATGAAGGGAAAACATTCAGAGGCCTGTGTGGTCAGGATGGAATGTAGAAAGAATGTTAGTACACACCTTTAATCCCAGTATTCAGAAGGCAGTGGTAGCACACACCTTTAATCAGCAAGACAGGAAGCAGAGCCCAGAAGGGGTCAGTGCCAGACAGGAAGTGACACCTGAGATGAGTCAGAATGAAGGGCAGGCAAAGTGATGAATCAGAGAAAGAGTTAGCAGAGTGAGTCAAAGTGAGGACACATCCAACTTTCATGATAGAAAAGCAGACTCAGATCAGAAGTCAGGAGAGAGGCAGAGATAGGACAAGACGTAGAGACAATGAAGCAGTCTGACTGAGGACAAGGTAGAGAAGCAGAGAGGCTGACTGAGGCATTATGGGGCAGTGAGAGCTCAGAGAGTAACAAGACACAGAGGCAGAGACACAGGAGCAGTCTGAGCAGTCTGAGCCAGAGACACAGACACTCTTTCTGCTCTCTCTTCTGCCATATTCCCTGAGCCTTGGCAGGGAGGGGGTGGGATTGATAGAAATGCCCCTTTTAGAGCTGAGCCTCAACAGTCATTTGTTCTTAGCACTTTGATAAGCTAGAACACCACACAACTACTGCCCACTGCAGAAAGATGCTCCTTGGGCTAAGGCCGAGAGCAGCAAGAATCTATGGATATAAACACAAATGCCTAGGTACAAATCCCGAATCTAGAACTCCTTCCCTGGTGGCTTTGAGTAAGTTGTTCAATCTCTCTCTTTCTTTTTCCTAGTTATACTACGGGATAATAGTAACACTATCTTATAATATTGTTACGAGACCTCCATGAGATAATATAAGCAAAGTGTGCAAACATTGTTGGTATACTTTCAGTGCTTAATAAGTGAACATAACATTACTATGATCCTTAAAACAAAAAACCTTTAGTCTGAGGTAAATAAAAATAGATCTGTTGGATCACTAGAAGCACTGGAGGTTTCCCTTGATTCTTCTCAGCAGTTATTCTTGAAAACCAAGCAAGAGAAACCTTCTATTAGCCATATCCTATTAACCTTGAACTTTAAATAAACTTCTGAGAAGATACACGGTGTGTACCTCATGGTATTCGCTTGTGTGACCCTGGGATTTCGGTTGACACATGTTCGGAACCTAGAAACGAAGCAGGATGTGAATTCACATGTTGGGATGAGAACTGATGCCATGTTCACCGTTGACAACATTGGCTGGAATATGGAATCGTTGTCCTTTGTATGGAGAAGCCAAGTTTGGAGCCTGCTTGTGTTGTTGCCAAAGCTGAACCCTGTTCTCATCTAATAAGAGACTTGGGCGACATGTATTCATTGCTCATCCTCTTTCTGTACAAGAGAAATAGAGTGAGCAGAGGCGAACTTGAGCAATAAAAAAAAAACCACATCCCACAATCTACCCACACCAGAAAACCTTCATGTGAGTGCAAACAGTAGGACTGCATGGGGGAAGAGGGGAGGAAGGCGGTCTCTTCTGCTGTTGAGTGGAGATTGCAGCATGCTGCTTGTGTTAACAATGAACAGGGAACCAAAACTTGTACAAGGCGGTGAGGGTGCGGTTTCCATAAATTCACAGTTAAAAGACCTGTGGAATTTGGGACTCACCAACTCTGTTGTTAATTGGATGTCGCTTCTTATTTTACACTAATAGCCCGTCTGTTGCTTTAAAATAATTGAATCGTATGACACCTCACCCCTTTCAAATCTCCTATGTGCTCCTGCTACTTTCCAACAAGACTCATTTGGTTTTGCTTTTCATAAAGACTCACAAGGAAGGGGCTTTATGATGTCCCTTGTTAGTGCTCCGATAGCTGTCAGGCTACACCACCAGGAAATCTTTGCTTGCATCTCTTAGGACACCCCCTCGCAAAATTAATGAGTAACTAATTCTCGCTCCTAGGTGGGAAGGAGAGATAATGAAATATGAGTCTGTTGAAGCAATGGCAGAGGGAGCCTCAGTTCACCACTTGACATCTGAGCTTCCAGAAGGCGGTGAAGCAGTATCTGCCGCTGAACTGGCCTGGAAGGAGATGAGATGTGATTGGTCCCAACTTCTCCTCTTTGTTTTAGGGAGAGTGAAGTGGAACTGAGCAGGTGTACTACTGTAAAACAAAGCAAAGCCCCGTTTGTTCCTGAAAATTTTAGGAATTTGGAGATAGTCGCAAATGTAGGATTTATATTGTAAGTAAGGAGACTTTAAAGCACCAACCTCCCATTTTTAAAGATTGTATATCATAACTCTTTGTATATATTCATACACAATTTTAAGGGCAACCTAAAATTTCTAACATATGTCTCAAAATAGAATGGTTTGTTTAAAAGTTAGATGTCCAGTCAGAGTTGAGGGCTGATGGAAAATATCTGTCTTTGAAATGGCCAGGGTGATCTGCTGACATCACATACCATGACCATTATAGGAAAGGAAAATCCAATGTGTTTCCAGATGAGAGCTAGTTAAGAAGGAGAAAGAGAGAGAGAGAGAGAGAGTGAGTTTGAAAATCAAGTCCGATTTAGAGGCCAGAAACTTGAGCGAGTGAAGAACTATAAAACAGGATGACAGGTTGGGAAATTGAGCAGTATTAATCTAATCAGGATTTTAGGGGAGAGGGGTCCAAAGATCATCAGCATGGCTCCAGTTGAGGCCCAGAAAGCAGTTTTCTGTGCTGGTAGCAGCAGCAAGGACAGTACAGAGTATAGTACCAGTAACAGAAAATGAAATTCAGATAAACAGGAGCAAGTAACAAAACTATTCTTAGGGTATTTTGGGACTCTGTGGTAGGTGTGAAGAGTTGAATATCAATCTCTGTCCACCAGGCCTCCCGGCTTGACTGTATATCTTTGTAGCAGCTTCCTCTGAGATTGAAGCATTCCAACTCCCAAAGAAGCTCCTGAGAACAGTAAGTAAATAACTCCAGATGGCTTCAGGAAGTCCCTAAAACTGACAAGAAAAAGGGAAGGACCGGAAATTCCTTAATAAATTGTTATAGTAAACACTGTTGACTTGGCAGGATCCTGAATCACTGAGGAGGCAAGTCTCTGGAGATGTCTGTGAGGAATTATCTCAATTAGATAAACCTGTGGGCACTGCTTCGCCTACATTAACTAAGGTGTGAAGACCCACACCAGATTTGGGTGGCACCCTTTGCGTGGTCCCATATATAAAGAAATCTGAGAGGGCTAAGCTTCTGCCTGCCTGCCTTGGCATGTCAGGGGTGAGATGAGCCCAAGTTCATCTGTCCTGTTTCTGTCATTGCTGCTGCTGCCTCTGTCATTCTTCGCTGCCATCAGAACTCGACTTCTCCGGGCTTCCAATGAAGACAGGCGGCTCTCCAGGAATGCTTCAGGCCTTAGGGGCCAGATTGGAATTGCTAAGGCATTCAACCTCATGGATCAAGCAGCTACTGGTTCTCGGCTACTCCAGTGTGAAGAAAGCTGCTGCTGGACTACCCAGCTCTATCACGTAAGCCAATATAATAAATCCTCTTTTAATGTTTATTAATTCTATTGGTTTGTCCCTTGAGAGAATCCTGACAAAATATACAAGGTGCTCACGAGTTCTACCTGGGTTCCGTGTATCGTGCGTTGACTATTCCAGTAACTCCTGACTAAAATCCATCAGCTCTCTTTGCCCTTTGCCTCGAACCTTAAGTTTCTTGACTATAGCTGGACTTGTGGCTAGGGGAGCCAGAGTTGAGTGTCAACCATTAGCCCTCTTTTGTTCTTTCCAAAGCAAACAAAAAACCAAAGCCAAATGTAGTGCTGTAGTTGAATTGCATGTGGGCAAGCTCTTGCTTAGTCACTTTCTCCCTGTGTTAAGAACAGTGTCTAACTCGGAGGCTATAGAAGGTCATTGTGCAGCCCCGCCCCCCACCGAGTGATGTCAGAGGATGAGGGGAGCAGGAGGCCAGCTGCAGGACACCTGGTGTCTAATTATTTATTTTTTGCAGCATCGCTTTCATTCATTCACTCAACAAACATTCATTGGATACTCACTTTCTGATGGTTATTTTTCAGCAGAGAGTACAGTGCCAAACAATGCCTACTGGGTACTTGTTCTCAGGGGATATACGGTTCCATAGGTTTGTGCAGAAGCGATGTTAACATTTAGTGGCTAGAATAACCTGTGTGCCCCTATGGATCGCACACCAGTCATTATGCCGTACTGATGTGTGCCACTGGATATCAGCTCTGGGATTTGAGAAATGTATTCGTTTATTTTGTTATAAATAAATACTTGTCTTTCTATAAATATCGGTGCAGTAGTTTTTGGAAGGCTGGAGAAAACTACCCTTTCAGTTTTCAGCTGAAAAATAGTTGCATGTAAGTACACAGATAGTGTGGGTAAGCACGCATTCCACCTGCCCCTCTGATCGTGAAGCAGCTGCTCTGCTCTGAGCCATCCCCCTCCGCAGAGCTGCGTGATTCGCTAAGGTGGTTGCGATCCTGCTTATTGAACCAAACTGCCATCTTTGGTTTATGGGTGGAGATTCTACTCTGGCCACCAACTCTTGAGAAAATACAGGCTTGTGGGCTTCTGAGACAGGTTTCTTTCTTAAAAAGAGGCACAGGAAGAATGGTAAAAGTGGGTTCTGGCAGCCATCTTGTGACCACGTATGACCTCGCCTGAACACCCGGTCCTTGGGCAGGGGACAGCAGAGCTGGGAGCTGGGAAGTACCTGTTCTTGATTGCTGAGTCACCGGCTTCAGCAGACTTATGTGAGACAATGAATGTCTGTTGTTTAAGGCAATCTGGTTAAGCTTCCTGTAACCTACAGTTGAAGGTCAACTACCTGGTACTTTGGCAAGAGTTCCTGTAAGTTATTGTTAGTGTGACTCAATAGTAAGTGCATGGTTTAAGAGGGACATAAAGGTTTAAAATCTGTCATAGGCTGGCAGTGGTGGTGCACGCCTTTAATCCTAGCACTGGGAGACAGAGGCAGGTGGATCTCTGTGAGTTCCAGGACAGCCAGGGTTACAGCAGAGAAACCCTGTCTCGAAAAAAAGTCACAGAATTGTAAACAGCAGGACAAAGAATTATCATTCTTTGTCTTATCAGTGACTGAATTTTGTTTAGTTTCATTTTGTTTTTGTTTTTCAAGAGACGGTTTTTCTGTGTAGCACTGGTTGTCCTGGAACTCACTTTGCAGACCAGCCTGACCTTGAACTCTCAGTGATCCATCTGCCTCTGCTAGGATTAAAGGCACGTGTCATTGCCACCTGATGTGAATGAATTTTTTTTTTTAATGAGACAGACTATTGCAGTTTGGCCTCAACTCACCAAGTAACTGAAGTTGATCTGGAACTTCTCTTTAAAATGTATTATTAGCCTGTGAGTGTGTGAGTGTGTATGAGTGAGTATGTGTGAGCGTGTGTGAGAGTATGTATGTGTAAGTGTGTGTATGTCTGTGAATATGTGTGTGTATGAATGAGTGTGAGTGTGTATATGTGTGAATGTGTAACTGTGTGCATGAGTGTGTGCGAGTTTGAGTGTCTAATAGTGTGAGTGTGTGTGAGTGTAAATGTGTGAGTGTGTGTATGTGAGTGTGTAACTGTGTGCATGAGTGTGTGTGAGTTTGAGTGTTTGTGTATGAGTGAGTGTGACTGAGTATGAGTGTGTGTATATGTGTGAGTGTGTATGAGTGTATGTGTGTGAGTGTGAGTGTATGTGAGTGACTGTGTGAATGAGTGTGAGTGTGTGTGAGTGTGTATATGAGTGTGTGTTTGTGCTCATGGAATTCAGTGTTGAGTGTCCTGCTCTATCACTCTCCACCCCGTTCCCTAAGGGCACCGTCTCTCTCTGAACCTGAAGTCCTGTTTCCACTAAGGTAGTTGACCTATGACTTCTCCACTAAGGTAGTTGACCTGTGACCTCTCCACTAAGGTAGTTGATCCGTGATCTCTCGGGACCCACCTATTTCTGCCCCCCCACTCCCGGATTCCCCCGCACATCCAGTGCCGGAGTTAGAGGCATGCCTGATCTTTTACATGGGTGCTGGGACTTGGACTTGAGTCTTGCTTGTGCAGTAAACACTGTTACCCACTGAACCATCTCCCCTGCTTGACCATGGACTTCTGATCCGAGGCCTCCATCTCCCAGGTGGTGGGAATGCACACACGCACCACCATGCCCAGATTTATGAAGTGAACCCAGGACTCTCTCAGCTGAGCTTCATAGTCCAATAAATGAATGTTTTCAGTCCATTGCTGTTAAAAAACTCTCAAAAAAAGGAAAGAAAGAAAAGAAAAGAAGAGAAAAGAAAGGCGCTATAAAGATGACTGACACTTAACGAATGCTGTCTAGGTCCAGAGCACATACTAAGTGCTTTCTAAACATGATCTGAACCGTTCTTAACTGTTCTTTAAGAAAACAAAACAAAACTCTATGGAGGCCAGAGACTTGGCTCAGTCATTCATAGTGTGCTGCTTTGTACAAAGTTGCTTGGAGCAAAACACTTTGAAATAAATACCCCCTCCCCACACATACTTTACCAACGAAGCTGGTGCTGTTGGGAATTTAAATAACTTTCTCAAAGATACAAGCAGTAAAAATGGAAGACCGAGTCCTAGGTCTTTGAGAGCCTATTCTCAAGCACGTGAGCTTTAGACAGACAGTGCATTTCAGTCACTGTACCAGGTCTGCTTTTGGTGGGAAGATAGTAGTACTCAGAGACTCTGTGTTCAGGTCCCTGCAACTTACATGAACGGCAAAGCTGGTTACATAATAGAGAGAGGGCCAACCCTGGCACTAATTTTAGGGCAGAGCACAAATGTCTTTGATGTTCTCATTGTCCATGAGAACAGAGCCAGTGATCCGACAGCTGCTGGCAGGCCTCATCCAGTATGCAGAGTACTGAGCAGCTTTGTCTTAGCACCTAATTACAGCTGGCACAGGGAAGTCTATTTTGCAACGGAGATGTCAAATGGCATAAATGCAATGTATAAGCAAATATAATTGATTGCCTCATTCGAGTTCCTCAGGGCTGTTCAATTATAGAATACTTTCTTTGGAAAAATGGTATTAAACGGCGGTTCATCTAAACCTAGGTGACTGACTTTGTTTTAGAGAATGTGGAACACGTCAGCAACTTTATTGCCGCTATCTTTAGCATCTTTTCGTCCTTTTCTTCAAATGTGAAATATATCTAGCACTTCGTAATATTCTTGCCTGGTCCATGTTTTTATACTGACATAAACAACATGAGAGTATTATCATTTAGTATCTTTCAGCCTGAAATGGCCCAGTGTGAGGAGTAGCTGTCATTCCAGAACTCTCTGATTCTTCTTCCTTGTACTGATTTCTGAACACCTCACATCCTCTTGCAATTTCTTGACATCTGTGTCTAGAAAACCCAAACTTTGACATCCATAGAGCAAGTCACTTTTAAAACAGTTCTAACTTTGTGAAAGGATAATCTTTTATCTATCGTTTGGTATATATATATATATATATACACACAAATTACATTGATGTTAAGTAGTAAAATGCTTCATTAAAATGTATCAGTTAATTTTATGCCAGAAACAACTTATTTCGCACTGAAATATATTTCTCAAACAATAAATTCCCCTCTCCCGTCTTTTTCTTTTTTCTTGGATTTCAAGTCTTTGACTGGCTTTTTCAGAGTCACCCCAAGATATTTTATGTTATTTGAGGCCATTGTGAAAGGTGCTATTTCCCTTGGTTTCTTCTCAGTCCCTTTGTCATTTGTATGTAGGAAAGCGGCTGAATTTCCTGAGCTAATTTTGTATTCAGCTACTTTGCTGAAAGTGTTTATCAGCTGGAGGGGCTTCCCAGTGGGATTTTTAGGGTCACTCATGTATACTATTGTATCATCTGCAAGTAAAGATTTGTTTGTTTATTCCTGTTATTTTGTTGGTGGTTGTGGTAGTGGTGGGGTTGGGAGTACGGAGACACAAGGTTCTAGACGTTACTGATTTTGTCTTAATGCTGGTGTCCAGACATCTAGGGTTGGGAAGACTGCAAATCTGGGTTCTTACATCTGGTCTGGTCTTTATCAGGTGGGTGTTGTTCCTTGGTTTCTGGTCTTTAGGAGTGTTGGTGTCTGTGTGTTGTCTGGTAGGATGTTCTTCTGGGGTCCTGAAAAGGGGGGGCACTAGTGGCTCCAGGTAAAATGTGTTTCTGAGTATTGAGAGCGGACAGTTTAGGAAGGAAGACGAGCTTGGGGGTGGTATGAGGGTTCCCACAGGAGGGAGGAAAGCAGGGTGTTCCACCAGGATCTGCTTAGTCCCCTGGGAATTGGGGCAGAGAGTGAGGGAGAGGCTATAGGAGAAGGTCTGTTACAGAGTGGGGCTGAGACTGGGGGACTGGACTTGGAGGAACAGAGAGAGAGGTGAAGATCTGCAGTTAGCCTACTAGCTTCCTTGGTCAGATGGCCTGTGGGCTCCCAGGGAGTGCCTGCTGGAGTTGGGGGCTGGGTTAAAGCCCTGAATTGGGGGAAGGAGTTTAGGGGGAAGATTTTGGTTACCCAGTGGAGAAGGGGGCTCAGCAGGTAGTCTGCTTCAGAACTAGGGTTGAGACTGAGGTGTTGGATTTGGACTGGAGGTGGGTGGGTAGGTGAATCTCTGCAGTTAGCCTACCTGCTCCCCTGGTCTGAGTGCCATTATTTTTTAACGAACCATTTTAATAGATTATTAAAATGTATAAGTGCATTTCGCTTTATAGGTGCCTTGCAAGAGCCTTTTAGAAAAAACTTTAACCAATATTCTATATATCACACACACATTAACATCTATTGGCTTTCACTTTAAAAGGTTATATATGGTGTGGTGAGGTGGGGAAAGGGTCTTGCCATTAAAACTTATGACCCGAGTTTGGTCCCTGGGGTGGAAGGAGAGACTGGACCCTCACAAGTTATATCCTCTGCTCTATACTTAGGCTGTAACAAGCTCATACCCCACCACCAGCAAAATAAACAAAAGCTTAAAAAAGTAAGAGTAAAACCTCTCAAGAATTATGAGGATATTTATTTTTAAAAGTCATATGTGACGTAAAATTATATAAAGATTGTATATAACATAAAATTAGTTTCACATGATTTTATGACCTATAGTATTTGTTATAATGTATTATATATTATATATAAATAAATTATGCAATATAAACTGGATAATATACTTTACATACTCTATCATAGTTTAGATGTGAATCTCTATAGCTACATACATTTTAGGTTCTATAAAAGTAATCATATTTAGATTACACATAAGTAATATTTCACATGTAATAAAAGTTTTTAATGCAATCTGTAAAAGGTAAAGCTAGTGATGTTGCTGGTGGGGACTTTTGAATAAGGAGAAAGTTTGTTCTCCATGGAGGACCTGCAAACTGATCGTCAACATATGGGTAAATAACAATCTGCTGACTTTGAAAAATTAGTTATAATCCATCTCACATAACGCATGCAAGGCACAGCAGGCGGCGGCCCGTAATGGAAGGATTAGGTTTGAGCCTTAGGGTGGTTTTTAAAATTCACAAGCTGATAGAATGTTGCACCCCATATGGACCCAGATTAGTCTCGTCGGGGAGTTTCCGGCACTCCCTTTCCCGCCTACAGAACGCTGTGCGTTCCGGGTACCGGAGACACAGCTTCCCCCATCCATCAGAGCAGCAGCTGGAGATGTTCCCTGGTGAGAGGCCGGCGGGAGGCCTCTTAAGAATGTGAATAGACGTGTAAAACCTCTCCCGTCATTTCTAATTTCTCTGCTACCTAAGCCGCAGTGCAGCTTTTTCTTTCTTGGGCCTGTGACCGGCGCCCTGCTAAAATCACCCTGGGTGCCCTGCTCCTTGCAGACGTTAATGGCTTGCCAGCTTACAGTAGGAGGCTGCCCACGTGGCCGTGGTCACTTAAATTTCTCGCAGTTTTTTTCCTCTCTCTGCTCCCACCTGTCTGCTTCCATCTGAACCACTTCCCACGTCCGATCTGTACACCTGCCCCTGCTTTTTAAATCGTTACTGGCTTTGTCTCTGGTCTGCTTATCCTTGTAGGGTTCTTTTTGACTTTCCTAAACCGGACCTTTCTACCCACGACTCTGCTGATCTAGCCCTGGCTTGAGAAGGAGGAGAACAGCAACTCCCGCTGCCCCTGTGTACAGAGGTGTCTGCCCCTGGGCTGGGGTGTGGGCGTTTTTGTTTCCCATGAGTATGAAATGCCTGAACAAAGCAACGATTTAGCAGGCTTTGGAGTCGCACACTGAGCAGCCGGGAGGCTCTGAGTCAGGTAGAAACGAGAGAGCAATGAGCCGGGTCCACTTTGCTGGGGGTGATGGCTTTGTCCCCTTAAGGATGTGTTCCTCACTGGCTTGTTGCCAAGGGTAGCTATGCATGCAGCTGACACAAAGTCATAAGCTTACCTAAAACGCCAGAACTTTTTTTTTTTTTGGCATGCACGTGTTTTGGTGCAGTCCTCGAGCATGAACTTTGTAGGTGGCAGTGTCATGTTGCGGTGTGGAAGGGTCGGACACACCTGCTTTTATGGTGCCGTTACCAATCCCTGTAGGAAGCAAACTCTGGTTTCTAGGTTACTCATTAGGCTTTATGCTATTGTTAATGCTAATGTTTGCATTTGCAAGTTATGCTTATAAATCACTTCCTGGATAACTCTGTAAAGCAAAGCTAACTCATGGCTCAAAGTATCGGAAGGAAAGCGAAGACATGGAGACTCATGTCTGTGATCCCAGAGCATGGGAAGATGGAAGGATGACTGCTAAGGGTTTAAGGCAATCACCAGAAACAAAGTGAGTTCAAGGGCAGCCTGGACTACATAGGCAAGAAATTATCATGTTAAAAAGAAGTGGAGGGGCCGGGTGGTAGCATATACCTTTAATTCTGGCGCTCGGGACGCAGAGGCAGGCAGATCTCTGTGAGTTCGAGGCCAGCCTGGTCTACAGAGTGAGTTCCAGGACAGCCAGAGTTACAACAGAGAAACTCTGTCTCAAAAAACAAAACAAAAAACAAACAAAAATAAAAAAAAGAAAGAAAGAAAAGGAAGTAGAGGGGGACCCAGATCTTTATTGTGATAGCTGAGTCAGGATTGGATTAGATAGATTTTTGAGAAGAATAATTAATTGAGACCTAATGTGCTTTCCTTTAGTACCTAGTGCTAGGCGACGGAGAGAAATGGTAAAAAGTTCTTTTGCGAGATGAAGAGTGGGGAAGAAGGTCAGACCAGCAGACCAGGAAGGATGACTCTTGGAGAAAATTCACAAAATAGGCCTAGCACACATGGACTGTGTGACTTCATCTCGCTGGAAAAGGAGTTTGCAGAGCAACTCACTGACCTCAGATGTCTCCCCCGCCAGGAGACATGAGCTCTTTTCTTGGAATGGCGTAGCACTGAAAGCTGACTCCACCCTTTGGCTCTTATCTGAACCTGTCTTGTAATATTATCTCTTTGAGACTTTTTTTGGGTGTCTCTTCATTCTACCAATTATCTTTTAGGTGTTTTACTTAGTTTGGATGTCCAAGCATTCTAGGCTGCCTGGGACAGTTCTTGTTTTTGTGCCCGTTGGGATGGTTGAACCAGCCACCATCCATGCTTCTGCTCGAAGTGTCCTGGTTTCTGGTAAGTGGCAAGGTTTCTCTCATCTAATTCCGATGAAATGAAGTCACCTGTGTCAATCAGGATAGCAGGGGAGGGCTCCGTCTACTGGAATTCTGAGAGTCTCTAAGGAAGGGGCGTTTCACAGATGTGTGGGGTTCAGTCCAGGGTAGCAAAAAGGATGTTGAGATACAAAACCTAAAAGGGGGACAGGAATAACAGGAAATAACATTAGGGGAGCCCAGTGGAGGAGTGAAGCCCTAGAAGAGGGAGTACTAGAAATGCGAGTCTTGGAAGGTTAGCCACTCCAGACCTGGCCATGTTCCCAACCACTGTCTCCCTACCTGTTTACCTACTGTTTTGTTTACTATTGGCTGAACCCATATGCAAATCAGAGGGCAAAAGAATCCGGGTAACGAAACTGGAAGCTATTGATGACCTTGATAGAAAAAGCACAGAAGAGCTCAGAGCATAGACCTAGGTGCTCTGGTGTGTGCAACATACAGGCTAGGAATAAACCACAGGATGGAATAAAGCCAGACGTGGAAGCAGCTGAGGGATTAAACTCACTATAGTGGGGAGATTATACATATATATATATATATATACATATATATATGTATATGTAATATATATATGTATGTATATGTAATATATGTAATATATGTAATATATAATATATAATCAATAACACAAAGTAAACCCCAACACTAAGGATAGACAGCCTTTGAACACATGTTAAAGAGTAGCTTAGTAGTAGGCAGTGGTGTCCTACTAGCAGTGTAGATTCAAGATCCTTAAAGGGTTCAGGAGCAAACAGGCCACCAAGGGCTGAGACAACATGAAGGATGCAGAAGAGGAGAGGTTTAGATTGGTGTTGAAATTAGTGCAGCTCCTGTGGGGTACAGAGAGGTTGGGCTTTGGAAGGGAGCATGGCAGGAACACTGCTGGTATGAAACACCCCTGTGCCACCTGGCTCCCTGCTTAGTTTTAGTTTTGTTTTTTTAAGATGTATTCATTTTAATTGTATGTTGAGTGTTTTGCCTGCAAGTCTGTCTGTCTGTGTGCCACACGAATGCAGTGCCCACGGGAACCAGAAAAGTGTGTTGTTGGATCCTGGAGTTATAGACAATCGTGAGCTTCTGGATGGGTGCTGGGAACTGAACCAGGGTCCTCTGCAAGAGCAACGAGCGTTGCTGACTTAGCTGCTGAGTCATCTCTCCAACCCTCTGCGTCCGTTTTTTTTTTCTCTCCCGAGACAGGGTTTCTCTGTTGTAACTCTGGCTGTCCTGGGACTCACTCTGTAGACCAGACTGGTCTCAAACTCACAGAGATCCGCCTGCCTCTGCCTCCGAGTGCTGGGATTAAAGGCGTGCGCCCACCACCCAGCCTTTGCTTAGATTCTATGGAAGGGTCTAACCTAGGAGTGTCCAACCCGTGGTCCGCCCACTGCACGTTGCCACATGAGGTTGAGAGAGCTACGGATGTGCTACCGCACAAAATTGTAAACTTAAGCACGCGAGTCTTTGGAGACTTGTCTTGGGGCGTGGGTAACTTGGTCATGTGACTGTCAAGTGTGAGCTTTGTAGACCACGGCACTGCGCAGTGAAGTCAGTGGTTAGACACTCCGAGAAGGAAGTTAAGTGAGGTCTAAGAGACCTGGGTTGTCAGCAGCCACTTATTCCTCCCTTCCATAAACGTTTATTGAGAGCCCTGTCCTGTGATCCGTTGATGCCAAGAAGAACACATGGCTCCTTCCCTCGAGGAAAAGAATGGAAGAGGCAGCATCGGGAGCAGGCGATTATTTTGCTCGGTGACGGTTGAGGTGTGCAAGCTGATGGCGCAACCACGTCGGGACTTGTCTGCGTGAGATTCGGGCAGTGTGGCCACGGGAGCTTTTCTGGAGGTGGCGACAGACTCCGAGTCCCTAAGGAGCTCAGAGCTCACCATTGTATTTCCATTCATTGTGTCTACCACACTGCATTCTAAAAAAAAAAAAAAAAAAAAAAAAAATGGAGCGAGGGGTGGCTGACTTAAACTCAGAGCAGAATAAAGAGAAAATTAGGTAAAGCATGGGGCTGGTGTGGGCACAGTCCTATTCGTATATATTTTCAAGAACAGCTTTTTTTTTTTTAAATCTCAGAGCAGCCTTGTGAGGTTGTAGTTTTATCCTCATTTTATCAATGAGGAATCTGAGATGTGGTGATTAAAGTTCTTTGCCCAGAGCCCACAATCTTGACAAGCAGGACAACCGAACGAATCCCGGCTGCTTTGACTCCAGTGTGTGGGTTTTCCCCCCAGTATGCTCTGATACAAGAGATGCACTGTGGGTTAGCTTGAATGCATGGAGTTTGCACTCTGAAGGTGCTTCCTGGTCAAAGGTGCCTTCCAGGGCAGTATGAGATAGTGCTGCATTTTACAGAACTGTAGAGTCAGGTAAGGGATTAGAAAGGCATGTTTAAGGGGAAAGGAGCGTGAGAGTACTGGGAGGGTGAGAATTAGCTCTGATGACATTAAGAGGAATGGTGAGGGGCAGGGCTGGAAGCCAGAATCAAGGGCCAAATTGGAAGCTCCGGCTGTCCCTCCATTCGTGGGTTAGTGAAGGATCAGGAAGGAGTTTAAGCGGAGAGTGACGTAGCAGCTGAGAATTTTAAGAACCTTACTTAGACAGTGGTGTGAGCAAGTCAGCCAGGACAAAAGTGGAGTTAGAGATGGCAGCCAAGGCTAGCCACAGCCAGGGGCTAGCCACAGCCAGGGGCAGGGGGCAGAGGTGGTAGAGGTCTGAGGAGAGGGGTCATGTTGGAAGCTGTTGTAGAGAAGCATTAGATGGAACTGGATGCCTGGGCTAGGGGGTTAAAATGACAAACACTTGGACAGTAAAGAGATATCATTCATGGACACCTGCAAGGAACCAGTCTGTGGTTT
The DNA here is from genome assembly GCA_026225945.1 of Cricetomys ansorgei. Taxonomy (NCBI): domain Eukaryota; kingdom Metazoa; phylum Chordata; class Mammalia; order Rodentia; family Nesomyidae; genus Cricetomys; species Cricetomys ansorgei. The sequence continues at coordinate 11,638,157 of JAMJFZ010001230.1, read as the reverse complement.
AGGAGCCGTCAATTCAGAGGCCGAGCACCATGGGTAGAGAAATCCAGCTTAACTCCTTTACCTTACTGTTCTTGCTTAGTTTGTTGTGGCCTTAGGGAAAACACAGTGATCCCAGAGAAAATGATTCTTGTTGATAAGACTTCAATGTGATTTTAATTTTGATAAACTTCATTGTTTCCATTTTAAGGTAATGTGTCTGCATACAACTAAAACTAAGATACAGACAAACCCCCTTATAAAATTGTTACCTAAATATCTTATAATGATATGTAACATTTTACTGTATAGACATTTCAAGGATTTTTTTTTTGTCCTGAGTACGCGTGCGCACGTGCGTGTGTATGCGCTCGCACACACACACATATACATATTCTTAATAAGTTGGGTAATTGTTCATAATTAAGCATATTCTATGCCTCTAAGAATAGTAGTAATTCTACAAGCTCACTTTGGGCGCTGAAGACTTCTATTTACAAATACACTTTGTCTTTTAAAATGTGTTCTTGTTGTAGAATACTTACGTTGCTATTTCATTTTCATTCCTGTGGATGGGTGTATCTGCCACGTGTGTACCAGTGGGGGCCAGAAGAAGGCATCAGATTCCCAGAGCTTGAGTTACAGGGGGCTGTGAGCCACCTAAAGTGGGTGCTAAGAACTGAATTCAGGTTTTCTGGAAGAGTAGCATGTGCTCTTAATCACTGAGCAACCCCTCTGACTCTGTTTCCCATTTTTAACTGTTATAAACAACACTGCAATGAAACAATTACAACTTAAATTCCCTAATTAACCATTGACTTTTTCCTGGTGCAGTTTAATTATCAAGTCAAGTTTGGGCACACTTTATAGTTAAAAAGATGATTATGCAAAAATGAGCTGTTTGTTAAGTGCTCTGAAAGAAATATGTGGTGTTTTCTTTAATTTGAAGGTATAAGGACAAGTTGATATTCATGCGTACTGGAGGGAAATAATTCTACAGAAAATTAGCATGGCTGTTACAAAGGAAGTATGGAAATTATCTGTGAGTCGAGTCACTCCATTTTTAACAAGGACAGGGACTACATTTCTTAATGGGATTCCTTTGCAATAATGACTTTTCAACGTCTCCCAAGGGAGCACGAAAACGTTATCAGCTCTCCAGAATGATTTAAGGATTGATCAGCCTTGTAAATAAGGGCAACTGTAGTTAAACCCAACTTCCTGTTTCACTGCGTACAATGAATCTTTTGCATGTATCTTTAAAATATTTCCCCTTAATTTAGAAACAACCACTGGGGATAGGAAGTGCATTATAGGCTATCTTGTTCCGACTGATCATTGCCCTCTTCTTTATAATTCTGCAGACCACACTGTATGCCAGTGACTGACCTGTCTGTCCTTGCCCAGATTCTAAGAGTCAAGAATCTGAACTTCTTCCTGAGCAAGGATGCTACGCATTTCTTCCTTTAACACAAGGTTTACGAATTTACTTTTACGTGCGTGACTGTTTTGCCTACATGTGTGTCTGTGTACCACACGAATGTCTGTGGAGATCAGAAAAGGGCATTGGATCTCCTAGAACTGGAGTTAGGAATGGCTGTGCACCACCAGACGGATGCTAGGAGTCAAATCTGAGTCCTCTGGAAAGGGGGCCAGTAGTGTTCTTAACTGCTGAGCCATCTCTCCAGCTCCCCTGTCCGTTTCTTGGAAGAGGTGACAAGGTTTCTAGCTTGTCTGGATGACGTTAGATTTTGGTACCAGCAGGAAAGGGATACGGGAGGCAGGGGCTGAAGGTTGATCTCCAGACACGGTAGAACATTCACATCACCCATTGTTTAGGAAAATACCAGCAGCTATGAACTCCAAGACATCTTGGCTGGGTGTAATACATTTTACCGAACTCAACATTTTATTTATTATTTTGCTGTTCTCCCACCACCACCTTGAACTTTAGAAAAAATATTTTTGTAGGATTTTAAATGGCTTGGATTTCTTTAAAACATTTGTCTGGGGAAATTTGGGCTAATTTCTCTTTTATTTCCTTCTTGTAAGAAAAATCCCATTAGCAAGCCAAGTAAGTACATTCAAAACTGTCCCATTGATCTCATAACTGTGCTTTATAAAAATATCCCCGAGTGTTTCCTTTTGTCCTGTTGGACTTCAGGGATCCAAACTGGGACCCCCAGGGTCCAAACCGGAACGCCACATCCCCACAGAGACTCACAGATGGGATATCGATGCAAATAGCAAGAGGATTTATTCCAGTGCACTGGGACCGTTCTAACACGCAGGATAGAAGCGGCCCCAAGGAGCAAATGGTGAAGCTTTTTATACAGTTGTTGGGCATAAACCGAATTGGTACAAGTTGATTGGTCCCCAAATTGTTTTCTCATTTTGATAGATAGGGGCCAGTTAACCTTTAAGTTGATGATAGCAAGGTCACGGGCACCAGGAAATGTACACTTAGGGTAAAGTCCCTTGCCCAAGGCTATTAGGCGGTGCCTGTAGCCGCCGCTCATTTTAGGAATGTGGGCTGGGTCACAGTGCTCTTGAATTAAGCCTGACAATAATTGTTTTGTGGTTTCTGGGGTGGGCTAGTTCCTGGAACAGGGAGTTCTGGAATGTCCTGTTAAGAGTTTAGGATTAATGACCAGGGCCTGGGGTCTCCGGCCTCACATTTCCCCCATTTTCTTAAACCCTTTCAGTCCCACAGGCTGAAGGCAGCTATGGCTGTTTCAATGGCACACCAGAATGAAGGGGCCAGGGAAACGAGGGACAGCCGTGCCTGCAGAGGGATCCCTGGTCCAGGTTTCCAGTAGATACCGGGCGAAGGTCTGGCTTTGTCTAGTTTGCTCCTACCCCGTGCCTGGGAACACATTAGAAAAGTGAAGCAGCCTGGGACCTATTTAAAACTATAAGGGAAGTTAACAGTCTTAAAACCCTCATTAATGATGCCCCTCCTCCCCCAACAAAATCACAATTGGCCACTGTTTATTAAAGGCTGTCAGTAATCATCATCACCATCATCACCATCATCACCATCATCACCATCATCATCATCATCATCATCACCATCATCACCATCATCATCATCATCATCATCATCACCATCATCATCATCATCATCATCATCATCATCATCATAATCTCTGTAAAGTTATCCACTCCAAAGTTAGCATCACTTTGTCTTTATATAATTTCCTGAGGACTTTCTGGTTGTATCAGTTCAATGCCACGATAAGGACACAGCACATCATGACATTTTGGGCAGGAGAACAATTCGATTCCGACTCTAATGATCTCTTTCTTTGCAGTTTTTGGGGTTGAGGGTCCTGCTGGAGACAGAATCAAGGACCTCACCCTTGCCAGACAAGGGCTGTACCTGGCAGCTGTGCCCCAGCGCCCTACAGACTTTCCATCAGTCACAGGACAGTGCCTCCTTCCTCGTCAAGTCTCCTCAGCTTGTCTGTTCACCTCTTACCTCTTCACCCAGGCTTGGAGAGAAATTTGACTCTAAAGATTACAGCAGTATGTTAAGTGTTTAGCATGTACCAGTCAGTATGCTAACTATACTGTATATATGATTGCACTCTTTGTGATTCTAAGATTATCTGTCCCGGTTTCCAGTGAAGCAAGCTAAGGTTCAGCAAGGTTCATTAACACCTAGCAGGTAGCGTGGGTATTAAGCAGTGAGCTGAGACTCTAAGTCTGTCTCATGTGCTGTTCGTGCTCCGAGTCACTGCATGGAAGGGTCTTGTCCTTGTCTGTCCTTGGACATGATCTTTGTTTACGGTGTTCTATGAGCCACTGCTAACTTCTGATTCGTGTCACTTTCTTGTGGAATTTATACTTGGGACCCTATGTAATATTCTCTATATTCAAACAACATTCTTAAAACTAAATACATTTTGATATATGTGTATTTTATTTTATGTATACATGAGTACTTTGCCTCGATGTATGTATGTGCACCATGTGCATGCCTGGTACCTGTGGAGGTCAGGAAAGGGTTCCCTGGGAACTGGAGATATAGACGGTTGTGAGCCAGTGTGTGGGTGCTGGGAACCGAACCTGGGTCCTGTACGAGAGCAAGTGCTTTTAACCATTGAGCCAACTCCCCAGCCTCTCACAGCTGGTTTTATTGGGCACTTCTTTGCACAAGAAAGTCCACTTGAAACGGTGGTTTTCCACGGAGATAAAAGCCATAAGAACAACTTCCTGATAATGGATTGTTATTGAAATGTGAAAAGCTCTGGTTCCTCCCCCTCCTGTCATCAGTTGGGGTTTGGGTGCCTCAGAAATTCCGCACCCTCATTTAGACTCCAAGGGAGTGGCAGGCAGCCCAGCCTCATTCTCCTCATAGCAGCTCCCCTCTTGGTAATGCTACCCTGCCAGCAGCAGGGGTGGACAGCTGCGGGGCTCCTCTGTGTAGGGACTTGCATGTCCCCAGATAGAACTTGCACTCATCCTCTGTGGCATACCCAGTGTCTGCATTCCTTATCCAGGCTTTGGGTGGGGGGGTTGTTGGTGGTGGTGCAGACATCCTGTAGCCTGAAATGGGAAGTGGTTTTGAAAAGCGACCTCAGCTATTAAACTAGAGATCCAGGCACTTCCAGTTTGTATGGCAGAGATGACTCTGTGTGTGCGCACGCTGTTCATCGTACTAGCGTTCAAAGTGGTCTAGCTTTCCTGTATCATTCCGTAGAGACCCCAGGGTCTAAATGCATGGATGTTTCTGTCTACAAATCCAGAGACTAAGTAGGAAGGACACAGGAGATGTTAAACCTGTTGCTTTCTGTATTTCCTTGTACCAGGCTCTGCCCTCTTCTCCACTCCTCTTCCCAACACCCGCTCCTCTTCACTTCCCACTCCAGAATTTAGAACTGCGATGGGTGTGCTGTGTATGGTTTCGGCAGGGGGTCCTTTTAAAATCGAACTAGTGATGACAGGATCTGCCGTGTGTGCGTCCTGCGGGGCAGTTGTGAGCACAGGACACGGATAAATGTGTTCACAGTCCTCACATAGAGACCTGGGGAAGCTGACGTGAGGTCATTTCCCCATGTGAACCTCCCAGAATCATTTCGTGGTGGCTATAACTTCTGCCAATACTTCCTTCTTTTATTTGAAGTCAAAATTTCCCATGCCAGCATTCAAAGAAATGTTACCGAGCATGCTCCGTAAAGCGTTCGACACCCAAATAAATCTGGGCAGTGTTGGAGTTAAATAAAGCGAAGTGGTTTCCTTAGCCGGCAGCTGCCCAGAGCCTTTAGCATGCATGGAGTGCCCGTTAGAACTGCTCACAAAGGGAGCTGTCGTGTGCAGCGTTTCCTAGTTATTTGACCACAGGCTGTAGTTTTTGTCACAGTGAGTCTATTAATAGCTGCTAGCACAGAGTTCCAACAATTGCAGCACAGGGACACTGCAAGCCGTTGTCAAATGCTTCGAAGGTTCTCGTCAGAAACACGTGCATCACTGGGCAAGGAGCGCAATAGACCATCATCACCCAAGAATAAACTGGCTGAACTCAGCTGCCTAATCTCACTTGGCGAGACCTGAGGACGGCTTCTGGAACCCCTGTTCTGTCAGTATTCCTGTGGCTAACTCTGCCCCAACCGCTCCTTTTTCTGCCCTGTTGGTATGTCCCAGAGATGGCAGAGCCACAGGCTCCCTCCCAGTAGTAATTGCTCTAGCGAGACACTGTAAGGAGCTCTGTCTGTTGCAGACACTCTCCAACTTAGAAGGAGGAAAGTTTCCTTCCAACCTAACTGACACAAATCCTGACCTAAATCTTCTCACCGCTCTGTCACTGCTGAGAAGTGCGACCTTAATCAAATTGGACGGCTAAATACAGGGCTGAGTGTGAGTTACGGATAGGGAATTAAAATGCAGGATGTTTAGGGTTATTGCAGGATAACATTTTGGGGGCAGCCTGCGTGTGTGTGTGTGCCTGCACGTGCTCACACATGCGTGTGAAAGCCACAGGCCAATGTCCAGTGTCTTCTCCCATTGCTCACGACTTCATCTTTTGAGGTAGAATTTCTCGGTGAACGCAGCACTAACAGATTGCCTACCAAGCTCCGGGGACCAGCACCCACCTCCCCTGTACTAGGGCTACGGTTGTGTGTGACCAGGCCTCTTCTTCTTTACATGGACGCTGGATCTGAACTCAGGTCTTCATGCTTTAGCAACAGGTCCTTGTTGAACCGAGCCATCTCCCTAGCCCTTCTGGGAGGTTTTAAAGAGGCAGAATCTTGGTGGTCTGACTTGGATTTTGTGGAAATCTTTTCAGTTGTCAGTGAAGGTGGGAGTCCTCAAGGACCTTGAGGCACCATGACAGGTCATCAGGCTGTAACTTGGGGCTCTTTTTGATGAGGAACATACTTAGCAAACTTCTGAATGAACAGTGGGAATCGAGTTTACATTGTTTCTCTGTGTAACCTGGCTGTGCTGGAACTCGCTCTGTAGACCAGACTGGCTTCAAACGCAGAGATCCACCTGCCTCTGCCTCCTGAGTGCTGGGATTAAAGGTGTGTGCCACCACTGCTTGGACAGAATTGCATTCTTTAAAATAATTTGGTTACTGGGCTTCCTTTGTACTTAGCTCTTTGGGTTTTAAAAGCACTTTTACGCATCTTATCCAAACTCAGTTTCCCTCAGTGAGTTTGTTCTCTAGAGCACTCTTCAGCTGTAGAAAGCACGCAGGGCGCCTGACCCCTGCCCACTCCCCCAGTTCCGTCTGTTACGGTCTCTTTCTATTGCTGTAGTTTTCCTTTTTTTCGATATCATAACATTGGCCAAGTTGATTTTGATCCCTTACATATCCCTTAGATAGACGGGTTTTATTGACCTCCTGACGGTAGAGATGAATTCAATGAGATGAATCGACGTGTGTGTCCCGCAGAAGGAAGTGTCCCAAGTCAGGATCCGGACAGACACCCGCTAACATCACGAACGTCTGCCAGTCTCAGAAAGGTGCTAATTGTTGAGGACTCCAATGAGTAGCTCACAGGAACCCTGTGACCTGGGCATTGCACTTTCTGATGGCAGCTTGGAAGAGGATTGCACATCTTCAAAGGAAGTGAGATGCGGGCTCTGGGCCAGATGAGGTCCAGAGATGACTTCAGAAAGGATGGCTTTAGTGCCCTGTGATTAAGCCCCTGCCTGACTCAGAGGGCTTTACTGAGTCATCCTATTTGTCCTCTCTGCTGCTATTTATGGGCTTCCCAGTTGCTGACATTTTGGTCACACAACCAGCCTTGCCTGAAGCAGTGTTGCTCATGGGGAGTTGGGAATAAACAGGGTGACAGGTGTTATGGGAGAGTCATTTTAAAGAAGATTTCATAGCTGGTTCTTTTTTAAACATCCAAATGCTTAAAATACAAGCAATCCTGAAAGATAACCCTACATCCTTTTAGTAGAGTGCTTTAGCAGGCTCAGACTTCTGGGAGTGCTGGCGAAGCATTGTCGAAGTTCTTGAGAAAGTTCTGGAAGGGGTAGGGTATAAGAGGGGGGTGGCCATGCCAGTGCCAAATGGAGTGAATTATTTATCCTTAGGAATGGATAACAATAGCCGCCTCAGGAACCCTCCTTCTCTCAGGCCATTTGTCATTAGAAAGCAATACCAGCAAACCTCTCAGAGACCAAGGGAAAGAGGAAATATTGCCCATGCAAAAGGCATGGTTCACGAGAGATGAATGGAGGTGTTCATAGGGTTGAGAGGAACATCCCAGAGCTAAGCATAGTGGGAGCTGTTAACGAGCTCAGGCCTGCAGAGGTGGAGGAACCTGGTAGAACCTGGAGAGGGTTGGTCAGTAGAAGGCTGCTTGACTCAGAGGGGTCCTTGGGGTGGGGGGAACAGCCATCAGTCATCCGCAGGGATGACTTTCATTCTTTCATTTATGGCTGATGCTTCCGCTGGATCAAACTCCAAATAGGACGGAGACCAAGAAAACGCACGTGGTCTGATCCATGAAGGTCAGTGTCTTGGACAACAGGCTCAGCAGGGTAGTGAGGGCCACACACTGGATCTCTTCAACGTTAGGGAAATGGACTGTGTGAATGCATCAGGTTTGGACGTTGCCAGAAGGTTTTCTTAAGCCTATACCACTATTAAAATGATTGTTCGAGAAATAATTAAATATTATGATGAGATGTGTTGATGAAATACAGCTTGAAGTTCGTGCATTTGTGAACATTTAGAAGCGCCTTTTTATGGTGCGTCTCTCCAGAGTCTCTGTTGACAATTATTGCCCAGAGGCAAGACGAGGGTGGCCCATGAGGAAGTCGAGTGCGGAGTCACACAGCTTGTTGACAGGGAAACGTCCTTAGAGCTCCTTAGTGGGTAAACACCGTAGAACATACGTATACAAACTAAGACGGCTTCAGTGTTTCCAGGCAGTACAGCCTTCTGACACCATTGGTGTATGTGGTCTGTCAGTGGTTGAAACCACCAGGCAGCGTGTGACTGAATCCAAGACAAACATCCGAATAAACCTTCCAGCTCTGACTTCGATTTAACTTTGGAGGCCATACAGGTGAGCAATATGTTATCAGTCTCTCACACTAGCTATGGTGTGGATGACCCCTCTGGTACGTAGGTGACCACAATCACAGCTGTCTAGGCTACTTTCCGGGACTTGAAGTTTGCTTTTGTTGAAACCGCTGACTTTGGGTTTGGGCAGGCATCGGGATGGGTGGCCTCTTGATGTTAGAGGACCCAAAACTCTGTCCTCACTTCACGTTTAAACTACCTTGAGGTTCTATTTGTGCACTCAGATTGTGAATAAGTTTTCTCCTTTGTGTTGTGAAGCTTGTTCACTTTGGTGATTGGTGTACTTCATGGCTCGGTAAGAACTGTATACGGGAAGCATAGTTAAAAAGCCATTGAATGTGGGGCTGGAGAGACGGCTCGGTGGTCAAGAACTCTGGCGCCTCCTCCAGAGGACCCGGGTTTGGTACCTAGCACCCACACGGTGCCTCACAATCAACTGTAATTCCAGATCCAGGGGTTCCAACACCTCCTCCTAGCTTCTGTGGGCACTGCATGCATAAGTTGCACATACAAACATGCAGGCAAAGAAAGCACTGATATACACAAAATAAAAACAAATAGATATTTAGAAAGCCATTGACCAATTGAACTAATAAAGGATTTTACTTTTCACTTAGATTTGGCTTATGTCTATTCATTAATTCATTCAACAAACACGCAGCGCCTCTGCTTGGTGACTATGAATGGGTCTGAAACAATCTGCCTTTTTCTAGGAACCCATGCCTTCTGCCCACCAGCTGCCATTGGCAGGACCGACCACAGTGGAAGTAAAAGTCTCTGCAGAGGTGACAGGTGATCAGCCCGTAAAGAAGGGAGGGAGCTAGTCCTGAAGATCCGGGGAAGAAATGAGAAAGTCCATGGTTTCTTTGAAGAACAGCAGGTGAAAGGTGTCAGGAGGGCTAGGAGATCTGATTAAATTTTATTCTCACAGGGACTTGACTTCAACTGCAAGAAATGTGGATTTCGTTTTGATGGTAATTTCTTCTGTGGAGAAAGAGATCAGGGCAGTTACAGCAGCTAAAAAGACTTTAATTACTGGTGTCTGACAGCCTGCCTCAAATTCACTCAGGAGATTTATTTAAAAGGCAGATTTCACAATCTCCTACTCAGAAAATTCTGAGTCTACAAAGCCTAGCAATCTACGTTTAGAAATTGAGCCTGAGAACAACCATTTAAATAGTTAGCACCACCCCCTAGCGGTACACACTTGAAATTGCAGATGAAGCAAATTTACTGCAAGTATTTTATGTTGAATTTTCATACATATACATGTTATGTGTAAAATGGCAATATTTCACATCTTTAAGAACGCTGGTTAAGTAAGGCTATCTTTAAGGGGGTGGAAACTCTTTCTCCAGTGATTATCTGGAGACAGCTCTCAGAAATATTAACATGAAAATGTGAAGTTGGTAAATAGTAATTAATTGGTTATCATGATGTTAGAGCACAGTTTTAGCTTTGAAACCACAGCCCAGCTGATTATTAGGGTGCTGCGAGATTACTGTAATCACAACTGTGCAGACAAGATCAAAAGATACTGGGCTTTTCCTAAATGTCATACAAGGTCCACATCAACTTCGGCAGCTGAACCCCAACTAGCCACGAGAGAAGCCTGTTCCCAGGGCTGTGTATTTCCCTAACTAGGCTGGAGCAAATTCTTGTTAGAATTCTAGTAGTTTGTCATTTAGGGTTGAAAACATCTCCTGTGGAACTTCAGCCCATATCAGCTCTCCCTCATACCCCCACTGCTCCTGTGCGTGGGTCCCCAGGCTCAGACACTTCCTCCCCTGGACTTGCTGGAGCCAAAGTCAGCCTAGTGTTTGGAAGCCCTGCCTGCCAAGGGGAAGGCAGGAGCGGGGCTCTAGATGGGAGAAGGTACTGTTTCCGTCACCAGGTGTGCTGGGAGAAGCTTCTGGCTTTACACGTGTTGGCTGGTTTGTTTAGTTTGTTCTAGGATTCTCAGAGTCTGCCTCACACACCAAAAACCCCCATGTTTTCTTTCTCTCATTCAGCACAGGCCTACTTTTGAATTAGATTTATTTCCGGGCTGGAGAGGTGGCTCAGTGGTCAGTCAAAAGCACTGACTGCTCTTCCAAAGGTCGTGAGTTCAAGTCCCAGCAACCACATGTTGACTCACAACCATCTATAATGGAGTCTGACGCCTTCTTCTGGCATGCAGGTGTACATGCAATGCAGATAGAGCAGACAGAGCACGCATATAAATAAAATAAATAAATCTGAAAACGAAGAAAGATTTACTATAGTTCACATCACGTTCACCCCAGGTGAGGAAGCAGCTGTCCTCCAGCGCCCCACAGGCCAATAGGGCCTCAGATGACTCCTAGGGTCCTACTGATCAAGAAATCATCTTCAGCATCTGTTTGTTCCTCTTCCCTCTCTAAAGACCCCCCCCCCCACCCCCCCCAGCGCCCCATCCACCCCCCCCCCCCCCCACCCCACCCCCACCCCGCCCCAGGCCCCTGTTTTTGTTTGTCTGTTTTTGTCGCTTTGAATCTCTGCCCCCTTCTCATCTAGGCCAGCTGTTTAATGCATGGAAAACTGAGAACACCAGGCTTTATTATTTTAAGATAATCCCAAGTGAAACCTCAGCCGTCAAATCCTCACTATCTAAATTATGCAGTGTTTATTTGCGCTACCTTCGTTTGATTTATTTTTTTGTGGGTCAAACCTATGACAGAGGAGGAGGAAAAAAAAAAAGGCTTATTTGTTGCAATCCGAAGGAGAAAGACTCGGAAAGAGGGAACAGAAAACAAAAGGTAAAGTGAGACGAAGGATCTCGTAACTAACAAACGAAGGGACCTCGAAATGCAAATCTGGGCCCGGCCGCGCGTATTTTTCCATTAGGAAACGGACTGCAGCGGCTGCCTTTGCTCCAGACTCGGTTGCCCTTGGGGGCGAGTGCTCTGCAGGAGGCGCTAGCCCGCCCTCTCGCGGTGGCCGAGGACTTGCACTCTCATCCTAGTGCCCCGCCGGGAGGGATGCTCGGAAACCCACTCCGCAGGGGACCCGGGAGCAGCTCTCCCGCAAATGCAGTAGATGGAGACACACGCTGGGAAACTGGATCCCATGAGCCTCGCTTTCCTTTGCTCTGAGACACTGCGTGGCGCTCCGAATTGTTGAAAATTTCGAATTAAATGCATGTGTGATGCTTCATGTGTCCTACCTGTCTGTAATTTGTAAAACAAAACGAAACAAAAAAACCGACATATGAAGATTTTAAGTACAAACAACAACTAAGTCTGTCGTCCTGTCACATTATTAATTTGTTCAGAGCTTTAGCATACGAAGAGACAGGGGTACAAAGGTAGGGAGAGCCAGATCCTGTTCTTTAAAACAACCTTCCGATGGGTAGGAGCACGTTTGCATATGTGTATGCTAACGCCTTATTTAGTATTTATCACAAACGTCTTTTATATGGTAAATTTGTAAGTGCATTTACAGTCGTTATCTGGGTAGAATTCTGTGACACAACAGTCTTTAGTGCCTTGCAACAAAGATCTCTCTACATAAGAGGAAAGGGTTCAGAGAGGCCAAGTAATTTGCCCTAGTTTAGACAGCAAAGAAATGTCAGCACTGGGATTTAAGTTCAGCTTCTTGGCTGTACTGTCAGTTCAGTTAACTCTGACAGACCTGAACTGAGAGTCTACCAGGTCCCAGCTTTGTGCTGGAGACGCCAGGGGTGTCATGACTGGCCTTAGGGTTGGTGTCCTGCAGAGGACTAGACTATGAAGAAATGATTGCATTGTGTTGTAGCAGATGCAGTCCTGGACACATGCAGACTCTACCTCCCAATGGAGCCCAGCAGCAGAGGCTTCCCTCTGCACACGAGGCCTCTGTACACAGGCCTTCTGTCAGGTGATCCTGATAACTGACTGTGATTGAACTGACCAGGAACTTGTAACTTGGCCTAAGGCAATCGTATTTAAATGGGTAGATCTGATACAGGTATCTGCCCAGGAGGTCTGCCACTCGCAGATCCAACCAGATATGACATAGACAGCTGGTAAAAGAAGTTCAGGAAACTCCAGAAGTAGAAAGGAAGAAAGCTGGTGTTTTGGCGCATGCGTGCATGGTATCCCTTGGGACATAGAGGTAAGAGTTCAAGGTCATCCTCAGCTACATAGAACTTTGGAGGCCAGCTTAGGCTACAAAAGACCACATATCAAAGAACAAAAGTGAAATGAAACAAAGTGTTGGCGGAGTTTATTTCTAGTTATGTTTATAATAATTGCTTTGTACATTGTTGGGGGAAGGGCTACCTAAGCCTTGGCAGTTTGTATTATCTGCAGGTGTTGGCTTGATGTAAGTCTGTGATTCAGATGTTTGCTTCCTCATGACCCGCACCTGCTCACTGCTCTCTGACAGAGTCTCTGAGGTTCATTGAGATGTCAGTGTGAAAAGCAAAGTTGCTGTGGAGGAGATTTTGTAGTCCCCCTCCCGCTGTCTCAGGCAACAAGGAGAGAACACTCCCCTTGAGCCTTGAGTGACATAACTTAGCTGCTAAAGGATTGTGGGATGAGACTAAGCTACAGGTTTGCCTCACTGTGCAAATAGACCTTTGGAAGACAGCGCAAGGTTTTTATAACACCTGAGGAGTTTCTGTATCAATAAAAACACCCAAGATCAGTGAACAGGGTCTCGCTATCCAGTATGGGGCTTGCTGTGACAAGTGGTTCCCTCTGCTGAGGTCTGGCAGGGTTTGCCCCTAGGAATGTGTTTCCTTGTCTTCTTTGTGGACTGACAGTGTAGTTTACAGCTACACAAAAGAATTAGGTTAGAAATGAAAGCCGAGGGAGCAGAGGGTAAAGAGCTTGGAAAAGACAGGCGTAACACAACAAGAGGCGAAGCTGCTCTCACCTCACGGGTGTTGCAGGCTGCTGCAGAGCATGCGCTTAGCCGCCCAGTTGGACCTTGTGCTTCCTTATTGCGGCTCACCCTCGTAGCCACCGCCTCATCTGAGACCAGGTGAGCCCGGCCGCACCCTTGCCTAAGAAAGCCTCACTCAGGGCTGGGTAGCAAGGCCTTCACAGGAGGGGACCAAACCGACTTAGAGCTGTCCTCAGGGCCTTGTCTGGCAGTCAGGGCGTGGAAGGGGCTGGGTAGCGCCACGGTCATTCTGATTCAGAGTATGAACAGAATCTCAACTTCAGTATCGGGTCCTCCTCCCAGACCGGAGACACCAGAAATTTCGTCTTCGGGAGCCTGTTTAGAGGAATGGGAAAGGGGAAATTTCCCTTCCTCAGAGGTTTCCAGTCCAGAAGCTCCGTGACTGAGCATCTGGTGTGGCCTTTGCTAATGGTGCATCCGTAACCCCCAGGGTGTTCATAGCTTTAGGTAGTCGTAGGATAGTGCAGATTACAGGATATAGACATAAACCTTGGTGGAATGTTCTTATCAATAGTGTTGGGAAGGGAGAGAATTAAAAAATTATTATTTATTTTATGAGTGTTTTTTTACCTGCATGTATATATAGGCACCACTTTTATGCCTGGTGCATGGGGAGGCCAGATGATGAAGGCATCAGATCCCCTGGAACTGGAGTTACATATGGTTGTGAACCACCATGTCGGTGCCCGGAACTAAACCAGGGTCCTCTTCAAGAGCAGAAATGTTCTTAACACCCGAGCTATTTCTCTGGCTTTGAGAGTTTATATTTTTATAATCCTTAACCGTTTTGCCACTATGATTCAATATAAGCCTGCCTTCTCTGTATTGGCTTATTTAAATCATCTTCTTTGTACTCTCATAAACGCCTAGCAACCCAGTGATTCTACTATGAAATCACACTCAAAGGAATACACGCTTTTTCCTTTAATGATAATTAAAATGCTGTTTCTATTCGAAAGTAAACCTTGATCTAATGGAATGCTAACAAAAATCTGCATATAATTTAGTAACAAAGCACAAGGTTTCCTGGCTATGGGCACCAGACAAGCTGGATTCACTTATCTCTGCACCAAAGGGAACATTCATGTTCTGGTTAATAAGAAGACATTTTCTGAAAAGTGTGTGACTAGACAACCTTTTTTCTTTACTTTGAAAAGATTTATGTATTAATTTTTACATTTTTACTTTATACTTGCTTGTATATCTGCACTCCATTTGCATGCAGGGCCTGTGGAGGCCAGCAGAGGGCGTCAGATCCCCTGGAACTGGAGTTATGGATGATTGTTAGCCTCTTGTGGGTGCTGGGACTCAAATTGGAGAAGAGCAGCCAGTGCTCTTAACCAAAGAGCCTTCTCCCCAGCCCCAATTTTGTGTGTGTGTGTGTGTGTGTGCACACATGCATGTGCAAACATAGTAGGACATTCTTACACACACAGTAGATCACTCTATGTGGACTCTATACAATCAAGACACATGGTAGACATGATACTCGCCCGTGCTGGTGAGTCATTTTTTAAATAAAGAGCTTGTTATTTTTCTTATGAGTATGTGTGTGTGCCTACTTGTGTGTGTGTGTGCTGTGCGAGTACAGGGTACCCGAGGAGACAGAGAGGATGTCAGTTCTCCTGGAACTGGAGTTATCAGTATTGTGAACCACTGGATGTGAGCACTGGGAACCAAACTTGGGTCCTCCACACATCAGCAAGTGCTCTTAACTGTAGAGCCATCTCTCAAGTACCCTCCCTGCCCCCAACATGGGTTATACTATAAACTGGTTCTCAACCTGTGGGTCTCAACCCCTTTCACAGGGGTCCCTACCACCACCTGCATATTTTTATTTAGATAGATTTTATTTTATTTAGATAGATATTTTATTTAGATATTTTTAGATAGATTTTATAGATATTTACATTACGATTCATAACAGCAACAAAATTACAGTTACAAAGTAGCAACAAAAGTGATTTTATGGTTGGGGGGTCTTTACAACAGGAGGAGATGTATTAAAGGGTCCATTACTGGAAGCTGGATGGAGATAACCCTACCAAAATGATGTAAGACAGCCTATTGAGGAAGAACCAGAGGAATACCTCCCCTAGCCACCACCTTCTGCCCCCATCTGCCAGGGATCCCTAATTGGCAGAACCCAACTGGCAGTTGGAGCACAAGGGAGTCCATTGAGGGAATCCATCCCGGCCAGTGTCCTCAGGCAAAAAGTAGGATGGGGAGGGTAGCAAATGAAATAAGTACCATAGGCAGGCTTGTCCCTGGTCTGTTCATGGCTGTCCTGGTAAGATCTGCTTGAGAGGAGAATGCAGAGAAGGGTTCAAGGGAAGTGATACAACTCCATACTGGAGAGGAATGGGCTGAATGCCTCCAACTTTGCTGGTTACAGCTGTTGTTAGTGTGTGAGTCATGCCGCTTCATTCCTTGCTAGTTTTCTGAGCCACAGTCCTGGCCCTGCAGGGGTTTTTAGATCAGTGGAGTCCTGGGTTGTACTATCAGTCCACTTTGCTGGTCCCTGGGAAGCCTTTGAAGGCTTGGTTCCAGTGGAGACTTTGGAAGGGTAGAATCAAAGCCCTGGGGATAATTTGGGTGGGAACAGGAGGTTCTAAGAGCAGAGAGGACAGGAGGGGACAAGAGAGGGACAGGAGAGGAGAAACTGCCGCACAGGGTCATCGGATGCCTCACCGAGGGGCAGACATGGGCAGTGCACGAGGACCACGACCAGGACCATGGACTGTGCTTTATCTGGAGTGATAGCATCTCTGTATCTGGGAGCATCCAGAGACCAAGATGCTGTGGGGAGAATGGGTGAAGACTGAAATGGGAGTGGTGGTCCATCTTGAGAGTCTGCAGCATAGTGTGACAACAGATGGAGTCTGCAGCATAGTGTGACAACAGGCTGTCAGCATTCTGTTTTAAATACTATTACAATACAGATGTCCAGCTTCTGCGTTAGTGGAGAGGGACACACACACATGCACACACACACACACACACACAGAGAGAGAGAGAGAGAGAGAGAGAAAACATCTGATGGTGCAACTCACTTGTTCTGGATCAGTTGTCCTGGTGACCCCATCTGACTCAACCAGGGATTCCTGTTTGTGGGAGGGGAGGAGGAGGGAGAGGAGCCAGTAGACTGAAGGATCAGAGTAGCCTGTGAGCTGAGCAGAGAATTTAGAAACACAATTGTTAGAATCATGTTTTGCTTCCTGGCAATGGCACGGTATTGTGTACTTAACATATTCTAGAAATATTAAAATGTAATCTAAAGAAGCCAGTGTCCGGTGCTCTCGCATTATAGATGCTGGACACTACCTAAAAGACGGGTGTAGATTGGCCATAGCTTCTGAGGGTCCATTCAAAGGAAGAAAGAAGGAGGGAAGAAGAAAAGGGGGAATGGAGAGAAGATAAAAATAACCAATAAAAGCAAGCACTTCTAGAATGGGTTTTATTGTCAAATAATTCCCTGAGGGAAAAAGTCTTCTAAGAAGCACAAAGCCCAAATTTCTCCCTTTCCTTATCTCTCTTTTTTTCTTGTATTCCCTATTTAAAAAAAAAAAACCTGTTAATTTTATATTAAAAACGAAATATATTTCCTTTCCTTGAGTACTCTGTAATTGTATAGGAATGCGTATCATCTCCTCCCCTCATTTTGAGAATGTTTTCGAAGATGGTGACATATTCTGACTCTCTAAGAGCAAAACAATTCAATTTAGAAATCACTGAGTGACAGCAGTCTGAGTTCCGAAGCGATGCCGTTCGCCTCGGCACTTGTTGGAAATGTCATTAGGAAACCAACATATAGTGGGTTGTTATGGCAACCGGAACACCAGAGTTTATAACATCACTGTAATTAATGTTACCCAAACGTTATTAATCTTTCAGGATCACTCGTATTCTCTGAAGGAGCGGGAACTCTGGTTCTCCGTGGAGTTCTCAGCAGTCTAAGCCACCGCAGTGTTCCTTCCCATTGTGTTATTTTTAAATAGATCTTGTTCTGGCTCTGCCTTAGTAGAATTAGCTTTTGTTTCTACTCCCGTACTCATTCATTTTGACTCTTTTCTTTCTTTCTTTCTTTTTTCTGGATAGAACTTGAAACAAAATGAGAAAAAGAGGGATTACAGCTAAGACACAGGATGCAGTCTTCTAAAGAGGAAAGGATTTAAATGTGGAAACCCTGAGAAAAATATTAAAACGTTTTGCTCGCAGACTTTTAGTATGGATCCACGTTTGCATAATGCTTAGAATTTTGAAGCAGCCTTATAGGCACTGGTAACATAGCAGTCGTTAACACACGGTCCTGAGAAGCCAAGCCACAGAGAGAGTGCTCCGTGGAAGATAATGTGACCTGTATTCATGATGTTTTTTTTAGTTGTCACAACAGCTTATAGGACAGGTGCTATGACGAAATATACCTCCATAGCTCAGCACCACCAACAGACACAGCCAAGCTTAAAAAGTAGAAGGACTTGAGTAGACATTTTACAGCCATGTGCAGATGATGGCTTACAAACACGAAAACAGGCCGAACATCATTAATCACTAGAGAGATGCTAATCGAGATCGCTACGAGGGATTATATGACACCCGTTAGGGTAGCTACTGTCTACAAACCAGGAAGACGTGTTGGCAGCGATGTGGAGAACATCGGAATGTGTGTGCCCCGCTGATAGGAATCTAAAATGGTGCAGTCACAGAAAACGGCACCGAGGTCCCACCCAAGCCGGAAATGGTGTGTCTGGGTATAGATCCAAAATAATGAGAAGCAGCATTTCAGAGAAATATTTCTGCACCCGTGTTCACGCAGTGCTAGTCACAGCAGCCAAGAGCTAGAAGCAACCCAAATGTCCATCGACAGATAAGTGCAATGTGGCGCAGGCATACTTCAGGGTGGTATTCAGCGTCAACAAGAATAATCCTGCCTCACGCTACAGATTGGAACCGTGAGGGCATTATGGTAAGTAAAATAAGCCATTAACAAGAGACAAGAGCTGTATTTTATGACAATGTACACGTATATACTTAGTATTATTGAATTTACACTTAATTAAAATCGCCAATTTTATGCCCGCCTCCCAACTTGATAGTCTTTCCTCTAAAAAGGGAGCCAATTCATTCCCCCTTGAGTGTGGGTTGAATTTAGTGACTTGCTTCTATTCTAATCAGTGAAGTCAGTAACTACAAGGTGAGTTCTTCTTCGAAGGTCATGCAAACTATTAGTGCTTTGCTTTGGTCTGTTTTCACTTGGTGGTGGATGGGTGGAAAGTAGATTCTCCAGCTCCAACTAAGACTTCAGATGACTAGTCATGGTTCACAACTTCATTGCAATCTTATGAGACATTCAGAGCCAGAGATCACCCAGTTGACCTGATACACAGAAACTGAGAACGAGAAAAGTTTATCACTGTTCAAAGCCGCTAAGCTTGGGAGTAATTTAGCATACAGCGCTAGATCACTAACACTTCCTCATCTGAAGCAGCAGAGGTCCCCAGGGAGACGGGAGAGCTCCCCGTGCGCCTTTGCTGTTCTGAGGTGTTGGTGGTGTGCCCATAATCTGCTCTAAAGCTGACTGCAGGTCAGAGTGAGATCTTTCTGTAGATTACCTGCAAGCCCGGCCCCGTGGACTCTTTGGGAACCGGCTACCTTGCATCCTAAAGGCTCTCGGGGGTTTCTCTGAGTTTCTTTATTATCTCTCTTCTTGTGGCATCAAGACTTGGAATGCCCACAGGGTATTCTCATTGAAAGTTCAATCACATACAAGCCAGTGTGTTCAGATTCCAGAGGTCACATCCCAGTATCACGCTAGATTCAGAGAAAGTTTTTATTCACCATTGTGAGGAGAGAGAAAGAGCATAATAGCAATGCTTCTGGGAAGCAGCCGAAAGGCCAGCGAGAAAGGAAAACTCAACCTCGTCTGGACTGGAAGACACGGGGACCCATTCAGGGGTGTCATTTGGGAGTAGCCTGGTTGGACTACATAAAACCTATTATTCTCCTAAGTGCAGAATTTAAACTACAAATTCTGAATAGCAAGGAAATTTCACTAACCAAGCTGGGAAAAGCCTATAAATATAATCTTTAAAAAAAAAACAAAACCGAAAGTCAGAGTGTTAGGTCTTGCACTAAGGCAAGCCAGGCAAGCGCTCTGCCACCAGGCTGTACCCTCAGCCCCGCATATCATCTGTTATTGTTTTAAAACATTCATCTACTCATTGAAAGTGAATTAACTGGCTTATATTTATGAATTGTTTGGGCGGAAAAAGGAATTTGCCGTATTTGTGTAAAATCAAGATTTTTTTTTTAAAATGAAGTTTTGCAAATTACATCATTAGAAAGAAGAAGTCGAAGTCTAACCTTATCAAGGTCGTGGATACAGCGTGAGAGCTTAGGCTACAGACCTAGCCTTCCCCTGCCCCTAACCTCCACGCTCATTTCCTACAACACTGGGGGAATTATAATGGGCACTCTAGGGATGCATGCACTTCTGGTCCAGGAATTCGGGTCCTAAGTCTCAGCCCAAAGTTCTTCTGCACCTTGCTTTCCTATTTAGATGGGGCATTTTGTGAAGCTCTTGAGATAAAAGTTTGAATAAGGTCCTCCATATAGAAGACATCCTGCCGTGGAGGAAACAAAAACGTACATATGAGACCAGTCAGTCTTGGGTGTTTAGATGACGATCTCAAGTTTTTTTTTCGTTTTATTTATTTTCATTTAAGTGTATGTGTGTACGACTGTGCAACTGTATGCCACATGTATGGGAGTGCCCGGAGAGGCCAGACGAGCGTCTTGGGATTCCCCGTAACTGGAGTTGAGGTTGTCAGCCACCCAGTGTGGGTGCTGGGAACCAAACTCTGGTCTTCCACAAGAGTAGCAGGTGCTCTTCTCTTCTGAGGCACCCTCCAGCATCAGACCTCAAATTTTAAACGAGATGGTAGTTTAAAAAATTTCCCCAGTGGATCACTAAACTATCGAGGGAATGAAGCTGTGAACGAGCAAAGGCTCAGAAGAACGTCTCACTGCTGTTTGCACGTGAAGTTTTCCAAGCTCTCTCTCTCACACAGCAGCCCAGGGAATCTCTGTCCCAGTGCCAGTCAGTCATCCCGGGGTGGTTGTGAAGGGAACAGCTGCTCCTCCCAAGACAGCATCAACAGGGACACCCAACGAGCTGAAGGTGACTGGAAAGACAACTGAGCGAGAGCAGGGAGGCTCTCACTCCAGGCCCTCAAAGGCACACTGCAGACTAGTGGGCTTACTTCCTCGGCCCGCCAGCCTCCCGCGTACTGTCAGAGTTCTCGTGGGAACCGCTCTCCCGCCTTCCCTGTATGTACGAGTATTCCCCAGCTTCTCTCCAGAGTAGATTTTTGTCTCCAGCCCAAACCGTCTTTCCTTTACTCTGAAAACAGGAAACTATGCATTCTTCTTTTTAAGGAAAAGTGCAGTTTATTTCAAGTTGATGAAAGAAATCTGTTTTACACAAAAGAGCACCAGCTGAGAGGGAGGGAAAGACCGAGTTAGGAGATGTCCATTTTGTACGCCGCCCCCCCCTCCCGGCATCACAAGGTGGACTTGTAAATGGTTGCTGGGGAATGGTATTTTCTTAGCCTGTCAATGGACAGTAGTTGAATGCAGAAGGGAACCTTGGCTTTCATAGTCGGGGGTGGGGACCACCACGCCTTCATCCATGAAAATATTTTATACTTTGTATTTTATTTATTACTTATATTTAATATTTTATATTTATATTGCTTATGTTTATATATTTTATGTTATTTATTACTTTATATTATTATCGGTTATTATATTTTATACTCCCGAGCCAGGGGCTCGGGGAGATGGCTCAGTTGGTAAGTGCTCACTGTGCAAGTTTAAGGAATTGCACTCATAACACGCATCCCTGGCATGTATGTTAAAAGCTAGGTGTGGCGGCTCAGTCAAGTAATCCGAACACTGGGGCAGTGGCGACATGGGGATGCCTGGACTTTTCTGGCCAGCCAGTGCAGCTGAATTAGTGAGTTCCAGGTTTAATGAGAGACTTTGTCTCAGTCAGATAATGTGGGGCTGGATAGATGAATCAACAGTGGAGAGTGCTCGCTTTTGTAAAGGACCTGAGATCAGTTCCCAGCACAACAGTTCACAGCCTCCCTCTTCTGATCTCTATGGAAACCTCTGTGCACATGATGTACACACATTCATCCAGGCACACACACACAAAGATAAGGTGGAGAGTGATGGATGAATAAAAACTAACATGACCTCTGGCCTGCAAACACATGTGCTCACAAACAGGTACACACATAACATTTTCTCTCACACAGAAATACTGGGAACAGACACTGTGTCCATAACGAGGTACAGCCTAAAGAGTGGTACCAACTATGCAGTGTCCTTTTTTAAAAACACTGGACTCTAATCACACCTGTAGACCCAACTTCCAGTCTGTGAGGGATTCAGGGAACAGAAAAAAAAAAAATAACAGCAGCAAGAGATGGGACAGTCTAGAGAGTGACTCAGCCTGTAAGGCAGCTGACGGACTTTCTTCTAAGAGAAATGTCGTTAAAGTAAAACACCAGAGCCGGTTGTGGTAATACCCTCCTGCAATCCCAGCACTTGGCAGGTGGAAGTTGAAAGATCAGGAGTTCAAGCTTACCCTTGGCTATGTTTGGAGTTCAAGGTCAGCCTGGGCTACATGAGACCTCAATCTCAAGCAAAACAAAACAAACCCCCTCAAAGAAAACCTTCGTACTCAACAACGTTTGGAAAGGTTGCTCTATATCAAAAGAAATCATAACTGATTGACTCCTGTTTTTTTTGTTTTTTAAGTCCCATAAAACTGCACTTTTGTATAGTTGTATTTGAGACAACTGAAGAAACTTCAAAATGGAACACATTGGCCATTTTTATGGACTTATTTTATTGTATCGCATCAATTATCATCGCACGGGCTCGGCTCTGAGTCGCTCTCGGGATTGCTCCGCAGTACTGGACGGTGATTTTTCTCTCTGTAGTAAGCGCAGTGCTAAACTTTGTCAATAGAGGGCACAGGAGAGACGTCTAGATAGAAGAGAGAGTGTTTAGAAGCTTGTCTTCTTGTTGCCCCGGCTGTCCGATTGGTGGGGTCCGTGTGGATCTGGGACGCTCTGGTGGTGCATAGCCTCAGCTTCATGTCCAGAGGGCACACACGCGTGCTGGCTGTGTCGTCCTCGCCCCAGGACCACTGTCACGTGACTCCCAACAGGAATGATGCTTATTCTTTGCTCAGGACATGGCTCTAGGAGCTCCCGGAGGTGGGGGTGGGGGTGGGGGTGCGGGTGGGGGTGGGAGGTGGGCGGGGCTGACGCCCCTCGGCACCTGGAGCCTGGAGGCTTGTTCCTAGAAACAGTTGAATCCCATCCTCCTTTGGCTACAACCATACTTCCCGTACCCTCCCTAAGAGGGTTGAACCCAGTGCCTTTGATTCTCTTTCCCAAGTCTGTGCTTCCTTGGGGGGGGGGGTGTCTCCTCCCTGACCTTTGACCTACTCACTGTTGTTCTCTTTACTCTCTCTTAGTGGGCTTTCTTTTGCATCTCTTTACACTGAACTTTCTTTAGATGATGGTGTGCTCTCTGCCTCCAACTGGATGTGGGCACTGGATGTAGTCTGACACTGGTGTTGTGGTTGTCTAGAGGATTCTTAGGTTTAGAAGATTCATGCTGAAATTCACTGATTTGGCTGGATCTCTGCTGGATGGTGTGTGTGGTTGAGAATTGGAGCTGAACTGTGTACAGCAAACTTCACTGGGTATACCTTGTAATCTGCCCTAGCAGTGATGTTCCCACCATCAGCAGGTCTGACCGTATCCTATAGCAAAGAGGCAGAAGAAAGATTTAGCCCAGTGTGGCTCTGCAGATTGGGACGTAAGGACTATCAAACTGATATTTTACAGAACCACCATTCATTTGAAAGTCTCCACTACCCAAGTTACAAACATTTCACTCAGGAAAAACACAACGTCAAAGCCTTGCCTCATCCTCACCTCTCTCTGCATGTCGAACCCTAGCCCCCCTTGAATCCAGAACTGAAGGTCTGCCTTCCTTCTTGCTTTTCCCAGTCTCACAGAATACCTTTGTTAACGTACACCGACTGGCTGGTATTTCAAACCTTTCATTCACTCTTTCAAATCCGCTGTAGATGACATTTCTTTTTGGCTGTGATCCACTGTAGAAATAAAAAGGCCAGGGGGCCCTTTCAGCCTGCTTGGATTCAAGGCATGGGTCCTGCCAGCCAAATGCATCTGTACAGGACTTGGTTAGAATGTAGAGCTGTATCAGCGGTTCTCAACCTGTGGGTTGTTAGCCTTTAGAGATCAAATGACCCTTTCACAGGGGTCGCCTAAGACCATCAGCATATCAGATATTTACATTACGATTTGTAACAGTAGCGAAGTGACAGTTATGAAGCAGCAATGAAATAATTTTATGGTTGGGCGGGGGTCACCACAACATAGGGAACTGTTTTAAAGGGTCCCAGCATTAGGGAGGATGAGAACCACTGAGATGTATGGAGGGAGAGAGCCACAGGAAGCCGTTGGTGGTGGCAGCTGTGGTCCCAGGAGCTGGTGGTGTTGCCAATGCCCGCAGCAGCTCCAGCAATCACGTCTCCGGTGTTCAGTGTTGGCAGTGTAACTGGGGGACAGTCAGTGTCCCCCAGTGGAGACTGACTTCTCTCCCCCTTTTTCTCCTTCCTTCCTCTCTCCTCCCTCTTCTTCTTTCCCTTTTCCTCCTCCCACTCCTTCCTAATGCTGCGCACGCACGACCCTTTAGAACAGTTCCTCATGTTGTGGTGACCCCTGCCCCTCAACCATAAAATGATTTTCATTGTGACTTCATAACTGTCACTTTGCTGCTGTTATGAATCATAATGTAAATATCTGATTTGCAGATGGTCTTAGGTGACTCCTGTGGAAAGGTCATTTGTGACCCATAGGAATCGTGACCCACAGGTTGAGAACCACTGCTCTAGAGAACCCTGACTAATACTATATGAAAGAGAATACTCCTCTCCACCACTAGACCTCAAATGATAAGACTTTGTGGGAAGTGATGTCACAAAGTGGAAACCAAGTGCGTCTATGTATCATGGCTTTTAGTTGCAAAAGACATTAATCAACTGAGTAATTAATGTAGAAACTTACTGAAAGATAGTTGGCGAGCCGCATACTTTCCAGATGGCCCAGAAAATCTGACTTGAAAGTCACACTGCAGGAACCACGTTCTCAATTTCACTGCACAGAATTGGTCTTAAGAAGACATTGTCTGGGTGTGGAGAGACCTACCTGTAATCCCAGCACTTAAAGATAGATGCAGGGGGATCATGAGTTCTAGCCCAGTCTGGATCCACAACAAGGTCAAAAAGTAGGAGGAAGATGACAGGAGGAGGAGGAGGAGGAGGAGGAGGAGGAGGAGGAGGGGAGGAAAGAGGGGAGGAAGAGGGGGAGGGGAGGAGGAGGGGGAGGAGGGAGAGGAGGAGAAAATGGCAGATGTGGAAAATGAGGAAGAGGAGATAGCAAGAAATGGATCTGGAGGAGGAGGAGAGAAAGGAAGAAGAGAAGAGGGAGGGAAGAGGAGGGGGGGAGGGTGAGGGGGAATGGAGAGAGAGGAAGGAAAATTAAGGAGGAGAAATAGAAAAAGAGGATCTAGAAGAGCAGAAGGAGAGGGAGGAGGGGATGGAAGGGGGCCCTGAAGTCTCCGAGCTCACACAGACAACTTGCTGGTCTTTCCTCAGCCTCAATGACCTTAGTTGTGAAACGGTTTCGGGTGAGTTAAGAAGACAGTGAGATGGGTCGGACAGGTCTGAAGCTTGCTCTGCACCATAATGAGTCTATCTATAAGCTAATACTCCCGTTGGTGATAACATCATAACTCAAGCCTAAGGAGCTGAGCCGGGGAGGAGATGGCTGGAAGGGGAATTTAGAAAACTGATTGGCAATAAAAGATGGACAGCTTGGCATTCAGTGGCTGAGTTCATAACCAGGATCTAAGAGAGATGTGTTAATACGTGCAGCAATACTACTGTAAAGGTGAAATCGACTCAATCTATTGCCTAACAATAGCATTTATTATTTGTTATACTTTGCAATTTTTAGCAATAAAATCCCTTTGAAACCTTCACAAGAAACTATATTATCTGGGACTGATTTCAAGAGTATACTGTCTATTAGTGAAGGAGAGAAGGTAGACCAGTAAGCAGAAACGGAACAGGTCCTGGTAAGTGGGAAACCAGCCTTATGTTCAAAAGCACAGTCTGTAGCGTACCTTACTGATAGGACTTTGATATCACAATGACCATCCAGCCACTCCTGGGACCTCTCTGTTGTTCGGTCCTCTGGCAAACCCAGAGCTTCCTGCTTCTCTAACACAAGGTCCTTGTCACCCCTCTGTCTTCCAGAGACCCAGGTCACATTTCCTTTATTTTGATAATGAGTTTGAGTATTTGATGTCTCTTCTGTATTACTTTTCTTTTGGTTTTGCTAAGACAGGGTTTCTCTGTGAAGCCCTGGCTGTCCTGGAACTCACTCTGTAGACCAGGCTGGCCTCGAACTCACAGACCTGTTCACTGGAATTAAAGGCTGTGTCATCAAGCACAGCTCCTTTCTTACTTTCTATTTGGTGTGATGGGGGTATGGATGTAGGGTGGGAGATGAAGGCAGGGTCTAGGGAGTGGTTTGATTTGCTTTCAGTGTTGGAACTTGCCTGGAAATTGTTGTTTTGGAGCTACTTTGAATCCACAGCTTTCTATCCCTTGTGCTCCACGGTGACTCTCGGTCATGAACAACTCCCATTGTCTGATTTCAGGTAACACTCAATTAATGTCGGTGACAACTATAGAAAATGTGCTCTGTCCATTTTGCCTTTGATTCATCTCTTTAAGGATTCACCCCCTTTATGCATGCAGTAGCGTTCACGTGTAGCATCGATAACTTATATTTTTAATTTTTTTAATAGAATGGTATCATAATATACACTGTCTTTACCTCAAGAATATCTCCCCACTGAACATGTTGCCACATCATCCCATGCTTTGCATACTTTATTATTTACTTGAATAGCTGTGTATTTCATTGTGTGCATGTGTATGTGTATATATTTTATTTTTCCAATTTTGAATTTAGGTCGATTCTAATATTTTGCTACCTCGAACGATGCTCCCATAAGTAATCCTGTATGTATGTCTTTTTGCACCTGTGTTTTTCTGTAGGAAAGTTTCCCAGTAGTGGAATTGCTGTTTTAGAGAATCTGCATATTTTAAGTGCTGATGGATGTTGCTAAATTGCCCTCCAAAAAAAAGTTGCAGCAGTTTACACCGCTACCAGGTTTGAATGAGAATGGATTCTGCCCATCTGGGCTCTCCAGCACACCTCGGGGTTCCTAGCATTCACTTTCATTGGTTCCGTTTTACTGCCTAATTAACACTATTCCATACTCCGAGTTTCCTAATTTTATCCTGGGCTTGTAATCTCAGGGAGGAATTTTACCTTCTGTCGTCTGTCAGCTTCAGTGTGATGAATTCTCTCCTTACGTTTGCTGCTTCATGATCTAGAGATTGTTGCTACAGCTCCAGAGGTGACACCCGAATAGGGAGACAAAAGAAGTTTGATGCCACCTACATCTTCTTCTTTACAGGAAAGAGAAGGAAAGGAAAGCCTTCTTAAACACCTCCCAGTAAATTTCTCCTGGTAACTTCTCGGTAACAGCTGGGTCCCACTGTAAGGTTTTTCTTGAGTCTGTGTCTCCATGTGTAGCTGGTAGGGGAGTGGGACTGGAACTTGGACCTCTGATATCATAATCCCCTAGCCTCTGCTTCCTTGGTGTTGGGATCACAGGTGTGGACCACCACTCAAGGTCCGTAGTCATTCTGAGCTGAAAAAGGAAGCTTAGAATATTTAGCGTCTAGCAAAATGGGAACATATAGCCACAGATACGTGTACTAACACTGACTTATTGCTTGAGCCTCGGCACGCTGCCACTCAGAATAATAAAAGTTCTGTTATTATGGAAGAAAGAATAGACGTCGAGTAGTAACTCACAGCATTTGCCAACAGTAGATGTTGCTCAATATACATTTGTTGGATGGGCTAAGGATAAGGCCAGCGGCTCTCCACTGCATGTTTCAATCAGTGTAAACCCTGATTTATGAGTTAATTATTCCAAGTCACAATTTGTTTCTAAGTTACACATGCTGAGTCTCTGCATACAGAATTCTGTTTTGTCCTGGCTGGGGCCAAATTGTGGCTGAGTGAAATTTTGTTCTCATTTGAATTCAAATTAATTTAGTCATCTCTCAGGGGCAGATGTTATGCATCAAATAAGTGACAGATTGCAGCATTAATTTAAAGAGTAAGTAAGATTTAGCTTATAATATGATTACTTTTATTGCAGAAAGAAAATCCGGTAATGTTGGCCAATTATTTTCTGGATAAGGGAAAAATGATGTGTTGTGTGTTGTGTGTGTGTGTGCATGTGCTGTGTGTCTTTCTGTAGTGTGTGTGTGTGTGTGTGTGCGTGTGTGTGTGCGTGTGTGCGTGTGTGTATGTATTTGGAGGCTGGAGGCCAAATGCTTTTCTCTATCATTCTCATTGTTTCTGAGACATCTTCTTTCACTGAACCTGGACCTCATCAATTGGCAAGAATGAGCCAGCCACAGGGCAACGACTCTGCCCTTCAGTGTTAAGAATACAGGCCTGAGTTCTCTGCCTCCCGAGTGCTGGGATTAAAGGCTTGCACCACCACCGCCTGGCAGAGCCTCCACTCTTTTTATGTGAGTACCTTGGCAAGTTTTTTTTTTTTTTTTAACCAATTGAGCCTTTCCCCAGCCTGCCCTGTTGTAGAAACTTATATTTTTAGTTATGTTTGAAATGATTG
Organism: Cricetomys ansorgei; assembly: GCA_026225945.1. Classification (NCBI taxonomy): domain Eukaryota; kingdom Metazoa; phylum Chordata; class Mammalia; order Rodentia; family Nesomyidae; genus Cricetomys; species Cricetomys ansorgei. The sequence goes on along the minus strand of JAMJFZ010001230.1, from coordinate 11,609,815 downwards.
CTTTGTGTACTGTTGGGAAAAAGGCTGCCTAGGCCTTGGCAATTTTGTATTGTCTGCAGGTGTTGGTTTTATGAAAATTCGTCACGATCTGCACTTGCTATCAATAGAACACCTGGGGAGCTTAGGTATCAATAAAGACCCCTGAGATGAAACGCGCAGGGTTCCACTGTCCAGCGGCCATCACTGGCCACAATGGTGGTTCCTTCTGCAGAGGTCTGGCGGGGTTTGCGTCTCTGAAATGCCTCTGTGTCATCCTTTCTGAGCCGCCCCAGCAGCGGAGTACAACTACACCACCGATTACCTCATTTTAGAAATTCTGTTTGTTTTCTCGTTTATTATTTGTATTTATTGAGAAAGAGAGAGAGAGAGAGAGAGAGAGAGAGAGAGAGAGAGAGAGTGTGTGTACCTGACTTCCACAGTGCGTGTATGGAGGGTAGAGGACAGTTTGCAGGAGTTAATTCTCTCCTTTCACGACGTGGGGCCTAGGGATCAAACGCAGGTGACTGAGTTTGGCGGGAGGAGCCTTTACTGGCTGAGCCACGTCATTGGCTCATAAACTTACTTTCGCATCTTTCAATACACATCGCCAAAGCTGTTTGTCAAAAAAAAAAAAAGATCACGGCAGTCACATAAATTCTGGGCAGTCCCATAAATGTGCCTCACCATCCTCCACCGACGGAGCCGACCCAGGGCGCGGTGAAGGTCACACCGCGCCCAGTCATTCCCAACACAGCAGCCATAATAAGACAGGGCACTGCCCCAGAGACGCACGGCTGCGGAGGACACCGCCCCACGTCCTCCCCCTTCTCCTGTTCGCGGGGTGGCTCCTTCCTTCTTCCCGTTCTCCTTCCATTTCCTCTCACAAGGACGCTTCCTTCATAGACTGTCTGTGCGATCAGTCCAGTTTTAGCACCCGGGTCTCTAAAGACTCCCACAAGCGCGGTGGGAAGGAAGCTCGTCCTTCCCACCGCGGTTTCTGTGAGAGAATGATGAGAGCGAGTATTTTCCTCAGCCTTGTCAGCATTTCGTAGTTCAAAAATATTTGCTACTTTGGGGAAGTTAGAACAGCTTTTTAATAATGCAGTCTTTCATTTGTGTCTTACTCGCTCAGCTGTTTAGATATTCATATCTGCTGAGAATTGTCTTTGAGGAGTGCACGGGCATACGGCTTATTTATTTATTTATTCATTTATCCACTCATCTATTTATTTATTTATTTATTTATTTATTTATTTATTTATCCACTCATTCATTTATTTATTTATTTTGTTGAGACTGGGTTCTCACTTCATAGCTCTGGCTGGCCTATATATAGACCAGACTGGTCCCAAATCCATAGAGATCTGCACCACTATACCCGGTAACATGGATTTTTTTTTTTTTAATTAATGAATTTTAAATTTAATTTTTGACAGCCGGGTGGTGGGAGTGCAGGCATGCCTTTAATCCCAGCACTCTGGAGGCAGAGGCAGGCGGATCTCCGTGAGTTCGAGGCCAGCCTGGTCTACAGAGTGAGTGCCAGGACAGCCAGAGTTACAACAGAGAAACTGTCTCGAAAAAACAAAACAAAAATTTAACTTTGACAGTCTCACACGTGTATACAACATTGGTTTTTTGGGGGGGCGAGGAGCATTCTTTAGGAGGTGTGGTCTCCACAGTAATTGCTGGCCTTCTGCAGTGGGCTGGTTTAAACAGCGCATGAGGCAGCTGTGGAGAGTCCAGCTGCATGCAGCCTGGTCTGCGCAACACTGAAAGACTTCTCCTCTTTGTTGAGCAGGAAGAATTAGCCCTGTGTTCTAGCACACGGTCTGTGGGAAGCAGAGGAGGCCGGCATTTGCAGAGCTGCTCGAGGTGCTAGGTCCCCTCCTCTCTCAGCTAATCTCAAACAAGTGTCATTTTCAAGGTTTTCTCCATGAGACGTTTCCCAGAAGTTGCTCCTGTTGCACTTTAGCTTGAAAATCATGCAGACCAAAGCATGAGATTTTCCCATTTTATTTGGTTTTGGCGGAGGCTCCTCTGGCCTGGAGCACCGTGCCCACCCCATGTTCTTCACACATCCTCCATTGTACTGTGCCATATTTGCTTACCCGGGTTACAAGTTCACATCTCATCTGGGAAAGAGCAATTGGTGATGTGAATGATGACTTGGCATGACTTTCGGGATTTTGGTCACCCGGAAGAACTGACGGTGGTTTCCTCAGACACCCAGGCTCTTCTCAAAAGTGGAGGTGCAGAAGCATCCACTCGCCATTCACGAATTTGAAGACATCCTGTACTTATTTTAAGTTTTATTTCTTCTTGTGGGCATGCACATGGACGGTGCGTCTAGGCGTCTATGAGGGCGTGGGTGTGGTTAGAGGTTCTCTTCTTTCAACTTTATTATCTATCCATCCCAGGGATAGAGCTCAGGTTGTTGAGCTTCTGTGGCAAGCTCCTTTTCCTGCTGAGCCATCTCTGTGACCCCTAAATAAATCTATTTTTAAAAATCTTTTTAAAAAGGATTTAAGAGCGAAAATGAAGCCCCGCTACAAACAAACAAACAAAAAACAAAGCAGAGCAGGACAAACCCAAACCCAAAACTAGTGAGCAAGGACACAGACATAAACCTCCGAAGAACATCTTTGCTCCGAAGACCTTCTGTGTGTGAAATATGACACAATTCAACTCCGAAACCAAAGGGTCTTTTTTTTTTAACCTCATTTAGTTTCAGGGTCATGAAAAGACACAGTTACTGGGCCTCGACTCTTCCCAATTTGGATAGCCAAGCGTTCTAAATCTCCATTCCCGGGCTCCAGTATTGTGCGATGAGTTAATAAGAAGAAAATACGCCTGCTTTCTCAGCCTTCACGTTTCTAATCAAGTCCATATTTTAAAGCAGTTATGGAGCTTTGCACAGAATCCAGGTTTAAAGGCAAATTGAATACATAAAGAACTAAGTCAGACAGCAAAGTTTAGTTACCTGAGAAACAACTACTAAATTTATCTCTTCAGTCAGGAACTGAAGATAAATACTTCACAAGACACACTTTGCTTTCTCTTTCAATTTTACTTTAGGCCTTATTAAATAACACCGTCAGCGAGAAACGTATGTGTGTAAATTTAAAGCTATTCTGATCAGAGTGCACTTGTGATAACTTGACTATGTAAAAAAATTTGTCTTTTTGCTACGGAAGATGAAGCTTATCTTCCTGTCAGGTTCAGGAAAGTGATTTAGGTCACAGGGCTTTGCCGTTTACTCTGTCTTGAGTAGCGGTGGTAAGCAGGGATGGTAATGACAATGGGCCGTGAACATCTTGGAGACCTTGCTGCCCAAGTGCCCCCTTCCTGCACCAGAGTCTTCCTCAAGCAAAGGCAAGGTGACAGGCAGCCTGTGGAATCCTTTGCATCACCAGGATCCCTTCCTGAGGTCTCTCTTCCCTCGGCTGCCAGGTTGGCGGTCATCTATCTCCCTGTGTCTTCTGTTTTCTCACTGTGCCTGTCTTAGAGTTTCTATTGCTGCGCTGAAACCATGACCACAAGCACTTTGGGGAGGAAAGGGTTCGTCTTGCTTACGCTTCCACATCACAGGCCACCACCACGGAAGTCAGGGAAGGACCTGCAGCAGAAGCTGTAGAGGAATGCGGCTCACTGGCTTGATCTCCGCAGCTTTCTCAGTCTGCTTTTTTACACCATTCGAGGCCAGCTGTCCGAGAGCGGCACTGCTCACAGCTGGCTGGGCCTTCTCACATCAATCGGTAATTAGGAGATGCCCCACGTGCTTGCCATTAGCCTAGTCTCGGGGCATTTTCTCAGTTGAGATTCCTTCTTCCCAATTGACTCGTGTCAAGTTGACAAGAAACTAACTAGGACACACACACATACATACCATATATACACACATACACACACACACATGAACACACATGCACACATACATACATACATACACACACATACACACATGCACACACACATACACACACAGATGCACATACACATACATACATACACACATACACACACACATACATACACACATACATGCACATACATGCACACATACACACACATGCACACACACATACATACATACATATACACACACATACACACCATATATACACACATACACACACACACATGAACACACATGCACACACACACACATACACACACACATGCACACACACATACATACATACATATACACACACATACACACACATACATAAATACATATTCACACATACATACAAACACATACACCTCCTCCCCACATACACACACTTACACACAAAGAGCCACAGCCAAGGAAGAAGCTTGCAACACCTGTCCTTCCCGAGTTTCACTTCCTGGATGGGAAATAGGAGCGAGGATCAATGGAAAGTGTGAAAACACTCAACTACCCACCCATGCCGTTATCTGGGGCACAGGTTGCTGAACACAGTCTTCAGTCTGTACCCCTTTCCTTTGAGTGTCAAAGACACTATTGGTTGTCATGGTCCATAGCTTCTGTGATGAGGAAGAAAGACACCAGGAAACGTGAAGTCCTTCTGGACTTGGATGTATTTAATTTCTCTTCCATGGAAACACGCTGCATCTCATGTCTGACTTCAGTGTGCCTTCGCACTGGTTTTTTGTTTTTGTTTTTTTTTTTCTTAGGGAAAAATGAATATAAATGTCTAACGAAGCCTGGACGCCCCTCCCTCTGCTCCTGGTCTCAGTTCTGATCTCTGCCTTTGACCAGGTTCCTGCTCCTCACCACATGGTGGCATTTTCTTCTCTGGGGAGTCATCCAAAAGCAAAAGCAGTCTCCATCGCTTGTCATTCACGCAGGATGAGCTCGGAGGCCGCTTGTTCTAGGAGTTACACCAGCTGCGCAAGCAAATGTGACTGGCAGCCGGTGCGAGCAGGATGTGCGGGCTGCCATCGCCACCCAGCTCACGCGCTCCCTCCCTCTGCTTCCTTAAACTTTGTTCAGTGGGGAATAATCTTCCCACTAATCGTGGCTGCGGCTCTTACCCGAGGTGCTTCCGTTCGCCCTTAAATGGCGCATAGTCTCGGCGTTAAACCACGGTGGCAGGGCTGTTTAATCAGACATTTAGGTTAGTGTCGTCAAAACCGCCTCATATTTTTATCCCAGAAATGCTCAGTGGGAAACGGGTGGTCTTTTTACCCTCTCCATTGGTCCTAGCTCCTATTTTCCATCCAGGAAGTGGAACTCAGGAAGGACAGTCATGGCAAGCTTCTTCCTTAGCTAGAGGCTCTTCGTGTGTGTGTGTGTGTGTGTGTGTGTGTGTGTGTGTGTGTGTGTGTGTGTATTGATGGATTTGATATAGCTAGGGTTTCCCTGGCATTATAGGACATGAGTATATCATATACACCTACGCACATGTGTGGACAGGAAGAAGGAGAGGAGAGAGAGGGAGGCTTATTTTGAGGGATTGGCCCCATTCCAACTGTGGAGAGAATCTGTAGCTCCAAAATGCTAATGGTCTAGGCAAAGAGTTACACGACTCTCTGCCTTCTGTTGAGTTCATTCCTCCGCCTCAAAGCCTCTCAGCTGCTTTACAGGCCTTGACAATAGGATGCGCTGCGTTTTTAGAAAACCTACTTTTGAAAGTAGACTGTCTTATCTACATTTCAACTGCTAACACCAGAGGAAGTATTATCTTAGCGTTGGTGAGAAGGCCTCGTCGGGTGGTAATTTCTCCAGCCTTGCGTTACTCGAATTTAGATACTGAGACCTTTTGGTCTGTAGTCCAGACACAGACTCAAGGAAAGCCAAACGATGCTGACAAGATGCACCCCCCACCCCCACCAGCATCACTGGTGGAGTCAGGATGACGTTATACATTTCGGTGGGAGGAGTGTCTCCCTGGCTGTGCCCTCCTCGGTCTGTCCCATTGCCTGCCCTGGGCCAGGCAGGTATCTGCTCTGATCCCTGACTGTTACGCTAATTTTCTACTGAAACCAAAGCCCTATTGGCTGTCTCTCCAGGGAGGCCTTTCAAACCTTGACAATCCTTTCTTCCTAGGTATCTATAGTCCCACTTCTGGCCAATGAACACCCCCGCTGCTCATTCCTGAACAGAATTCTGCTGTACATCTAGGAGCCAGACCTCAGTGGCCATGTCCTGACTTGTAGGTAAGATTTTTTAGTATCAGCTGTCCCTGGGACACTGTCATAGGAACTGTTGGGCCTGCATCCCATAACCAGGTTAGTTCTTTCCTCTATCAGTTGTCTGACCTTTCAGGGTGAGGTTAGTGTTTAAGAATGTTCCCATGTCATGTCGCTCCATTCCTGATATGTTCATAGTCAGATGGAGACATGAAAGCCAGCTTGATCTGCATTGGTATAAAATGGATAAGTCTTTGTGTAGCTTGCACGTGTGTGTGTGTGTACTTCTTATGTGGAAATCGTTTTATTTTCCTAAGACTTTCCTAAGATTATGCCAAAAAGTCAGAGAATGTGGATGTTTTGTCTTTCACAAGTCGTCCCATGACTAATATGTTGACTGCCTATAGTAATGTATTTCTCCCACAAGTTTTCAATGGGATAACACCACAGACACACACACACATACTCACACACACACACACACACACACTTAAAACAGAAAATGGACTATGCTTTTTGTGATCTGCTTTTCTCTTAACTTGGGGTTTTGCGACTAGACATCATCTGCTTTCATTTCAAACCTGAACTCTCCTTGGTGGCTCAGCTTTGGAGTGGTCTATGATTTAAGTACGAAAGAATAACTCTTCCTCTTTTTATAGGCTTTGGGTGGGGGTATGTTGGTTAAATTATTTATAGTGATAGGTTCTACAGAAATAGACGCTCTTTATTGAGGCCATCAAAGCCCTCCGTGCTTTAATGATTCTGCTGATTAAGTGGAAAACACATGCAGGCACGTCAACCTGTCAAGCGCAGGAGCACGCTCCTTCTCCCTGATGTAAATGGATCACACCCAGGCCCGATCGCTCACTGCATTAGGCCATGGCGTTTCATGCTCTGAAGACCAGGTAGGTATTACTTTGCGCAGTTCTTATAGATTGTTGAACTTTAAGACGAAGAACCAAATTTTAAAACTGTCATAAATCCGAGTCTGGCTTTCAGGAGGCAAGAATGCTATTTTTAGTGCATCGGGATTGCAGGCTTTCCCTTTGGTGGTCGATGATGGCTGCACTGTAAGAATGAAAAATGAAACTTGTGGAGATTGGATAGCCACGGAGATTGAAAATAACACCCAGACAGTGGAGCCTTTGGGTCACCAATTTGAATTCATCTCAGATCAGTGATGACTACAAATTGTTCTGTCTGATGGCAGCGTGGCTTGCGGAGGACCCATTCTTCATCGTTAGCTGTGTTAATTATGCTGCAGACTCGTCAGAGCCCAATTTGCCAGCGTCGGACTGTAATCCCCTCGAGGGCAAGGGCCGTGTCTGCGCCATGCATTTATTTGCCGTCTCCGTAAAACAAGCATGGATTAGATCTGTTTGGTTAGGGAAACAAAGGAGTGCTTTCTCTGGGGGTGTGAACTTGGCGTAGCGAGCATTCCTGTGAAATATGGAAGTAACGCCGCTTCTGGTTTGTTCTGGCGGGCCTCGGAAATGGGTTAGTCCCACACAGTGACAAACAGCCTTCGTCCACGGCCCCGTGTAAACCCTGCGAAAGACGCTCCACATTTCTTGTTTTCTGATTTGTGCACGTCTCTGGTGTCTAGTTCCACACTTATTTCCGATAATGTTCTCAATCCCTTCATCTATCTCTGATTATAATGTGCCATTGTGTACTCCATTTGCTTCCCCACGGTGAACATTATCTCTCACAGATTTGTGTTTCTTTTCTGAATGCTCCCTGTCTTCCCGTGTAGAGATAACCCTTTCCAAGGTTAAAGACTAATACTTAATTTTTTTTGGTCGTAAATTTTTTATCTAATGATGCGCATAGGGATAAACGCCTCTAATCCCAACACGTGGGAGGCAGAGGCAGGCAGATCTCTATGAGTTCAAGGCCATCCTGGTCTACCTAGTAAGTTCTAGTCCAACTAAGGCTACATGTAGTGAGACCCTGTCTCAAAAAACAAAAAATTGCCCCCTTTACTACGATGATGTTACAACAATAAGCACTAATATTTATTGATTTTCTTAATAATGTTTCAGAAAAACGAAGCAAGAAGTGTTATGTACAAGTTTGCATAGCTTTTCCTCAACTATTAGGTGAGCCATGCTTCTTTCCTGACTCTTAATTCCTTGTTACCAGTGCCCTAGAGGTTGTGCCCACAGTGGTTTTTCAGGTGGAACACTGTACAACTCCACTGGGTCTATTCCTATCTCTGACAGCTGTGGTGAGCAGTGCTGATGGCTATGATGAATGGAGACCAGAGAAGAGCACCCAGCCTTCAAAATGAGATGTTTGTCAGTAAAGGCAGCAGGCTAGGGGGGAGAAGTCACGAAGATGTCAATACCCTTGTTGGGGGATCAACCCAAACATGGTAAAGAGAATATTTTCATGGACTTAAGTGTTCATTTCTTCTAACCCGTCTTGTCCAAGCTTATTGGTCTAGTTGTTGGTGTTACTATTATTTTTTTCTTCCTGAGGAGTCAGTTTATTCCCATCCTTAGCCCTTTAAGTAGAACTCGACTTTTGTTGGCTCAGCTCTTGGGATCTTGTGATGTAGAACCAGGAGGCTGGCCGGATTGAGAACAGGGGGACAAGGCAAGGAAACCAGTTCAGAGTCTGACAGCCTGGGCGTGGCAGGGTGTTGGGAGGAAGATCCCATGAAGCAGGTAAGGCTGGGGCAGAATTTAGGGGGGGAAGCAGACAGAGGGGGTTCGTGATGTTCTTTGGAGAGTATGCATTCGATTCCGTCTGACATCTGTGTGTCAGCACAGGGCGGTTCTGCTTGGAAGCAGCAAGCAACTCCATTCTTAGGTCACCATGGCTTCCTGCATCCATGCAGGTCTTGCTCACTGTCAACTGTAAGGTCCTGATGAAATCCAGAAAACAGTAACTTAGTGGCTTTGGCTGCTTTGATCCTAGGCTCTTCCTGTCAGAAAAGTGACAAGGGAAGGGCTTGGAAGAGCCTTTTTCTTACCTGCCCATTGTGTGGAGCTGCCTCCCAGGCTGCCTGCAGCAGGGCTGGGAAGCCCTTGAAATGTGTCTATGGGAACTGTCAATAGCGTCATGGGTTCATCATGTAGAGAGGCTGGAATGGTTTTGCTTTTGTTGGCCGGACAGTCTCCTATAGGTGCTGCCTGTATGTGTCTGGGCCACAAAGGATGCTAGGATTTGTTTTACCTTGACAGAAAATAATGTCTTTGTGTGTAGTAAAGCCACCGTAGAAGTTTCCGAGAAGCACAATAAAATAGTTGCAATATTGCTAGCTATTATGAGAGCTTTTGAAACTTTTACCTCTTTCCTCTCTCTGTCTCCGTCTCTCTTTTTCCCTTCAGTGAGAAAATATTCATAAATGCTGCCATTCCCATGACTTATTTAAAGGAAGTTTTAAATTTGGTTTTATTTCCTTTGCTTCCTTGATATTCATTTTATTAGGCATCTTAAGATGGAGAAAAGGTTACAAATTCCCTTTAGAGTTATTAAAAGAGAAGCCTGTCTAGGATGACATAAATGCGAGGGTCATTCATGGTCCCTTCGAGCTTTGTGGCTTTTCCAAGAAAATAAAAAGTCTGTGTCACAAATCTAGGAACGAAGCTGGCAAGATGTGTCTAACATGATGTCCTCGCAAAGCGCCGAGGACAAGAGAAGAGGAATGCGTTTTCTTGTGGGACGGTGGCTTGAACCCAGGGCCTTCCGTACGGTAGGTGAGTGTCTTTACCTCTGAGATACATCCCCAGATTTACATTTTAAAATTAAAAATAGGCTAGGAAACCATTTTACATCTTTCTGCAGTTTTCTCAACAAGAAGAACCGTATTTTCGGAGAATCTCTGATTACTTGTGACTTGAAAAAAAATCTCAGCAATTTCAACAGGTGCACATACCATTAACAACAACAAAAATCCCCAAATCCCATAACCTCTGCTTGGCATAAATAAGATGCAATGGAATACTTCAGTGTGCAATTACATTTTCTGCGTAATTAGTCATAAATTGAGCATCCAAACATAGATGCATGTTTAATTAATTATGACTTATTTAAAAGTACTTGGGTGGTGGCACACTGTTGTTCTTCATTTCCTGCAAATCAAATTATTAAAGTTTTGAATTTAATCTCAAAGTAATCTTCCCTGCATTATTTTTAAAAATTCCACCCAAGACTCAGGTTGATTACAGTGAGGTAAACACCATTTAGGGGAGGGCGGGTAGGGATTGTAGCTGAAGGCGTAAGATGACAGAGAATTAGTAGGACTCATTTTGAAACTGGAGAGGTAAGTTGAGGCAGGGGCTGGCTGAGCTAGAGAATAGAAGACTTTACATGATGATTTTGATTGAACTGTTAACAAAGGAAAGACCTCACAGCTGCAGAAATAGTGTAGGTAAAAATGTCTAGTATTTAAGATTGGAGATGAGCCTGGTGCCTTTTGTAATGGATATTTGCTTTTAAGGGGTGTAGGTGGTATCAGACCTTTCTGTTATTGAGCTTTGTCATTATTGAAGTGGAGTGGAGACATATTACCTGTCCAAGTGTCACATGTCTGTGTCTTCTGAAATGCTACATGGTGACACTTCAGTAGCTACCTCTGCTAAAGGAGTGAGAGCTGTGGACCCTGCCTTTCCTAGCATGAGCAGTCACACAATCTGGACTATTAGTATCTCCGAGATTCCTCTTCCTATAGACTTTAGGTTAGTAATTCTTAACCTTTCCTAGTTAGTGTCCCTAATAACACGGACATTTAGAAATCTGAGACCATGTTCCAATCTTGTCCTCCTAAGGACACCAGTTCATTACTTGTTACATCACTAATTCATGTGAATTTTAATTCTAGAATATACCCATATGTGTTCTGATATAAAAATGTAAAATCATGGCTGGGTGGTGGTGGCACACGCCTTTAATCCCAGCACTCAGGAGGCAGAGGCAGGAGGATCTCTGTGAGTTCAGGGCCAGCCTGGTCTACAGAGCGAGTTCCAGGACAGCCAGAGTTACTGCAGAGAAACCCTGTTGCAAACAAACAAAAATGTAAATCATAAACGAAGGGGAAAATATAAATGATTTCTACCCGACTCATTATTTAATTAATAAGATTACTTTAAAATGAGATAGGTGAGTAATGAGTCTAAGCCAACACATCTCTTTTAGTATCTAACAACTCGACTCTTTCTCTCTTCTCTCTGTCTCTTCCTCTTCTCTCTCCATCTCCCCCATTTCCTCTGTCCCTCCCTTCATTTAGACTTTTAAGTTTTCTGAGTTATGGCAGTGCTGCAGGAGGAGGCTCAGAGGATTTTCATGAAACGGTTAGTGGAATTTTGACAGTTCTAGCTTCTGATTAAGCTGGTCAACTTACTCTGCTCTATCTTTACCACTTCGTTGAACACAGCGGGAAGACAAGGATCAGATGCCATGCATCGAGGCATCCTGAATGAATACAGTACCAACTGTTTAACCAGACTGTGTAATGCAATATCGCACATCACAGATTTGGTGCTGTCCATGTGTACCCCTGTCCTGCCCCTTAGTTCAGTTAAAAAAAAAAAAACAGGCAGAATGATATGATCACCATTAAGCACTTTATAGCACATGTTCCTTTATTCCCTGTCATAGAAGTTTATTTTTAGTTATGTATATGCACTGCTGGGTGAGGGTCTCCCTAGGTCTTGGCATTTTGTATTGTTTGCAGGTGTTGGATTTATGTGGGGGATGTTTGATTGCTAATGATCTGCACGTGCTATCAGTAGAACACCTGAGGAGTTCTGGATCATTAGAAACTCCTGAGCTCAGATGCTTGGCATTCTACTGTTGAGTATGGTATTGGCTGTAATGGTGGTTCCCTCTGCTGAGGTCTGGCAGGGTTTGCACCTATGAAATATGCCTGTGTCTCCTTGCTGAGCTGCCTATTACAGTTCCCACATGTTCTTTAACTATGGTTAAAGGAACTGGATTAATCTTACTTGCTCAGCTAGTTAAGTATCTAAGTGTATGCATTAGCCAGGCTCGTCTAGCCATTTCTTTGGGTAAGGGTCATTCAATCTGTCCTTTGATGAGCAATGTGTTCCCCTCTACTTTGACTCTGAGGAAAGAAACAGGCAAAGTGATTCTGTTCTGTTGTCACCTAGGGGCAAGTGTTGGGGGCAAGGTTTCTCACTCAACCATACCATTCCATTAGTATCTGGGTTTTCCACCTTCAATTCCGAGGGCCTAAATATGTCCAGGACTCTTGGATGGTTATCTCCTAATGCTGGGTCAATTCCTGGGGGCCCTTTTCCTCAAGATAGAAAATCCTCTGATCTTTTCCAGTGGGAGAGCTGCTACGAATCCCCCTTCTTTTCCAGTTTTCCTCACTCCCTGCACACTCCCTCCTACCTTCTTCTGTCTGCTCTGCATGGAAAGTACGACACTCTTCCACCCTTGTGCTGTCACCATCTTTGAATTTCGTTTTCTTTCCCGTTTTGGCTAGAAGAGGAAAAGAAATGCCCCCAAGGATCACCTAGCAAGCAGAGAACAGGGAAATCATGCACAGACGAAGATTCTAAAGTAGATTCCTGCCACACTATACAGGTTTGTTCAATGTTCTCCAGGTCATTTAAAAGTGACTTAGAAGTAAGCTTCAACCAGTTCTTGCCTTAAACATGCCGCCTGGGCTGCTGGGATGGATCAGTGGATAAAGCTACTTGCTGCCAAGCCTGGTGACCTGAGATTGATTGACCCCTGGAGCCCACCTGACTCTGGCTGTGTGTCCTCGGGTCTCCATACATACGCCATGGTACATGCACCTCCACTACGCGTACAGAATAAATAAGTGTGCAGAAGTGCTCTCATGATTACACAGCAGGTTAGCACCTTCTGCACATGGAGCATCTTTCAGTCTAGAAACATCTGGAAAAGTCTTCAGGTCCTCTGGTGGGGGAGGTTGGAAACGTAGTCTTTGGTTTTCTTTGAGCTGGGAAGGACGCTGCTCTTTGTTGCCCTTGGTTATCTGAGGGAATGGCTGGATGATGATTCCACATGTTACAGCACATCAGTTTTACTCGATTCAGTGTGAAAATATAGTCCATCTCTTTTCCCTGAGCAGAACTCCTACACTATAGGAGAATTTTCAAACTTCTAATGGGAAGAAACGTTTCCAGGAGAAGAACGGTCAGAGGAAGACTCCTGAGCCATCCATCGTCAGTGAGTGTGTTGGCCTCAGAATTGCTCACTAGCCTTCCGGAGGGATGTACCTTAGCCCTTGCCTTGTGCATCGTCAAAGCCTGAATTGTGGATGTCTGGATTTGGGCAAGGGCAAACTGGCACTGAGGTTTCCCTGTGATGATAAAGAGCCCTTTACACCCTGTTGATTCGAATCAAACGGACCCACATCAGTTTTCACATTTCACTGGTTATTTTGTATGTGGCCCTATATGTTCATTTGGGCTCAAAATTGTACTCATATATTTCCTGCTTTCCATGATCTCCTTTGCTTCAGTTGTTCTTCTGAAATATTTCCAATTGTTTCGGTGCCCAATTGTTCGTGAAGTGGTCGCTCAGTTTGTGCTGAAAAGCCATTTTTTTTGGAAAAGAAAAAAAAAAGATTTATCATCATAATTATCATCATCATGTTTTATGTTGATTTCAAAAAAGATTCGACTGTTGAGGTCCATTGAGACACTAAATGGCTTCCTTATTCCTAAACCTTGAAATAATCCATCTTTCAGTGGTATCCTTTTGTGGTTGATGAGATCTTAGCCAATGAATTGCAACAAAAGGGCTTTGTATCAGATCAGCCTGTACCTGGGTAGCTTAAATAGAGCCACTGAACTCAGAGAAAACTATACCTTTAGTTCACAGAGCAAGTGCTGTGGTACACACTCTTTGCTAATGGTGGTATCAATCAAAAATGAGGATGCCATTCTGGGCTTGGAGTCTGAAGATAAATCTTTTTACAGACTCCTTGTGTGTTTGTCTGACATCCTGCATTTCCTTTTGCAGCAAACTGAGCTACTTAATATCCCCTCCCTATCTCAGAGGAAACTGGCTAGATTCTCCCTGTTGATATGTAGGTTCTACATTACTTCACTATTCATCAGATCAATGGATGCTGAACACAAGGGGAAGACCCAAGTGATAGTTCTGACCCCGAACTGTCTGGCAGAATTCTGTCCTAGCAATGCTAGCAAGCATTGCCTAGATACACAGCACTTCTGCCAATGGCAAGACAATGAGTTCCTTGGGCAGATGAGTTGCAAACCCACCCTCTCTTTGGGGTAAATTCAGAGTCTCCCAGGGGCCAGGCTGGATTTTAACCCCTTCAGTCCCCCTCTATCGGGTTTCTTTGTTCGATGTTCAAATGTACTTTTCATGGGTCCTGGCAGGGTTGATGCAAGAACCTAAGACACAATAAGCAGATAGGATGCCCGGAGACCCCACGTAGGAAGAGAGGGACCAGTCAGACTCCTTCTGGAACAGTACTGGGTGCTGATAGGTGGAAACTAAGAGAGTCTCTCATATATGATCAATGGGCAAGGCTGTTTTCTTGCTTCATATAACTTGCTTAGAATGTCAGTTTGGAAGCTGAAAGACACATCTGTTTCTTTCTCCTCAGGATACTACATAGGACTCTACTCCTAATTTTGCCCAGAACTGAAAGACCATGGTTGTTGAACACAATTATATTCTTTAAAAAATCTAAATAATTTAAATATATTATTTATTTTTTGCATCCAAGTGTTTAGTCTTCTTGTATATCTATGCACCATGTGTGTGTCTGGTGCCCACCTAGGCCGGAAGAGTATTGAATCCTCTGGGACTGGAGTTATGGATGGTTGTGAGTCCCCGTGTGGGTGCTGAGAATTGAACCCAGGTCCTCTGGAAGAGCAGAAGTGCTTTTTTTTTTTTTTTCCTTTGAGACATGGTTTCTCTGTTGTAACTCGGGCCATCCAGGCTGGCATCGAACTCACAGAAATCCATCTGCCTCTGCCTCCAGAGTGTTGGGATTAAAGGCGTGTGCTACCACCACCAGGCAGTAGCCGTGCTCTTAACCACTGAGCTGCTATAGAATCTCTCCAGCTGTTACAATTATATTCTTTTTATAGCAAATAGTTTTCATGTTTAACATAGATATGTGCATGCAAAAGTGTAGAGAGATTAGAGATTCTTTTCCCCCTATGTTCTTATGTTGGCTAATCGTGGTTGTCAACCTGACTACATCTGGAATCAGCTACAACCCAAACTGCTAGGCACTCCTGAGAAGATTTTATTAATCAGAATATCTGAAGAAGGAAGAACAATCTTAACTCTGGGGTACACCTTATTGTGACAGCCCCCTAAAAAGGACATGGAAGAAGGAAAGATTTTGCTTTTACCTGATTTCCCTCACTCTCAATGGCGAGTTTGTCTACCCTGTTGCTGTGGCCAGTACAAGGTTCAACTTCTTCAGTATCCCATCAGATCTCCAGGAATCTTCCCAAACTCCAGCACTAGACTGAGACACATCCAGTCTCATAGTCTGAACAAATCCCAGATTCTCAGCCGTTCCATCACGAGATAGCCATTGCCAGATTACCCAGACTCTATCCCATAAGTCAGTTTACTAAATCTCATATGTACATCCATTCTCTCAGTTCCATTCCTTCAGAGAGTGTTGTGGAATATTTTACTCTTGTGTGCTGTTTTGGTTTTGACGTCTTGTAGCTGGGAAGCCAGATGCCTTGAAGCAGTGCAGGCCTTGCTTCCTACATAGTCACACCCTTGTGCTAGCCTTGAGAGTCCCAACAGATAGACAATTGAAGGTGACCAGTCATGAGCAGGTCATGAGCAGATCAGGAGCAAAGACTCTGATCACCCCCAGCCTAGTATCATTGTGTTGTAATGAACGCCTGAAAGATAGAGGGGGTGGGTGAAAAGTTTAAAGAGTCTAAGGCAGAAGCAAGGGAGAGAGTTTGGAGAGAAAAAGAGAAATAGAAGAATGAAGGAGGATTTGGGGAAGAAAGATGAAGTCTCCACCAAGCCGCCCGGGTATAGAATTCCCTGAGATTTGACATGGTTTGTGATTAGAAAAGAGCATTGGAAAATTTAACGATGGACTCTCAATAAGCGCCCGAAAGTTACTTTAACAAGAGAGCCCAGACTAGCACAGCACTTAGCACTGATAATACTCCATCTCTGTTTTCTCCTTTCTAAAATTTCCCTACCTTTCACACTCAGCTCAAGTCATACCATCTCCCAAACCTTCCCCTAATTTCTCCAGTTCCACACAGGTGTCCCCATCCACTCCCCACACAATTACTGTTCTCAAACCTTTCGTGTGTTGAAAGCTCTTTGCCTCTTCAAGACTGTCAGTTTCCTAAAGACAGCACATCGTCAGAGGCATGTCTCCAACTGGTCTTGCAGGTACAGAGTAGTCCTGGGAACCTAAGCTTGGGTCTGACGAGTGCTGGAACTAAAATCCTGAATGTCCAAGTTCTAATTACCGACAATAATTGAAAAAGCAGCATGTCACAGAAAACCAAACTCACAGGCAAAACTGAAAATGCAACTCTATGAAATTTTCAGCGAGAGCTTCTCACGAGCTGAACCAGCTCGATCATGTCTGAAGGTAGTCTGAATAGGGTTGCAATGCATAGCGAGGAACCCAACGAGGAGCGTGGGATGGTGAAGGAGGGGCCGTCTGAGGCCTGATCGCTCATCCTGGAGGGTGTTGTTACCAAACACAGGGGTGGTATACCTGTGAGAATTTCAGGATGTGCATAGAAGTATAGTTAGATAGAAACTTAGGGCAGGATATGTTATGGGCTGCTAAGCTTTCTCTATGATTGAAAGATTTGCCTGTAAAGTATGATGTTAGTCTGTTTTTGTTATTTCGGGGAGAAATATTCGCAACTGTA
The DNA here is from genome assembly GCA_026225945.1 of Cricetomys ansorgei. Lineage (NCBI taxonomy): Eukaryota > Metazoa > Chordata > Mammalia > Rodentia > Nesomyidae > Cricetomys > Cricetomys ansorgei. The sequence goes on along the minus strand of JAMJFZ010001230.1, from coordinate 11,592,851 downwards.
TCTCAGCCTTTTAGGAAATGTATTTTAGAGGATCCACTGACCTCACAAATAACTATCTTTTCTTTGGGAAAATTTGCTTTGAGAAGCAAATTATCCTAAAATTCCAAGGTTTAAAGAAATAAATTTTTATCATTTGCCCGTTTCTGAGTCAGGAATTTAGGCATGACTTAGACGGGTGTCTGTAGCTCCAGGTCTTTCATAAGATTGTAACCAAGTTGTTGGCTGGGGCTTTAGTTATATCTGAAGGTTCACTTGGGTTGGGGGTGGAGCTCCAGCCCCCACCACTCACAGACTGCTAATCACCCCAGAGCAGAGATCCAGGGAGCACGTCACCTCAGGTGGAAGCCGAAGTTTTTACAATCATCTTAGAAGTGAGCCCTTCTCAGTGATTTCCATTTTATCAATTAGAGGTGACTTCCTAGGTCTAGCCTACATCCAGGAGGAGTTTTTACACAGGGACAAGGGTTTGCATCCCAAGATCCTCCGGTGCCGTGCCTGTTCTGCTTGTCTCGCGATTGGTTGGCTGGAAAAGTGTGGCGAAACCGCCCCCTTCCCCCCACTAGAAATTCACGAAAAGCTATGAGAGGTTTACCCAGCCTCTGCACATTTCTCGTCCTAAAATAGAAAACTCTTGCTCTCTCCGTTTCCTGGAAAGGAAGCTAATCTTTGCAGAGAACGAAGGAGACGTGTGGACACAAGCAGATGCTGGAGCAGGAAGCCCCCTTTGGCTTCCCACCTGTCCTTCTGCCTCTAGGTTTTGTGAGTTATCTTCGTTGTCTTTTTAGAAATCCTTTCCCAACTCCATTCTCAGCCAAGTTCATGTTGGCTCACATTGCTGCAAGGAGCTTCTCTGTGGCATCAGAAGTGTAATATGATTTATAGCTCTAGAATTTCAACATTGTGGACATTAATTTCATAGGCATTTAGCGAATGAATACTCTGTGTAAAGAATGTCCTAGACATTGGAAAGATGCCGAGAGAAGAGAGTTTGTTCTCATACATTCCACTGTCTAGCTCAATCATTCATTTAGAGAACGGCCTTTTTTTAGTATTCTGTATATGTGTGTGTCTATGTGGGTGTTTGTACATATTGAGTGCAGGCACCCACAGAAGCCAGAAGAGGGCACTAGATTTCTTGAAGTTGGGGTTGCAGGTAACTGTGAGACACCTTGTATACATGATTTTCTTGTGAGCTTATGTACGAAACAACTGACATATGTGTAAAGCAAGACAGCATTTGTGAGTCCAAACAATGGATGGCTTGAGTTTTTTATTTATGTGCATAAGTGTTTGCTTGCATTTGTGTAAGAGCACCATAGGGTACCTGGTGCCAGAGGAAACTAGAAGAGACTGTCAGATCCCTTGAAACTGGAATTACAGATGGCTATTAGCTGCTAAACCATTTCTCTAGCCCCCTCTTGTTGTTTGAAACAAGACCTCATGGGAATCCTCTTGCCTCTTGTCCTGAATTCTAGAATTAGAGGTTTAACCCATTATGACCAGTTCTAAAAAGTTGTTTTAGGTGAGAATTGTCTTATATCTTAAGTTTATATGCTTGGTAGTATTTTTTTGGCTACTTGGATTTATCCATGACCTTGATAAGATCTCTGGAGTCATTTCAATGTTTGTTACCTTGAAATAACTCTCCTTCTCATTCAGAAGTTTTGAACTTATTTCAGTGGCTTGTCAAAGTTCAAAATACTTGAAGGACCGAGTGAGGAGGTTTGAGCTGGCTGGTAGCACACTTGATGAACAGGCAGCTGAAATATCATTCACCACACATTGTGTATCTTCTCCTCTTTAGGGTGTAGTATACTTCGTTATTTTATTGATTTTTGATTTGGCTATAGAATTTGGTCAGCAACATTTAAATGGATAAGATGAAAGCAAGAGATTTTCTCTTAGGGTTTCTATCGCTGTGATAAAACTTCATGTTCAAAAGCAACCTGGGGAGAAAATGGCTTATTTGGCTTACACAGCTTGAGCCACAGGAATTGAAAGAGAGGCATCTTAGTTTAGGTTTCTTTTGTTGCAACGAAACACCATGTCCAAAACAACTGGAAAGGGTTTATTTGGCTTACACTTCCACAGCTCTGTTCATCATCAAAAGAAGTCAGGACAGAAACTCAAACGAGACAAGAACCTGGAGGCAGGAGCTATGCAGAGGCCATGGAGGGGTGCTGCTTACTGGCTTGCTCCTCATGGCTTGCTCAGCCTGCTTTCTTTAGAACCCAGGGCCACTAACGCAAACATAGCACCACCCACAATGGGCTGGGCCCTCCCCCATCAATCACCAATTAAGAAAATGCCCTACAAGCCTGCCCACAGACTGATCCCATGGAGGCATTTGTTTTCTTAGTTGAGGTTCCCTCCTCTCAGATGACTTTAGTTTGTGTCAAGTTAACAAAAAACCACCTAGCACAGAGGTCAAGAGGAATGCTGCTTGCTATCAGCTTGCTTACCGCTGTCCTGTGTCCTCCTCAGCCTTCCTTCCTCCTTCCCTCCCCCCTCCCCTCCCTCCCTCCTTCCTTCCTTCCTTCCTTCCTTCCTTCCTTCCTTCCTTCCTTCCTTCCTTCCCTCCCTCCCTCCTCCCTCCCTCCTCCCTCCCTCCTTCCTCCCTCCTCCTTCCTTCTTCTTTCTCTCCCTCCTCCTTCCCTCCCCTCCTATCCCTCCCTCCCTCCTCCTTCCTTCCTTCCTTCCTTCTTTCCTCTTCCTTCCTTCCTCCTTCCCTCCCCTCCCCTCCCTCCCTCTCCTCCCCTGCCCTCCTCCTCCCTCCCTCCCTCTTTTCTTTCTTCCTTTCTTCCTCCCTTCCTCTTTCTTCCTTCCTTCCTTCCTTCCTTCCTTCCTTCCTTCCTTCCTTCCTTCCTCTCTTTCTTCCTTCCTTCCTTCCTTCCTTCCTTCCTTCCTTCCTTCCTTCCTTCCTTCCTTTCTTTCTTTCTTTCTTTCTTTCTTTCTTTCTTTCTTTCTTTCTTTCTTTCTTTCTTTCTTCTTTCATAACCACACTTAAGGGTAGGCCCTATGCCCAGCAGTAGATGGCCAACCCAGAACGAACTCAGCGGTATTTTGGTAGACTTTTTGTCTCATATGGCTTTGTTTGGGCATTTTTTTGTTTTACTGATCTTTTCTTGTATATTATGGTTTCTTATTTTGTGTTTTTATGGTTTGTATGTGTATATGGGCAAGCACACACACTTTTTGTCTCATTTAGTGTGAACTTGCACGCATATTTTTTCTTTTTAAAATTTTTTTATAGGCCTTCCTGTTTTTTGTTTTCTAAAGAAAGAGAAAGAAAAAGCATGGAGTTGTATGGAGAGAGAGGTGAGAAGGATATGGGAGGAGTTGGGAGAGGGGAACCATGGTCAGAGTATACTGGGTGAAAAAGTTATTTTCAATAATATATAACACTTTTCATAATAAATGTAGATTTACTGATTTTAAGTTTGGTAAGCAACTAAAATTACATTAATAAAGAGTTGGTGGGTAGTTCCTAGGTCTTGAGGTTTTCAAAATTTATGTGTGTGTGTATATATCTAATTCACACACACACATATATAAATTTTTTTGTATAACACACACACACACACACACACACATACTCACACAGTGTATATCCAGATTTTTATCTGTTCTACTTCTAGAGATTTGGGTCCAGAAAACTAAGCAAAATTGGGGGTTAATAAATTTTTACTAAAAACTCGAAATGGCAGTTTCTAATATTTGAACATACATTTAGCTGTAGAGCAGCCTCTCATCTTTGGGAGATTAGATGCTCTCACCATCAGCTCCTATGTCCCATTGCCCAGCTTCAACTCATCCGTGGGTCGATTACAAGTTCTGTTGCTCAGTCTCTTCATAATAGGGATTATTTAAAAGCAAATCCGAAACACAGTGTTTTAAACAAAGATCTCAGTCTGGGCTGTGAAATGACAGAGGATAAAGGAGTCTTTTACAAAGCCTAATCATGCTGAGAGCATCACACCTAATAAATCTAACAACGATTTTTAAATATGTTCGTAGAACCGGCTCAGATTCTTTATAATCTGTATTTTTAATGAAACCCTGCAGGAGGTTCCCGGCTTTTCTGTGAATCCCGCTTTCAGCATTGTTTTCTAATGTCCTATTATGGAGGTACAAGAGAAGCTTTTGGAGTTTTGAAGCTACTCAAACTCAATTTATTCTTTGAACTGTCTGAACATTCACACAGAGTGCTTGTAGGACCATCATTGAGTCGGTTGTTTATTGAACGCTTAGGGCATCTCACTGGAGGGTAGAGGAAGGTGAGAGGCACGGTGTCTGACTTCCGTAAGATTACAAAGTGGAACAAGGAGAAGAGGGTTGAATGGGAAGCAGAAACAGCTTGACGTGTCAGGTGGACATGGAACGCCTTGGGTGGGGACCCTGACTCTCTAGACTCTGAATGTATCCAGTACCAAAGACTCGGGCGGCTCTGCATTCTGGATTAGCAACTCCAGCTAGCAGGGTCTGGAAGCCAGAGGAAAGCAAGGCGGTGTGTGGGAAATCCAGCCTGAAAGAGGAAGAGGGCTGAGGTGTCCCGGTGGAGGAGCATGGCACAGGTTGGCAAGGGCCTGCGTCACGTCTTCACAAAAGCAGAGGTGCGTGTGCAAATCCACACTAAGTAGAGACACAATGTGCGTGTGCTTGCCCATGCTAGATGTGTTTTGCGTGGGCTAGGAGGTGGTCATTGCAGGTTCCTTCGCTAGAGACACCATGGTGGGCTTAGGAAACGTTTCCCGATTCTGGCTCTTACTAGAATTGATGACCAGGTCCATCTCCTGCTCACATGGTATTTCTGATCTGTTATCCGTTGTGATCTTGAAGCTTTACAGAGGCACATAAGTAGCTACAGTGGAGGACACCTGCTTTATCTGGTCTCTCTCTGGACCCAGGGCTTATAAGAGAAAGGAGTGCCTTCAGAACAGGCACTGTGGCTTTGACGCCCACAGGGGATGCTTTTGATGTGGGACAGTCTCCTGACAAGCTCCCAGCTACTGAATGAAATGTGGGGTTCATGTGGAGAAAAGCAGGATCAGGACCCAGGACAACCAAATCCAAGACCTCGCGGGACCCCCAGTGCATTCTTTTCTAAATATAAAATTGAAGTAATTACCAAACACGCCGCTGAGATGAATAATGAAAAGCTAATAATTGTTTTCCTTCCCTTTTAAAGAAACACACCACACTCAGACGCCCATTTACAGATATTTTCAGTTAAAATGTCACACAATATTTGTTATATCAACAGGAGAATGGAAATTGAGTTGGCAGTGAAGCATCGCAGTGACAACTGTTGCCTTGGAAACTGTAGTAAGCAATTATAATTACAATTAGCAAGACTCCTACAAAGTGTACATAAATACTCACACACCAGAGATGAGTGCCACCCATCAGACAGCAGAGCAAGCCGTGGGACTGGCCTCTTTCCCTTTTTTGACACATCTTTGTAGATACTAAGGTCCTCGTAGATACTAAGAGACACTGTAGCTTCTTTGAACGCGGGTGAATACATTTCCTTCATTCGCTGATTTGGGGCTCATAGCATGATGACACTTGACATACAGCAGATTACACAAGTGCTTCAAGTGACCCTTAGTTGAAGTACAGCTGGTCTCGAATGGACTTTTAAACAAAGCCTGGTCTCCGAAGAAAATGAGGCAATTGTACATAACAAATGACGGTGTGGTGCAATTACGAGGGTGCTCTGGGGAGAAGCGCAGAGACACAGAAGGAATGGGTGAAGCGGGCGGTTCAGTCGCTCTCCGCTCTTGACTCTGGGTTTCTTCATTATTACTGTGGAAGTGTTCCCTCTGATTCAGTCTCCAGACTCAAATTGAGAGAAGTCACAGAGAGAGTGAGGGATAGGCCTGCTCCCGCTTTGACGCCCCAGGGGTGTCCTGGCCTCAGAATTCTTTCACAAACAAGGGAGAAAAGACGGTTAAGTCGAGGTGTGCGTTTGTGTTTCAAACGAAGCTGAAGGCTGACGTTAGCATCCTAGTGAAACCATTGCTCTTTTTAGGGCCATAGGGCACGCCAAAAACTCTTACATTCTCTTACACACAGTGGAGCTCCTTCTGTTCGGCTTATCTGAGCATGCTGGCTGCCTGGGGCTCCCCAGATGAGCCACGATATGGGGGGGCAGCAGGGGAAGAAAGGTTGACTCTCTTCCTTGGAGAGCAGAGGCCTTGACCTTGAGAGAAGTTTGTTAAAAGGAGGGAAACACCTGGCCTCGGTGTAGACACTGGAATAGTTGAGTAAGTCAGACAGCACACTCTGCGAGGACAGGCTTGGGGGAGGGAGAGTGGAATCCTGGGCAGTGGAAGCCCAGCCCTCCCTTCTCCAGGCTGTCTGAGCACTGCCATAGAGCCAGGCTCTCTCGCCCTGCCCCCCTCCTCACCCCCCCCCGCCCCCGCGCGCATCATGGCCGGCTCATCTTCTTGATTTATTTAGTTTTATTCGAGGCAGTCCTCACTCCAAAGTCCAGAGAGCCTGTGCAGTTCAGGTTGACCTTGAAAGCGCGATAATCCTCCTGCCTCAGCCTTCGGAGCGCTGTGGTCTTATTTGGCCGTTTACTCTCAGCAGCTGAAAGCAACTGGACGGCTCTGCTAGACGGAGGAAAGACAGATGCGAGGGCATCAGCCTTAAAGAGAGAGAGGGAAAACCCTCACGGCAGGTGGTAGGAGGGGTTGGCACACCTGCTGGGGAAACAGAGCTGTTGGGGTCCTCACGGTTTTTGGTTTTTTGACAGGACCTGGGGACATCTGGGAATCAGGAGCTTCAATTGAGAAGATGCCTCCTTAATTTTGGTCTGCAGGCAAGTCTGCAGGCATTTTCTTGATTAATGATTGACGTGGGAAGGCACTGCCCACAGATGGGCGTGGTCAAGGCTGAGTGCCGCGGAAGGGCGTGGTCAGGATTGAGTGGCACAGAAAGGTGGGGCAACGGCTGAGTTGCACAGAAGGGCGTGGTCACGGTTGCCCTAGATGTTCAGGAAGATCTGAGGACTTTCTCCAGGGCCACCAGCAAGACATGATCCTTTTCCTCTGAGTACCTGTCATACTTTCTGGTGCTTTCACTGATGATTTACTTATATTTTCCTCTTTGCAAAAGTGTAAATAAAATTAACTACATAGAAACAGAAACCGAAGGACAAGTGAGAAAGAGAGCAGACAGAGGAGCTCCAACGGAGGATTAAGTCGTTGCTGCATCCTTTTCTTTGAAAACACATGACCTTGCTTTAACACCCACGGCCCTGTTTTCTATCATCTACCCCCGTTATGACTCGGCAAATTACAATCTGACAAGCCCATAACGGGCTGAAAAGCAGGGATTGTGTCTTATGCCCCTCTGGACTTTGTATAACAGTGTTGCAATGCGGTAAGTATTTCCTGTCTTATAGGACCTAACAAGGACTCTTTTTGAACGCTCATTAGCTACTTGGCTCTGCTGTGTGTTAGTATGCCTGTGCTAACCCCTCAGAGTAGCCATATAAAGCAGATTTTCTTGTTGGCTCCATTTTACCACTTGGGATCTGAAACTGATGTTCGGAGAGCAGAAGTAACTAGCCCAAGGTCGTCCAGCAAGTAGGTGGCAAAGGTTGGCTGAGGAGCGAAAGTGAGCGGTCTGACTTCAGAATTTGTACTGCCCTGACCTCCATTACCTCTCGTCTGTAGACTAACAAAATCTGCTCATTAGTGATCTGCCTACTAATTATAAGTGTTCTTGCTCCCAGATGGAGAATGTATCGGTGTTCTTAGTTCCTGCGCATTTCTAAGCAGGTGAATGCCAGTGATCTCCTTGGTGTTGACCAGGTGGATTGGAGCTCCCCTTGGGGTCAGCTCTTCCACATTTTAAAATTGGCCCTGCCACCCACTCGACGTGTGGTCTTGAAGAAGTCACTTAACCTTTCCTACCTCTCATCTCCAACTTCTGTCATTGGACATTTACATAAGATGTGTTGCCATAGTAATAGAAAATAATACTGACCTATCTCTCAGGAGTGAGTGCCGTGGGGATTGACTAATTTACAGCTGTGAAGAGCTTTCAACATGCTGACTGCTAAACAACAGTGGAGTCGTAAAGAGAATTTAAAACACCATCAGCTTGTGGAGCAGGCCCACGTTTGATATCACATTATATGTTTAACTATTAGTGTTACTACTCATAATAAACCTTTATGAGGTACTTTAAGAGGTTGACGTGTTTTTACGAGAGATAATTAGTTGTTCCAACCAGCTCTATGAGGGAGGTCAGTATTTTATCATCGCTATTTTAGAAGCCATATTAAATTGGCACATGCATCGTTAAGAAAGCCTTAAACGTCTTGATATTTAGAGTGGAGACAGTTCTCATATAGCTATCTTATGGACCATGTGGATCTTGGGGAGGGAATTGTGCTTTTAATCCTCGGAAGACAACACTGGCAGGTCTAATTGTTTTGATGTTTACATGCTAACTTTGTAGAAATTCGTGGGATAGGCCTTTCCATGTGTCAGACTGATGCCTCTAGGAAAATCAAGCTCGCTCTAGGTACTTCAAACAGAAGTGTTTGACGGGTTGGGTTGTAATGACGCAGACCTCTTATCCCAGCATTCATGTTGTTGTTTGAATAAGAAGGACCCCCAAGGCTCATGCATTTGAATGCTTAGTCAGTGAGTGGCACTGTTTGAAAGGATTAGGAGGTATGGCCTTGTTGGAGGAAGTGTGCCACTGAGGGAAAGGGTGGGCTTTGAAGTCTCAAGAAGCCAACCCAGACCTACTGTCTCTCTCTTCCTGCAGCCTTTTTATCCAGATGCAGCACTCTCAGCTACCCCTCCGGCCCCATTTCTGCCTGCGTGCCACCATGCTCCTTCCATGATGACAATGGACCTAGTCCTCAAAACCATAAGCAAGCCCCAATGAAATGCTTTCTTTTCCAAGAGTTGTTGTGTCATGGTGTCTCTTTACAGCAATAGAACACTGATGAGGAAAACTCAGGAGGCAGAGGCTGGAGGATCTCTGTGAGTTCAAGGCCAGCTTAGCTTACATAGCGAGTTCTAGGAGAGTCATGGCTGCATAGAGAGACCCTGTCTCAACAAGACAAAACAAAAGAAAGAAAAAAAAACAAACAAACAAACCCCGGAGTGTTTGTTGGGCTTTCTGTAAGAGCCAGTGGAGAAAATGGGGGTCGAAGATCTCTGGAAGAGGAGAGGTCATGTCTGTTACTGGTCCTTAGGTTCAGTCTCGCTTCCAGATAGTGGGGACATAAGGAGGCTGTCAGGTAACAGCCCAGAAACACTCTGTAGAGAACCATTTAGAGTCAGAGGGAAGCAGCCACTGTGGAGATGCTCCCATCAGCCTGAAGACATCTCCCCTGCTCTCCCACTCTGCTCTTGTGCTAATAGAAAGTCGGCAGTGAGGGTGCCTGGGAAATGTGGCTTGTAGTTTCCCTGGCCTAGTCACAGAAGGCAGAAGAGGAGGGCAGACGCTCGACTGAGAAGCAGCAGGAAAGTAACTGGTCCCTCTTGTAAATTCACTTACTTTGCCCTAGATGTTCAGGAAGATTCATGAGCTTTCTCCAAGGTCACCAGCAAATGGTGGCCTGCAGTTCTAACTTGTTTCTACAATGCCAAGTGTCATGTGAGCACCAGGCTCCATCTTTGGGCTGAGTTGTTGTGTACTTGTTCACCACTGGGGTTCTGGTGGCAGATGGTAAGAAAGTTCATCGTTAACCTGCCTTTTAAGGAGAATGGGGATCAAATCAAATCCCATCCATAGGAGGCTGAGGTGTTACCAGAAGGCCAGGGAACAGGGTGGGGAGAGAGGGCTGCAAAGCCAATGTATGAGAATTAGCTTATATCTCTGATGCGGACCAGAGGTACCCCAGGATGTCTGAAAGTTACCTACAGCTGTTGTAGAAGTCTGTTTTTAGCTGTGTTTAAAATACTGTTTTGTGTACTGTTGGGTGAGGGCCTACCTAGGTCTTGGCGTTTTGTATTGTCTGCAGGTGTTGGATTTCTGTGGGGGATGCTTGATTTCTTATGATCCGCACCCGAGGAGTTCTGAATCAATAGAAACACCTGAGCAGAGACGTTCGAAGTTCCACTGTCCAGGAAGGCACTTGCCATGATGGTGGTTCCCTCTGCTGAGGTCTAGCAGGGTTCGAGCGTATGGAAATGCCTCCTTGTCCCGTTTGTGAGCCACCACAGTGATGTACTGCTACACGTGGCTCATTTTACTATCAAAGTGTCCACCCTGGGGTGGAGATTTAAGATGTTTATTAGACATGTAATGCATGGACTTGTGAGTAGGAAGGTAGAGCATGAGCAGAAGTGCCTGCTATGAAGACACACCCCAAAGCCCTTACTTCTAAACGATTCCTGGCATCATTCTAGCCGTACATAAAACCCCCCACTTCTGTCTCGCAGGGCTGTCAGGCCGCTGAGCTTTACCCCCTCTTTCTGCTCTGGCCTGATCTTGCTTTCCCACTCATTAGTGCCTTCTATCTTCATAAACTGTCCTTGCTTTTTCAGGCATTGAATGCCCCTGCTTAATTTCTCCTTAGGGGACACAGTGATGCCAACCAGCCCTGGACGTCACTAACATAACCCACAAACACAAGCCGGACTTGCATTTTGTAAACAGGTTTTGTACATCCTATGAAAGTATTTATAAAGATACATTTCGGATTGAGATGAGAGAGTCCCTAATCTCGAGGCTGTGGCTGAGGGCGGTGAGATGGCTCCGTGGGTGAATGTATCTGCTGCCAAGGCTGACGACCTGCGTATGATCCCTACGGCCCACGTGGTGAAAGGAGAGAACCAGGTTCTACAGGTTATCCTCTGACCACCACGTGCATGCCATACATCCATGTCGGAGCACATGCACACACTCACGCGCACATACACATACACACACACATACACACACACACCACACACACAGGAAAAAAGAGAAAGAGAGGACAGAGAGAGAGACAGAGACAGACAGAGACAGTCAGAGAGACTAAATGAGTATATAGACAAATGTAATTTTAAGAAACTGTCTGACAGTTGAGTGTGTCATGGGTGAGGTCCTCTTTCAGGTGGCGGCTGCTACCTTTGCTATATTCACACGGGGCTTTACCGTGGAGGTTAAAGTGTTACTTGTGGCCTGTAATTCACCCTGACTTATTTACAAAGTGTGGCCCAAGCTTCAGCTCTACAGACCTTACTCTTAAACAAAGATTGGACACACTGTTATCAATAATCTCGTTGCATGGAAACGGAGACTGAAGTATAATACGTGCTCATTAAACAGCCGATTAAAAGGGAAGGAGAGGCATCCAGTTTCCTGACCTCCACTCTATGAGAGGGTATGTTAAAAGTAATATACTTGGCTAGGTAAACTGAGGCAAGCTATTTTTTTTTTCTTTCTTAGTGTTCCTTAGTAAGTTAAGAGTGCTTGCCATGCCCATCAGTGAGCATAAGGAGGGTCATCTGTGCTGTGTTTAAGTGCTGGGTAACATGTCCAGGTAACACGGGTCAACTTGTCAGCTGCAGCTGCGTTGCATTGATGCTCCTGGATGACCTTAAAGCACAACCTCTGGAAATGCTGAGAGATCCTTAGGAGGAAATGAGCGTCTGCGGCAGCCCGCCATCAGTCATCCTGCAACGTCAGAGGCTTACTGTTTACGCTCACCCTTCCCCCTCGAGACAGTACAATCGCTCCTGTGGTCTGCTCTTTCCCCAAGTAAAGGCCTTATCATTTATATTGTTCTGAGAAGGGCCATGTCAGACTGCCTGGCCCCAAACCATGGCTTTTCATCAATCTCTGTGGCTGCAGAGCCCCATGGAAGAAGACAATATCCAAATTGCTTTCCATCCAATAACTTATCCCAGACAACGGCAGCAAATCTGAACCGGATGTGTAGTGACATATGCTTCGGCAGGTGAGTTGTGCTTTGCAGGGATCCTTATACCATTTTGATCTGTTTAAGCTGCTGTGTGATGGTTGTCGTCTCTGGAAGAATTTCCTTGTAAGTAAAGTCATTATCTAAACTAAAGGCAACCCTCCCCCCTTTGATTTGACTGGGTTAAACAGGCTTCAAAGCTCAGCCCCATTCTACCCACGTGACCCGGAAATGGTCAGAAGCAGATTCTCAACAAGGTCGGGCAAGAGTGTCTCTTATTCTGATCAATACCCAGAGTGCAGAGTCCCCTCCCCAGCCTGGATGGACGTGGTAGTCAGCACCTGCCTTCAATGCATGTCCTTGTGTTTAGTGGTCTGTTGGGGGAAAGGCTGCCCAAGCCTTGGCAGTTTGTCTCATCTGCAGGTGTTGGCTTGATGTAAATCTGTGATTCAGATGTTTGCTTCCTCATGACCTGCACCTGCTCACTGCTCTCTGGCTGCAGCCACTGTTGTTCAGATAGCTTGTATACTGAGACCACCACGTCAAGAGCAAAGTTGTTGTGAAGGAATTCTTGTAGTCCCTCTCCCACAGTCTCAGGCAACAAAAGGAGAACACTCCCCTGGGGTCCTGAGTTCTCCCACCTTAAAGATAACATAGTTCAGCTGTTAAAGGATTGTGGGATGAGACTAAGCTACAGGTTTCCTTCATTATGCAAATAGGCCTTTGGATGAGGGGGAGGAGTTTTTGTATCAATGAAACAGCTGAGGAGCTTCTGTATTAATAAAAACACTTGAGATCAAATGATTGGAGTTCTGCTGTCCAAGATGCCATGACATGGGGTTCCCTCTGCTAAGGTCTGGCAGTTTTTGTATCTATGAAAATGTCTCCTTGTCTTTCTTGCTGAGCTCACAGAGTAGCTATCAGCTAGAGTGGTTCTTATGTGAACCAGAAGAGAGCCACATGTTTTCTGGGCATCTGCTTCTCTGTCAGTAAACGTTACACACCGTCGGTTTCTTACACAGCGATCATGTCTACACTCAGGTTGTCTGGAACAGGGCTGGAGCAATAACACGGCATCCTCAGTAATTCACGGCCTAGATAAGAGCCACGGAGAGACCAGTTGGACTTCACCTCTCAATGCCACAGGTAACTTGTTTCAAAAACAATTTGCTTGTAAATAACACAAGTCTACGAAACTAGTGTGCTAACCAAAAGGGAACTAAACCCAAAGGAAGCATTTCTGTTTGAGTTTAATTGATTTAAAATTAGCGTTCTTTTCTTTTGATGGCTTTATTCTTGTTTACTGGGAAAACGTTCACAGCAAAACACATAGCGCGTGTGTACCTGGGTATTACTATTCTCACTGGCAAATACTCTCCACGCAGCGCCTGGATACATATTTGCCTCAGAGACCAGAACCACTCTGAAGGAACTGTTCAGAGCTCCCAGGGAAAGGCCTTCTTGGCTTGACAAGAGTGATGTTGGTTTATAAAATCACCTTTCAGAACAGTCCTAGGGATGTGCGTGTGTCGGCTGCCGGAGCCAATGTGCTTGCGGATGTACTCTGCTAGAACAGTGGTCCTGTCAAGCTGTGGCGCGGGGCATGGAGGGTAAAGCAGGGCAGGATGGGATTGGACACAAAGTCTGTCTAGAGACAGATTTTTAAGAATATCATTATAATGTCTTTGTTGCTTTTTCATCTAGGGAGGAGGGAGTTTGTGGCATGCAGAAGATACTAAGAGGTGGGTGCTGAAGTCACGTGGTTACTATAGATAAGACGTCTGACATGCCTGGATGCCTCAATTGCTCCTCCGGCTTCAACCCAGACGACACGCATTCATGTTACAAATGTCATGCTGGTTCATTGTGGGAAATAAAAGTAAACTGAAAAAAGAAAATGGATGCTAGCCTTGATGGTTCTGCTCAGCAGTCATTTAGAAATCTCATTAGCATATTATTAATTGCAGACAATAAGGGTTTCATTATGAGGTCGCACATGCAGAAAACGCCTCCCCCCATATTAATTACTCTTTCTTGCCCTCTTCCCTCCATCCCTTTTTACACACCGAGCTATCTCACTGTTTTTTAAGTGTCTTTTATCCATAATTTACAATGTAGCAGATTAGTAAAAATGGTTTTTTTATGGTCTCTCCTTGACATATTTTATTCACTTTTTTTATGCTTATTATAGTAAATGTATGTTTCTACGCTCTGTGCCAGCAGTTCTCAACATGTGGGTCATGACCCCTTTGGGGGTCAAATTTAAGGGGTCACCTATGGCCATCTACATATCATGTATTTACATTATGATTCATAACAGGAGCAAAATCGCAGTTATGAAGTAGCAATGACATTAATCTTACATTTTGGGGTCACCACACCGTGAGGAACTGTATTAGAGGGTTGCAGCATTAGGAAGGTTGGGAACCTCTGCTGTGTGCTATGTGTATGTACGTATGTATGCTTTACAGAATTTCAGCATGATAGGTACCTATACTTCTAGGTTCATGTGTGTGGTGCATGTGTACGTGCATAAATGCATGTACATATGTGAGCATGGCCTGCAGAGGCCTGAGGTCGACACAGAATGTTCAGCGTCTACCTCAATTGCTCTGTACCTTGTATAATGTGGCAGGGTTTCTTGCCGAATCCAGGCTTTGGTTAGTCAGCCTAGCCAGCTTGTTGCAGAGACTCCTTGTCCCGACCCTCTGTTCTCTGGGGTTGTAGGCAGCCTGCCAAGCCCACCTAGGCCTTCAGGATCTGAGCTCTAGCTGTCTAGCTTCCACGGCAAGTGCTTTCCCTGCTGAGGCAGCTCTCTAGCGTTTCCCGCTGCCCCTCCGAACCCTTAGATACAGAGTCTTGCGATGTAACCTAGGCTGGCCTTGAGTCCACCATCCTCCTGCCTCAGTTCTAACCTCGAGGGATTACAGACATGCATCCCCACTGTGTGCTGGTTTTCCAAACGTAATTAATATGGCAAGTGTCCTGGAGGTAAATTTGTTTTTTCTTTAAGATAAACGGCTAGAAATTAAGTGGTTCAATGAGGGGATTTGCTAACTATTCAGGCTTTTTTATACATGTCATCACACTCCTGTTTATAAGAGTTATGCTGACTTTATCGGCAGAAGCATTAGAGTAAACACTTCCCATGTATTTGCCAAACTGGGAATTTAAAAAATGTTTCAGCTCTTCGGAAAAAAATAAGAGGAGGTCCAGACAACTCAAAAACTCAGTAACACAGACAAGAACTTGGACCCGTCGGAGACTATGTTGTTTCCCTCCAACAATCCATTTGTTGATGTCCTAACCCATCATGAGACTAGTGTGGAAAAACGCGATTTAAAGAGCCAGATACGGTTAGATAGGGTCGTGAGGGAGAGACCTTAATTCTCAATCCAGTGGGACTGTTGTTCTCCAAAGAAGAGACACCTGCTACTCTCCAACATGGCCATGAAGGAAGGGTTGTGTGAAGACACAGGAAGTGGCTATCTAGGAGCCAGGAAGAGTGGCCCCACTAGATGTCAACCCTCCCGGCTCCTTGTCTTCAGACTTCCAGGTTCCAGCACTGTGAGAAAGCAAACCTGTATTGTCATAAGCTGCCCAGGCCATGTTATACAAATCGCTATGGCAGCTCGGACAGACTAATGTCGTGCCTTTGGGATTCTTAGCAAAACCCAGGCTTTCAGCACATCCAGAGGTGGCATCAGGAGACCTTTTAGAAGGCATAAAAGTAATAGTTTGGAAATGCTGACTTAGGGGCCCTATAGAAACACAGGTGGAAGTGGAGGCCTGAGCTAGTGGGGGCTGCAAGCCAGGTCGACCAAGAAGCGATTTGCAGCTACTAGCTGAGAGCCAGGCGGGTATTTGTGTTTACTTATTCATTTTTAACTCAGCTGCAAGGGCATCTCCCACGTAGTGACCTGGCTGGAGGCTTTTCCTTTTACATCTACCTGATTGCCAAACTCAGTGTGTGTGTGTGTGTGTGTGTAAAATAAGATAGCACGACTTCCATATTTTACGGCATAATTCCCTTATGTTTCAATTGTGTATAAGCTAAGAGAGGTCTTAGAAAAAAGCTTTTATAGCAGAGTTGGTTGTGTCCTGCTCTGTGGCCTCAGCTTTCTTAACTGTAACTTAAACAAGGCGGACCAGGCCAGTGAGTTTTTAGTTTATCATGGCATTGTCTCCAAGGCTGCATCCTCTTCTCTCCCAGTGCTCTGAGTTGGGCTCATGGGCTGGAAACTGTTTGTTTTGCTTAAGTATCATGGTATTTTTTTTCTTTTTTCTTTTGGAGTCAGGGCTCGAACTCACAGAGATCTGCCTGCCTCTGCCTCCCGAGTGCTGGGATCAAAGGTGTGTGCCGCCGCCACCTAGTTTTATATTTTGAAATCTCAACCTCCAATGTGATGATGTTAGGATGGAGAGTCCTCGTGAGGAACCTGCGTCATCATGGTAGAGTTCCTAGGGACAGAATTGGAACCTGTGAGAAAAAGGCAATTTCAGAGCACTTTGTTGCTATCTTTCTGAGAAAGACAGTTTGCTTCTGGGAAGAAAACCCTCACTAGAACCCAACCACGGGGGCCTCCTGGCCTCAGACCTCCAGCCTTGAGAACTTTGAAAATGGCTTTCTGTAGTTCATAAGCCAGTTAGTCTATTACATATGTCAGAGCACTTTGAATTACAGCAAGATCTTCTCATCTGAAAGACCTGAAAACCTCAGATAGGCCTGTATTACGCTCCCCTCTGATTCTGTGATCTCGAGAACTGGTTTCTTACTTGTGGGGGACATTGCATTCTTTATGCTCTTTGATGCACATGTTTCTATCCTGCAGTTCACTCCCTGGGAGAGGAGAGATGTATCTCCTTACACCCATGTCTCAGGCTTGGCATTCTGTGCCTTCCTGAGGTCACTGACCTAGATACAGGTAAAGCGCGTCCTCAGTTCTTTCAGCTCCAAACACCATTATGTTATCCTAGTTCCTGTGAGGGAATCCACAGGGGAAGTAATATCTATAGACATATATTTAAATATGTATTGTTATACAAGGTTTTAGTTTTTATAAGCCAATTGTTAAGATTGTTCTATCTTCTTGTATCTTCTTGTTATTCCTGCTATATCTTATATCATATATATATAAAACATATGTATATACAAATATATATGTATACACATATATGCACATATACATATATATTATATAAATATATACATATATGTATACACATACATATATACATAATATATATACACATATATTTTATACATATATATGTGTTTCATGTATATATATATATATATATATCTGAGTTATATCTTTTGACTATGAAGTCTGAAATGGACCTTATTATGAATTTAATGAGTTTGAACAGAAGGCCTTTTGTTATGGCTTAGGTGTAAAATATTCCCCTCAGACTCATGTGTTTAAACATTTGGTCCTTAGCCGGCTGTTTCCAGAGGTTGTAGAACCTCTAAAATATGGGGTCTACCAGATATATGTAGGCTGCTGGGGGTAGGCCTTGAGAGCTGAACCCATCTGTACTCCAGTGGAAGCCTCTGTTTCCTGGTCCCCAGAGATAGGTTCACCCCAAGCTCTTGCCACCACAGATGGAGCTGTCTGTCTCTCCACATCTCCCCCACTGTGATGGTTAAGGTCCCCTGAACCCTGACCTCCAATAAACGTCTGCTCCTGTAAGCTGTTTATGTCAGGCATTCTGTCACTGTGATGGGAAAGGTGATGATTCCAGTGGTGTTTTAAGAATCACAGGTAGACAGAGCCCCTCTGGTCAGCATACCCCAGATGCAGACAAAGGAGCTGAAGGGAAAGGTCTCAGGAGATGTTTGGACTCTTAAGAACTGGTAGACATTTTCTTTTCCCAGAATGCTCAGCACCTTCCCTTTCTTAGGCAGCCGGCACCTTTGTTTTCAGTAACTAGTTACATCTTTCTTTGTTCCATCGCCTTTTATCTTGTGAAATGGAAGTTTTGTGGGTTGTCAAATGGTCAGACTCTTCTCCAGCGTCTAGTGAATTGACCAGGAAGGCCCTCTGTCTAGTTTGGAGGACTAACGAAATAACAAAAGCTGCCTGTCTTTGACCTCTCAGTATTGATTCTACCTAAATGCAAGTCCTGTATGCTGCTTACACGCATAACACGCACACGATTGAAATTCTTAGCTGCAAGAACGCACACTTTTCCCTCCGATCTCTGCTGAGCAGAGAAGATCCACTGACAGCAGTCGAGGGTCATGTTCTCTGTCCATCTGTCCTAGCTCTCTGTTTTTCTAGCTCTCTCACCTCTTCAGCACTTATACCGTCTCTATCCTGCTACAAGTAATTTCAAAGAAGAGCCCCAGAAGCTAGCTCTGACAGATGTTTCTCCTGAACAACTGTTAGGTACCATGGTATGCATCCCAGAGGTGGACATGTGATTTTTTTTCTTTTTAAGGATCCGGGATGAAGAATAATCAAAGAAGGCACCCCTCCACTAAGCTGAGGAAGCTGGGAGCCAAATATATCTTCCAATTTCGTAGATGCACAAACCCACACAGGCTTAATGAAAAGGAACTTGAAAGGCGAAGATTATCAAATTGCTTTTAGGCTCCCTGCTTGATTACTTTTAGGTGCTAAGTACATGTGCCAATTTGTGTGACTGACTTAATGGTTTCTCTTTATGACATTGTTAATCATAATAATTATGGTAACTTACATTTGTTTAGCACTTCACCGTTTTTAAAGCAGTTTTCTCCCCATTATCTTATTAGATCTTCACAGCAAACTGGGCGGGGGTGGGGGTGGGGCGGAGGAGATGGTCCTCTTGCTGAGAGCAGCATCTTTAGAAGCACGCAGCTTCAGGAAGCTTGAAGGTTGAAGGAAGAGAGGGGCACCAGGTGGAAGTTAGCTGCATCCATACGGGCTGGCAGAGGTCACTCCCTCCTGCCTCTCTGCTGCGTAGGTGGGAGTATTTAGCCTTGAGTCAGTGGTGCAGATATCACTTCAGCCCTGCTAAAACGCTTTGCTGAACAAAGGAGTCAGTCCCAGATCTGCTGCAGGACGGACCCAGCCGCCCACTGGGAGAGTACCCGTGTCTCAGCTACTGATATTGTTCTCAACATCGGTTTTGTTATTCTCTGAAAGTATCGCTAACAGTACAATTATTCCAGCTCTGTCGGGTTTTCCCCTCTAAGAACGCTCAGCTCGGTCCTCTCCAAGACCTACAGAGAAGGCTGATGGAGACCAGAGCAACTACAATTTTGTCTTCCTTGTACAGCTTCTCTGGCTAAGGACCCATAATCACTAGCTGTGGGAAGCCCAAACTGCTGACTCCCCACTCAGCACCCCAGAGGCACAGAAAGCTGTCGCCAGCTAGCACCCGGACATGGCCATGGCGGCTACTATAACTTCATATTTACAGATGAGAAATCTGCTAAGAGCTACATAGTGTGCTTACACAACCAGTTGAGGGGAACTGGGAGCAGTCCTCACGTTCTCTCTATCCAGTAGTTTACAAGGTAGTGTCTTTTTCTGACTCCCCGCTCCTTTTCAAAGTATCCAGAAATGGGAACGATTCCAGTAAATGTTTTTGCAAAATAAAAAAAAAAATGCTTATTATTCTGCCGTTTCACAAAACAATTCCAGCTCGGCGTTAAGGTCATTCGGAGTCACTAGTCAAGCGGGTTTATTCTCAGCCCTCCTTCCTAGCCCACGGTCGTCTTCTCAGGGCTGTGTCCCCAAGCGCTGGAGTGACTGGTGACCTCTGGGTTCCAGCACATGCCTGCCTAGAAAACAGATGAGCCTAAGTCCGGCAAAGCAAATGATCTGTTCTGGATACTGTGAATGAGAATGAATAGTTGATTCAGTTTTACGGTTCATTTGAATGGAGGACAATTAAACTCAGGGGAGGTAGCCACCATTTTGCCTATGGTGGACTGGAGCAAAAAGAAGCAAAAAGCAAGGACAGGCAAGCAGAGAGAGAGAGGGAGAGAGAGGGAGAGAGAGAAAGAGACACAGCAGAGCAGGTGGGTACAGGCCGAGCAATCAAGAATGGCTGCCCGGGCCTTTATCTGTGTTTAGTCCTGGCTCAAGGGCAGACCAGCTCCGGATGTATTTTGCCCTTGGATCATAATGACCCATGATTCTTTCCAATACGCTGCTGATGTCACGTAAATTATGTTAAAGAGTCTCTCTTCCGAACAGCCTGGACTTGGGTGTTCTGGGAACAACTGTCATGAATTATCCGCTCCAAGCATGTGTGCCACTGGCTGGGTATAGGAAACGCTCTTCCCTAGTCACACGCACTCTCAGGTATACATTTCCCCGGGTGTATCTCAGCTCAGCTGCATACTCAAGATGTCTTTCTAAGCTGTGCCTGGCTTCCCCTTTCCCTTCACTCTGCAGCTCCCGAGGGCCACATCCAGCCTGGCACTGGGCGCTCTGTCCTCGGTGACACCCGTGCTTACCTCTTTCTCCCGCGCAGGCACGCTGTCACTCATTGTTCGCTAATGACTAGCTGGCAGGCGAAGAGAGGCGGCAGCCAGCCTGGCCTTCAGACTGGAAAGAAGCGTGTTTTTCAGAGAATGAAAACATTATTTGGTTAAGAAGCACGTTCCAGCACTGAATATTTCCCTTTCGAAGTCCTGCTGGGCTCCTTCTGTCTCCGAGTGCCTGCATTTCCCTTTGCCACTTCCTCTCATCTCGTTCCCAGATGGAGACTGGCAGGGCCGTGTATCTGGGGACCGGGCTCCTGCACGGCAGGGGCAGGTGTGGGCTCTACGGGAGAAGCTGATACGGATCTTCAGGAAGCAAAATGAAGAACAGTTATAGTGGAAGAAAACAATGGGCTGGTACTTGGAAACCTTTGATGCCTCTTAGGCTTTTCTAGAAAAAGCCAACAACCAATAGAAGATGTCACCAGAAAGGAATGTCCTAGGCCTGCGGAACGAACCTGCCTCAGGAGCTCAGTATTTGTTCAGGTGGAGGGCAGACTCACTGTCTTCCTGTACTCCATCTTACTCCTCGAGATCCTTAGGAGCAGGGCTTCTGGAAGAGGTCCTGTGAGGTTGGGAGGTCAGGCTGTCCCCTGTCCCAGCAGGGGGCAGTGTTGCCAATAATGTTGATCACTTATTTATTATCCACATGGCTCCCGAGCCGATTTAAAAAAAAATCTACTTACAAACAAAAAGTTCCCAAAGCCTCCCAAAACTATGCCCCTGGATCTGCAAGGAGCGCCAAACACTTCTCTGCCAGAAGAGGGCGCTGCATCCCTGACTCCCCCTTTCCGCTTGAAACCCCACAAAAGCCGGGGGAAAGCAAATGACTTTTAATATCCACACTGTTTTGTGTGCGTCCATAACAACGCAACAATAAAGACATGCATCTGCAGAAGGCAGTCAAAAGATATATCGATGGTACGTGCACGCTCAGGACACAGGTAGGAAAGTTCAAATGGCTTTCGATGACCGCATTTCTTATGCTGCTTGCTCAGATTCAGGGATTCAATGGCAGGGGTAGAAAGAGAGAGAGAGAAAGAGAGAGAGAGGGAGAAGAAAGCAACAAGGGCCTCTTGCTCATGAGGAGCAGTGGGTAATATATTTGTTTGTATTATGGGATTGCAGTTTTACTAGAAGGAACACTTGACATTTTGATGAGTGCCTCGAGGGAGAAAAGGTACTAACTTCAGAACTTAGTTTTAATTATACTAAGGAGATTACATTATTCAAAAGCATCCCACTGGTAAGGTGCAACATTTCCTGAAACAGTTTAGTGGAAAATGCCACATTAATCAGTTCAATATTTCACTCAGAAGGCTTAATGATGGGAGAAGTTTAAAGTACCGTAGCATTTGATAATGTAGAAGGGGGGTAAAAGGAGTGTTCACTGGAGGAAAGGCTGAAATAGTTGTTGGTCCCTCTTGTGTCTTTCCCCATTAACAACTGCTTGTCTGCTAGCTGTTCAGGAGGGATCGACACATGAAGCCTCATTGCGAAACTGAAGGACCCGGCAAAGGCAACACACACACACACACACACACACACACACACACAGAGAGAGAGAGAGAGAGAGAGAAGAGTGCTGGGTATGCATGCTGCAACCCCTGTCCAGTAATATTCATCTTTTATGGTCATGAAGACAATTGAATGAGTACTATTGTTAAGAACTTAGCATATGGAATGTGATAAGTGGTATATAGACAAAGCCCAAGGCTCAGTCCCAAGCACTGCATGAAACTGGGCCTGGTGACACAGGCCTGAAACCTTAGCACTAGGAAGGTGAGGCAGGCATACCAGAAGTTCAAAGTCATCCTTGACTACATGCTGAGCTGGAAGCCATCCTGGGTTACATGAGAGCTTGTCTCTAAAAAAGACAATAAAAATATATTAGTCAACTAAAAGGACCAAAGACAAAATATCACCCAACTGCCACGTGTGTGTAATCGAATCCGTTAATCCTTTTTAATGATGGGGTAGAAAAATGAAGGCACTGTGTTTCTTGGATTCTCTTTTCAAGCCTGCAAAAGTGAGCACCAAATACAGCCTTTGGAATTTCCAGGTAATTTAAGATCTTATAATTCAAGCAGTTGATCGAGATCCTCAAGAAATGGGTTCTGGGACTACAGACAGCTGGGCTAATGACAGGTAGGAAGCAGGCCCCAAAGACCGCCTGCTCTTAGCAGTGCTGGGCTTCTGGGACTTGGGACTGGGGGACCCTGGAATTTGATGCTGGCTCAGGGTTGTTAATGTGGCTATTAGCCTTGAGACACCTCTCTCACATGGCACATGTGTGTTTTTCTGTTTCGACTTTCTAATCATCTCCTCCAAATTCCCTGCTTTCGACTTTATTTTGTGCTTCTGTTGTGCTTCCCGTTCTTTGCGTTATAGTTTTAATGTCTTCAGGGCATTAAAATCTATATTTCATTGTGTGAAACCAGGAGCAAATCTTAAGACTTCTAGCTGGAACTCTTTCCAGCTTTCCCTGTTGAGTCTGCAGTTTCGTTTTGCTCTAATTGTCCCCATGGTACATATCAGCAGGCACGAACCTTCGCACATAGATGCTGAACCACCACCCTCTTCTTCTAGGAGACGGAAGAGATCCTGGGGACAAAGATTAGCCCTGCTCACCACAGGGAAGAGCCGAGAGAAAATTACAACGCCTGCACCTTTAAGTTTGACTCTCGTCAGTGTCATTGCTTCTGCTGTTATTAGTGGGAAAATCCTTGAGCGGAGAGAAAACGCAATGCCCGAGTGAAGAACGTGAAGCCATGATGGGTTCTGCAGCCCCCCCCCCCCTCCCGGCGACCTCTTCAACTGAACAAGAGCTATAAAATGGAAAACAGCATCATCAATAATGGCACTTTGGTGATCATGAATAGAAGCAAGTAAAGTAAGGACCCCTGTTTGCTAGGCCTCTTGCTGGATGCCTCACTGCAGCAAGTCTGCAGAGTTCTTCTCCTTCCTGTCTCCTTATTGCTCATCTTGCATTCTACTGTGTGCTGCTCCGCAGTCACCATAAGCGAATCATTTAGCGCACGGCCATAATGACGGGAAGGCGGTGTCAGAGCAAGCGTATCTGCAGCTGTAAAGACCAGCCACGTACAGACACCCAGGGGAAAGGGCTTACAAATTCACAGTGCCCTATCAATAGCAGATACTGCTGCTAGTTGATAATTACAATACACGCACAAATAGCCAGAGAGGGAAGGGAGCTGGGTCTCAGGGCACTAGGCAAAACACACCAACCCTGGAGAAACTGGATCGCTGATGTTCTGAGCCTTGTCTGCGCAGCAGGACCACACAGCAGATGCACTGGGACACCACAGTTGTAGTGAGGTGCCAGGTTTGGTTGAGCATGCTAACAACCTGTGGCTTTCCTTTTTCCTTCTTTAAAAAAAAATCACTTAAGATTATTTAGCAGGTACATCACAATGGAGGACACAGAGAATGTAGGGCCTGAGACACCAGCTGCAGAACATTAAGAGACTGCTCTCCCCTTCATGTCTTTTGTGTTTTTGTCTGTGTTAGACCCTCTGAAATACAGCGGAGCATGGCAGTGGTCTGTGTGAGGTTCGGGGGCGAGGACATGTAGTTGAGAACATGACTGGGTCTAAGCACTGTCTCCATTAGTTACTGGTTGGTGCTCTGGAAAAATATTACCTCCTCAGGCCTCAACCCTTTACTGTGAGGTGCCTGTCATAGGATTACATGTGAGACTTAAATGAAAAGCAAACTAAAAGATCCCGAAAGGTACCTAGTGCTAGGAGGCATTCATTAAACACCCCCTACATTTTATGCCCCCTCTTATATATTCTGAGAAACGAAGTGCCCAAAATGGACACAGCCTACTTTATGGAAGTTAGAGATCTGAAATGAAACCACGTTTCTTTCGGGATTCTGATTAGATGGCCTGAGCCCCTGTGCTCACCAGGAGGCCCCACTCCCGGGGTCCGTCTTCTGTGATAAGCTGCAAGAGCCAGGAGCTGGAAATATGTTGCTTGCTGCTGGAGCCAGAGGTCAGAGGTGCCCTGGGTGGTGAGAGATTGTAAGACTGACGGCCCCTGCCAATTGCATCTGTTTGGCTAGTGCAACAAGCGAAAAACTCAACAGACTTGAGAGTCCCAAGGCCTTTGAGCCACCCATCATCATTCCTGAGACATGAGTGTGAGAATGTCAGAGGAAGGTGACTGGTGCCCTAAGACTATGTAGTCACTAGGTTGGCTCTCCAAGGCTCAAGGGAAGGTTCTCTTCCACCGCCTATTCTTCATTGGCCAGAAACATTTCTCATTAAGGTTGTGGGGTTGTATTTGTTTGTAAGTTCACCCACCCCATGGTGGGTCTCTTTAATCTTTCGTCTGTACAGGGGCTGGCCCCTTGGTTCAGTGTCTTTCTGTTCCCTGTGCTAATTTTCTTTCTGCCGTCTCATTGTCTTTCCCACTGAACCTTGACCGAGGGTGCCATGGCACATCTCAGTAACTTTTAGTTTCCTAGGGGAAGGTTGCAGGGAATCTCATCCTGTTGAAATCTGAATGTTTGTGTCAAGATTCATAGGTTCAAGTCTCAGCTCCGGAGGTGATCACCAGGTCATAGATAAGATGAACGATTACATCAGTCCATTTTCTGGTGAATGGCCTATGGTATCACGGCGAGAATACGCAAGAGGGGGAGATCATGGTGAGACAGAAAGCCAGAGAACAAGGTGGGCTAGTCTTGCCTTTTCACAGCAACACAGTTTCTTGAGAGTTGACATGGTATGGGGGAACCACATTCATCCCTTTCAAGGGCAGTTGATCTCAGTGACCCAATTATCGACATTAGGTTTTTACCTCTTTATGATTGTCCTGTTTTTTTTTTTAACATTATCATATTGAGGACCATGCCCTCAATATATAAATCCATAGGGGCACCCCCAAATGGAACAATAGCAGCACCTTTATGCAAGAACCTTACTCAACCCCCCGGGAACTACATCTCCCCTTCACTCTACGTGAGGACATGGTAAAAAGGTGCTGTCATCAGATTCCAAACCTTCCAGTGCCTGGATCTTGGATTTTTTTCAGCTTCCAAACCTGAGAGAAATAATCTATTGTTGATGAGCCATCTTGTCAATGGAATTTTGTTACGCCGACCTGAGAGAACCCTTACCTTAACCCCACAGTCCCATATATATTTGCCTGCTTCCCCCAAGCTTGGAATGTCAATGGGTTCTTTATTAAAAAAGTAAAGTTCTGGCTTACACTCTTCCCGATTGGTGACTGTCTCTATAGATCTTCGGGAGCGAGGGACTCTGCCGAGAGCTGTCAGTGGAGTGTCGGGTGTCACGACTGAGCGGCACGCACCATCTCCTGGTGACCTTTATTCGACTGCGCATTTGAACAACTCTACCTGTTCAAGAGAAGGTAGAGAGGAAAGACATTCTTCCCAGGAACAGGAAACATCTTTATCTATGATAAATATTTACTGAGCACGTTGCCAGTATTTTGAATCTATTTTCGCATGGTTGAGATATTTTGAATGTTTCTCGGGGAAGCTTACACTCACAGCGATGGTACATGCATGCATGCACAAACACATGTCATTTATTCCAACAGCCCTCAACCTGTGGGTCGAGACCCCGTTGGGGTCGAACGACCCTTTCAGGGGGGTCACCTAAGACCATCTGCATATCAGATACTTACATTAGGATTCATAACAGTTATGAGGTAGCAGCACAAATAATTTTATGATTGAGGGGTCACCACAGCATGAGGAACTGTGTTAAAGGGTTGTGGCTTTAGGAAGGTTGGGAACCTCTGATATAGTCCTTTTTGTATGGTTCCGAGTCCCCAAACCATTTATGCCCTTGTGTAGTTAGCTCTTGTTACTTAGCCTCCTGTCCCACACTTGCTCTCTTGAAACAGCTGTTTTATTGTCTCTCATGACTTTGCGGGTTGACCACACTCAGCCAGGAAGTCTCTACTCCACATGAACTCAGCGGAGGCTGCCGCCGTCTGGGGGATACCCTGGGCTGCACTGTCCCAGATTCTCACGTGACTAGCGGTTGGTACTGTCGGAAGGCTGGGAGATCACCGGGTCGTCTATTACAATGTCTTGGTTCTCCTCCGTGTTGGCCTCTCTACGGGGCTTGGGCTCCTCACAGCATGGTGCCTGGGATCCAAACCTCAACACAGGAGTACTTATGATATAACACACACAATATGAAGACCATCTACAGTCCCCTGTTTATTGTGCTTGCTGAAGTCTTAATAACCAAAGCCACCCACATAGCCAAGCCCAGACTGTAAGCAGGGACTATACGAAGGTATGGATGAACACCAGTGGTTTTATTTACCAAAGCCTACCAAGGTGGCAGTCAATTACACTTAGAAACCCTCTGACTTCTAAGTTGGCAGTTTTAGGCTTTTGGAGTTAGACAACACTATACATTTGGTTTGTTTGCTTCACAAAGGCACAGAGGCAAAGGCCCAAAGTGATTTACTTGCTCAGAGTGCCAACTCGAAGATGACATGTTTTTGCCAAGATCTCCTCTGAGCCATCCCCTGTGCAGGCGCTGTCCTGCCTTCGCTAGGCCCAGCCTCTGCCCTCACAGGGCTCAAGGGTGAGGGTAGGCCTGAGGTTGGGTCTCCCAGGCCTCCCGCGCCGCACTTTAACCATGGTAATTCCTGTTTCTCTGTTGTTAATTAAGTGTGTAATGACTACATTCAAGCTAGCTTCCAACTCTAATTTATAACACAGTGGATATACATTAATATATTTTAATGGTACATTGAAGTCTCTCAGTAATGTGTGTGTATGTGTGTGTGTGTGTGTGTGTGTGTCTCAAACCCTCTCTCCTTTATCATGATTGGTGGGTTTTATTATTTGAAACAAAATTAAAATTTAGAGTTACTCGAATCTTTGCTTCTGTGAAATGTTTTTGTGTATGTCTACTATTTACATGAAGCCAAGTCCTTTGTCAGACATATGGCCTCTAATTATGACACTGCTCCTACGGGAGAATGTAATTTGCTCTCCAGTGGTCCCCATGATGACGTGGTCTCTGGGAAGCCTGCACTCTTGGCATCTTCTTGGGATTGCCTGGTGCAGTAGGGCCACCATTTTCAAGTGGTCCTACTCTTTTTAATGACACGCAGTGTCTGAGTTGGGATGCAATGACAGTTTTCCCTGAGCAGAAAAGGAAGGGGTCTGTTTTCTACCTGCGTTCTTCCTGTTGGTTACTCCTGTCTGTTTAGCTTTCCTTACTCTGATTCTTCCTTCCCAGCAATGAAATGGCAGTTGCCATCAGGGCGTGGAGGAAGGAAGAGGATGAGAAGTTCAAGGTTAGCTTCAGTGACGTAGAGAGTTTGAAGCCAGCCTGGGCTACATAAGATGGTTTAAAAAATAAACCCCAAAGAAATAGCAGTCACAGAAGTCAGCGACTCATCACTGAGGGGCTTTGCGGGTGCACCGCCAGAGGGCAAGGCAGGCTCTAGTAATCCTGAGGCTTCCTGCAGAAGCGGTGCCTCATCTAGGGGTTGAGGAATGAGGAAAAGAACTCTTCAGGTGAAACCATGTCTTCCACAAAGAGTGAGCAGATGCGCAGGGGCTCAGGTGAGCGAGAACACGGACACCAAGAGATGACAGTAAGCTCAATCTGAGTGCTGTGAACGGTCTGTAAAACCTGAGACAGGAGGTAGAGGCCCAGACAAGGTCACCATGCTTATGTATGCCCTCTATGTGAGTTGGAGCATCCCCTTTTAAGG
Organism: Cricetomys ansorgei; assembly: GCA_026225945.1. NCBI lineage: Eukaryota > Metazoa > Chordata > Mammalia > Rodentia > Nesomyidae > Cricetomys > Cricetomys ansorgei. Next base: position 11,564,740 of record JAMJFZ010001230.1, on the reverse strand, counting down.
TGGGACAGTACTGAAGGGAACTTCCAGGGACCCACCTGGTGTCAGGTTTCGTCTTTGAGAACCATCCCGGCAGTGGCTCTTGGAGATTTAGAAGGAAGCGAAATTGGCAAAGGGATAGCACAGGGAGATTTGGTGCTCTGGCCAGCAGAGGGCAGTGGGGAGATGTGAGAGATTTTTGAGGCAACAGAATCAGTGAGACCCTTAGAATGTTTACAGGACTTCCAAGTTAAGATATCCAAAGAGCAAGAGATACAGGCTTCTGGAGCTCCAGAGTGATGTTTGGTGCGGGGAAACTGAGCCAGCACCACATAGATGGGGCTGGAAACCGTGAGTGAATGAGACTATTCAGAGAGTAAAGAGGGCACAGAAAAAGCCCAGAGACAGCCTTCCTCAGTCCTGCCTCCTCACGGCCCTGCTCAGGGATAATACGTTCACTAGGACAGGTACTTCGCTATTCACCCTTCCAGGACTATGACAAAATGTCAGAGCTAGATCAACTGAAAAAAAAAGAGGAAAGGTTTCCTTTTGGTTCATGTTCTCCGCCCATTATCACTTGGTCTTGTGCCTTGTACCCATGGAGGCTCAGTGTGTTATGAGGGAGTCATGGCAGAGGACACCTGTTTACCTCATAAAAGAAGGAGGGGGTAGGGTCCCCCAATATTCCCTTTAAGGGTATGACCTCAGCGACCTGACTTGTTTTCACTGGGCCTTACATCCTGGTAGCGCCGCAGGTTGGGAATGCAGCATACAGGTCCTTGGGGGACGTTTAGCTCGGGCAGGTTGCAGATGATGCAGAGGGATGCCTAGTGTAGACTTTCCTAACCCAGGGCTGAGGCACCGGGCCACCCTCAACCTGCTCCTCTCTGTGCCTCCTGGGTGTCCTAACCCTGACCTTGGTGTTTCTAGGCTGCTGCTCTTTCTACTTGGCCCCAAAATGTAGCTGGGTTGTGTTCATGATTGCAAACAAATACTCCTTGAGAAGGAAGGGATAGCAGAAGTTAAAACGCAGATCTCTCTTGTCCTTGAGCTTTGGATAGCGGAGACGAATCCACCAGAATCTAGAAGACAAGGTCTTTTAGGGCCCCGTTTTGGTCTCATTCCTCAGCTACTGGTCTGCAGCCTTTTGTCAGGGCCTGACAACTCCTGAAGACAGAGCTTTAGCATAGTTTCCCTTTCTATAGTTCAGAACAGAGCACATGAGCATCTCAAACACTCCAGGGCTGAAGAAACACCAAGGACTTCCTTCCACCTCATCTGCTGGCTCTTCCCTTCCATGAACATGATCTACACCTTCACTCCTTCCTTCCTTCCTTCCTTCCTTCCTTCCTTCCTTCCTTCCTTCCTTCCTTCCTTCATTCCTTCCTTCCTTCCACTTGAGTATAGCTCAGACTGGTATTGAGCTAATGATTCCCCTGTTTCAGACTCTCTAGTGCCTGAGTACTGGGATTAACAGGTATACAGGCCAACATGTCCACCATGCAAGGATACAGTCTTGCCACAGTAAAAGACTTTCTTTGCAGTAGAGTCAGGTCTTTCTTGGAGATTAGATTGGAAAGTCAGTGTACATGGTGAAGATCTATGTAAGAAGTGGACCTTGAAAAGCACTTGGAGCGGAGGCACATTTTGATGTGCTTAGCAGGCCTAGGAAAGCACACTCACTGACCCTTCCAATTCAGAAAGGATCACCGGGGCTGGGGCCGCAACTCTGTTAGTAGAGTTCCTGCCTAGCGTGGCAGGAAACCCTGCGTGAGTTCAGTCCTGAGCACAGCTCGAACCAGGCATAGCAGTGAACACCTACAATTCCAGCACTTGGTGGGTGGGCAGAGGAGGATCAAGAGTTCCGAAAGAATCAACACTTCCCCAGCAAAACCAGAGGGAGTAGCGTCCTGCCGTCCAGGATTCTTTTCACTTAGCATCTACTCACTGGTAAAGGTGTAGGGACCGAAGACCATGGCCAGTGCAGCCTGCTCCTGGGCAGCAGCAGCTGCACTTTAACCAGGACCCCACACTCTCTCTGCCTCTGATTCCTCTAAGTGCACCCGACTCCAGATGTGTGAGCCCTGGAATTTCATGCAACCCTGATGAGATGGTCTCAGTCATTGCACCGGGCAGCCTAGTGTCTCACTATCAAAAACTGTTTCCGTTCCAGCAATGGGATGTTCAGATCTGTCTTTATAGGACCAACAACTCTTTGAATTGTTTGCTTATTTCCCTCAAATCAAAAAAGCAACACAACTTTACAGGGAAATGTAAACGGCAATTTGTAGAGTGACGGGAGATCTGTGGACAGCTCTGAAGCAAGGCTCCTTCTTTAATCCTGCTGTGGCCAGGAAGAATTTTCCATATAGAAGGTGGCTTGTAGTCCATTAGAGGCCCCAGGTATGGTTCCTTCAAACCTCAAATCTATATCAGGACTCTTGTGACCTTAACTGTGTGTGTGTGTGTGTGTATGTGTATATATAAAACTGTATTATATATACACTGTTCTAAGATTATAGCTGTATTAATATGTTTACCACAAACCTATGCGGTTTCTAATAATAAACTACTACTAATGATTATAGTTATCACTTCCATTTTACAGATGGGAAAATAGAGGCATAAAGAGGCTAAATAACATGCCCAGTGTCACACAGATAATCAATGGCAAAGCAGGATTCAGGCTCAGAAGGCAGGGTGTTGAAGTCTGTAAATACATTCCCCGAGTTTCTCACGCCCCCGGCCCATATTTGGTACCTAGGTCTGGCTTGTTTCTATGGCTACACTTGGTTTGCTACCTCCTTCAGGCTTTGTGACACATGTATCTCCATAGGACACAGGATTGTGCCTTGGATCAAACAGGGACTCAGCAAATATTTCCTGGATGATAAAATGACAAAAACCCCAAGTATCGATCATTACAATTACATGGTTTTCTGGAAACATTTTGGGCTTTTCCAAAGACTGCTAGTCACCTGTCCCAGACATAATGACAACAATTTACAAAGCACCTGAGGTCCAGACATGGTAGCACACACCTGTAATCTCAGCTCTTGGGAAGCTGAAGTAGGGTGGCCAGTTCACAGCCATCTTGGGCTACATAGAGAAACCTTGTCTCTAAAAAACAAACCAATAAGACATCAGTTCAATTTGGCTTTCTTTCCAAGATGGGTCTTATGCCTATTTTAAGCTGGAAAAACTGAGACACACACAAAGAAGCTGCTTTGCTCCTGGCATACATCACAGTGGCTGAGACTACACACTCGTCTCCTGACTTCTAGTCCCACTGCCCTCTGGGTTTTTCGGTGTCAGTCTAATAAGGTCCCTGGTCTTGCTCTGAGTTTTCTCCTTAATGAAACCATTTGTGTCTTGGTGTGCAAAGGTAGAAATTGCAGCATTGTGGATTAAGGTGGGTCTGGGAATGGCAGGACATACGCCACCCACACTCTGGGCTGCCGGCCAGTCAATAGATGATACCTTCATAGTGAGCACGGAGACAGGTTTAAATTAAAGCAGTGGTTAGTCAATACTATTTCCATTCGCTGATGACAGTCAAGCGCTGGAGATTAGGTAAATACTAGAAAGTACAGGAAATCATTGAGAGAGAGAGAGGGAGGAGAGAGAGAGGGAGAGGGAGAGAGAGAGGGAAGAGAGAGAGGGAGAGAGAGAGGAAGGAGAGGGAGAGGGAGAGATAGAGAGATGGAGGAGACATTCGTGGGGAGATTTCTAGGATGCAAATCAGATCATTTTTTAAATTTGGAGGGAAAGGATACAAAGCGGCAATATTTGCTCAAACTGACTTGAAAATTTAAATCCCAGCTAGAATTCAGGGTGGCAGGCCTTGTTGGGAACTCCTTTTGTTTATAATGCAGGTTTCTCTCCTTTATGAAGCAGACGCTTATATAAGCATTACCGCCGTTGTCAATAATATTGTAACATTTGCCTTCCATCCCTTTGTTGCTTGGGGAACATGTTGGGTTTCGGCACATTTAGCTTTGCCATTTACTTCGCAAATCGCAGCTGCGGAGTGCTACCACTAAGTCGATTTTAGTGAGAATGAAATGGAAGGAAAAAAAAAAATTTCCAAACAACCTTTCCAGTAATCACAGGCTTGAAATACGTGTGTGTGTGTGTGTGTGTGTGTGTGTGTGTGGTCTGTGGTGTTCCAAACAACTTGGTTTCAGTACAATGATGCTTCAGTAAGATTCTCCCTGCAAATTTAATTCAAACGGAAGGCTTTGTTGTTATTAAACACAATGGCAGTTTGTACATCTCCACATCATTATGTTGCTTCTCATTATGGAAATTCATTTGCTGCTGCTTTGTATGGATATCAAATAAAAATCACTCTCGCTCCTGGCAAGGGACTGCCGTTACGGAGACACTCTGGGAGCCCAGCTAAACGGTGCTTGGTGTCATAGCAAACACAATTAGTAAAATGGCATCCAGACTGGCTTTATGGAGTTGCCCTGTGGTGAATCTCTGTGTATTCCATTTAGCAAGGCTGGAGGTTACCGGGCTTTGCCATGTGTCTTCTCTAGCCTCCTCTCTGTACCATTTCCTCTTCAAATGCAGCTGCGTGAGGATTTTGTGTGAACGCTCTCCCCCTGCCTTTTTTTTTTTTTTTCTGATGGGCTTTCCCTCAGCACTTGCTGGGCTCAGAAAGCCAAGGGTTATTCAGCCTAGGTAGGAGCCCACATTTCTCTAAAGAGGGGTCAGAGACAGTGTCACCAAATGTCCACTCTCATCGCTGTTCTTTGTGCTTTTCCCCTTCTCATTCTCCATTGCTACGTGTCAAAAATCGCAGGGACCGAGTTTTCTACACCGTTAAGAAATCTAAAAGGTCACTATTAATTTCCTCTGTATAAAAAAATAAAACAGTTTTCCATTCTTCCCCGGGAAGAATTTGAGGTGGGGTCATCCTGGAGGTAGCAGAAGGCATAGGACCCTAAACAATCAGAGATTAGAACCCACGGTGCCTCTTTGAAAGTGCCCATGGCTGAGGGCCGTGATGAGCAGCAGACCTGGGCTTGGTTGGAATGGTTCCTTCACACGCAGGTGCAACTGCTCTTGCGAGCTCATTTTCATCGTATGCACGGTATTAGCTCTGTTTCTCATCACTGTGATCAAACACCTGGCAAAAGCAACTCAGGGTGGAGGAAAGAAGCGTTCCTGCTGGCTTACAGGCACCCAGCGGCAGGCTTACAGTCCGAGGGCACCCAGTGACAGGACCCTGGGGGCAGCCACATTGCATCCACAGTGAGGAAGCAGAGGGTGGTGGATATTGGTGTTCAGCCAGCTTCAGCCAACTTCCTTTTTACGAAGTTCAGAACCCCAAAGCCAAGGGAAGTCGCTGCCCACCTATTGGACGGGTCTTCCTATCTCAGTTAAACCTCATTTAGAGAATGGACCTCAGATACTCCTAGAAGGTTTATTCTCATGGTGATTCTAGATCTTGTCAAACAGACAAGTTTTAACCATCACACGATATTTCCATATGTGTATACATTATATAATGATCAAATCAGGGGATTTTCATATGTGTCACCTCAAATATTTATCATTTTCTTGCAGCGAGAACACTTGAAATTTGCTCTTCCGGTCATTTTAAAATATACAATATATATTGCTAACTCTATTCAACCTACTATGTAAAAGAACCCCAGCACTATTTACCTACCTACCTGCACCACTGACCAATCTCAATCCACCCCACTGACCCTCTGGTAAGCATTATCCCACATGCTATTTCTATGCGAAATTAAGATTCTACTCATGAGTGAGATCATGCGACACTTGCCTTTTCCTTTTTAAATTGTACACACACACACACACACACATACACACACACACACACAGACACATATGGCGCATGCGTGGGGGCACACATAGAGGTCAGAGGACAACTTGGTGGGAGTCGGTTTTCTCTGTCCACCACATAGGACCTAGGATCAAACTCAAGGTGGCTGGCTTGGTGTCGTGTGCCTTTACCCGCTGGGCCATCTTGCTGGGCCATCTTGCTGGCCCGGAACTGGCCTTCCTGTGTTCTTATTTCAAGGAACAGAAAGATTCTCCAGGTTCAATGGCAAGCTACAAATGAGAAAAATGTCATCCTTTCCTGTGACGTAATGGGATTCTATGGTATAGAGGCAGCACAGCCCTACTCAGCGGATGACAGGTTGATGGCGCATCCTGGCTGTTAGGCACTGTGCTGTGTTCAGTGTGGGAGTTTAGGTTTTCTGTTTCAGGTGTGTATGCACTTGCGTTGCTACAAGTCAGCCTTGGACGGAGCTGTTTCTTTGGTCTGTTGTGGCTCTCTGTCTGGGGTGAGTAGCTGTTTATCGTCCCGGGAAAAGTCATGCAGCACTCCGTGAAGCTGTATCTTGTAGTTGTGAGCCACTGTGTGGGCTCACCAAGAGAGACAAGGTGCAATTTTCACAGGTTCAAACCCTGCCAGGCCTCAGCAGAGGCAACCACTATCTTGGCAAGTGCCGTCCTGGACAGTGGAACCCTGAGCGTCACATCCCAGGGGTTTTTATTGATCCCTAAGCCCTCAGGTGTTCTATTGATACCATCTGCAGACCGTGAGCAATCAAACATCTTTTACAAAAAGCCAGCACTTGCAGATAACACAAATGCCACAGCCTGGGCACACCTTTCCCCAACAGAGCACAAAACATCCACTATAAACATAACTAAAAATAAACCTTTGCAATAGTATCTGGTAGAGACTGGCATTTGACTAATACACTGAGCAGGGCAGATTGTCCTTCCAATGGGAATGGGCCTTGCCCATCCCTACAGGGCCAGAATGGAATAAAACAGTGGAAGATGGGTGGGTCCAGTTTCTCTCCTGACTGCTTGAACTGAACCTCGATCTGCCCTTGGCACTCCTGGTTCCATGGCCCGGAGACTCAGACTACCATCTACAACGCTGGTCCAAGGCTCTTAGGCCTTTGAACTTCACCACAGGTGTCCCTTGGGGGAACGCTGATGGATACAACTTCCTTAATCTAAAAAAAAAAAAAAAAATTTCAAGTTCTCAGAGTCATTTTAAAGATGAATTACAAACTCTTGAGCATAAAATAAAATTCCTTAGACCACACAGGCAGGGGCCGTCTCCTATTGCATATTTTCAAACCCGATGCATTGTCTATTAAGGAAATGTTTATTTTCAGCCCTTGACACTTGTCTCTAAGCTGACTTTGACTCCATGATATGGCTCTTTTTAGAGAAAGCAACTCCAGTATCCCGTTCATTACCATCGGAAAATATAATTTCTGTGATAATTGTGGCAGAGAGAAAGAGAGTTGGAAGGTCACACAGGGACGTTTCACTAACTCTGCCAAAAGACTTTATAAATAGGCCACGGGCTAGATCTAGGCAATATGGCTCGAGCACAGTTACAAGGAGTCTGGGGAATCTTAACTTCTCATGTACTCCGGGAAAAAGGAAGTGGGACTTGTTGCGACTATAAAATAGCACAAGGGAGGAAAGGCTTACGTTGGCTCATGGTTTTTAGGAGATTTCGGTTTGTCAGTGCAGAGACGGCACGGTGGCGAGGCATCTCACCATGTCAGTGGCAGCGAGAGGCAGCTCATCCCGTCACAGCAGTGGACAGGAAGAGGGGGCTGGCCAATCAGCCTCAAAACCCTCCCCATAGTGACCCTGGTGCTCAGGCCTTACTTGATTGGTTCTCGCAGTCCCTCAGAACAGTGCTTCTAGGTGGGGACCAGGTGTTCGGAGAGCCTGGAGGTGGGGGGGTGGGTTCAGATTCTAAAGACAGCAGGGACTATCTGGTATTGTGGCTGCCACAGAGCTAACTGAGAACGAGACACCTGGAGTTTGAGAAACGTGCTGTCTGCATTGCAGCAGCCATCCCCAAACCAAGAGATTTCGTTTCTACTTTGAGTGGGTTGACACGTCTGCCCAAGAACCCAGCTATTGCTACTCTTACGGTTGGGAGAGAAAGGTCGATCTGGGTTTTTGGGAAGGAAACTGCTAATTTCAGTCTCTGGACCAGAGGATCAGGAGGTCATGACCATGGAGCGGATGCTCTAGGGATTCCTGTCAAAGACGGTAGACAGAGGGGAGGCAGGAGAGTGGATTCTGTCGCTTCATCGTTATGTAGGGTGTCACCGGAGAGCCAGGCAGGGACTCTGAAGCTGGAAAAGATATTTGTGTGTGTCAGAGGTGACACAGCACTGGAATTTTATAAAGGCCAAGCTTTCACTGCCTTGGGCCAACGCTGCTGGCCAGTCTTCAGTGTGCCTGTAAGGCAATCAGGCAAATACAAGAGTCTGCTTTGTATCAGATCTGCTCAGAGTGAGCGGTTTGTGGAGGGACGGCTGAGACAAAGTGCTGAGGCTTGAAAGTCCTGTGGCTGCAGGTTTGGAGAAAAGAGTCATGGAACAAACTGATGAAAGCTAAGCATGACTTGTGAAACTTGAATGTCCAAATACCCCAAGAAACCAGGCTGGGGAAAACCTACAGAAAGTCCTGACTTCCTTGCATTGCAGCATTGCAGGACCCAGCTTCACGATGGTGAGGACATGAGAGGAAATACGACCTCATTTTGTAACCTTAGCGGGTGAAACAGGACAGTTATGTTCCTAATATGATGAATGTTCAAAGAATATTTCACAGCCTGCACTGACTTCCATTAGCCCAGGCTTTTCCCAATTGATACTAGAAATTACTCTTAGCAAAAGGGATAGACAAATTCCCCTCAAGAAAGTTGAATGACGTTATTCATCGCTGTTAATGATAAATACTAACCACGACAATAACGCCTACGACCAACTGACCGTGACAATCTCACACGAACTCATCTGCTTTTGATATTTTCTGAACACACACTTCTCTTATTTTTCCTCTCTGTTTTGTCTTTAAAATGATTCCTCTCGTTTTCTGTCAGCCGTCGTTGCTGGATTCATCAGGCTGGGAAGCCTGTAGCCTTGGACAACAGTGTCATTTGGTGTGTTTGATATCCGCAGCTGGCCCTCAGTAATCTATCTGCAGAATTGTCCAATTTGAAAGTGACACGTTTGATTCACTTGACTTTCCCTTTTCTAGCTCAGTAAAATCTGAAGGAATCCCAGTGCGGGGCCCTGGTCGCAGAGGAGAAAGGACAATAAAGGGATTCGTAGAGTGCTCAAGAGAAAATTGCTGTGTGTCGTTAGTGGTGGAGTTGAGGAAAGAGCCCTGTGAAGCTCAACTTCTCCAGAACGAAAAGCAATGACTTCTGAGGGGAATCAAGCCCTTTCAAGATTTCTTTTTCATATTAGCTAGTTAATTTAGATTTTCAATGTTTTAACATAATCTGTCCCAATTATTTAAAGAGTGCCAGAGTCATTGAAGAAAACTCGAAAATTACAGCTAATATAAAAAATAAGAAAACAAAAAAGAAAACTGATTACCTATAATTTTGCTGCCAGCGAGAACTATTATTCATGTTTTGATATAATCCTTTCCATTAATTTTTCGGTGTGAATATAAATTATTGTGATTATTTTAATAAAAGGAAGTAATTTGCACATGCAATGAAAATTCTTTTTTTAAGAATTTAAAAAAAATTTATTCTTGAACAATTTTATGCACATACACAATGCATTTTGACTATATCCACTTCCCTCACCCCCCACCCTGCCCCAGACTCTTCCAACATTTCCCCCTCTGGTTTTTATGTCCTCTTCTTAAAAAGAAAATCAAAAATCAAAACAACCCACTGAGTCCAATTAGTGGCACCTGGATGTGCATGGAGGTGGGGCCATCCTTGGGGGAGGGGCAGACTACCAGTAACCACATTCTGGGAGGAGGAAAATGACTCCCCTCTCTTCATCAGCCATCTACTGCGATACCTCCTCAGGGCTGGGGCCTCAAGAGCCCCTCCCCACCCATGTTCGAGTGTTGATTGACTCGGTCTTCTGCAGGTCTTACGATTGCTATATGCAATGACAATTCTTGCTTAACTGGATGCCCAACTTTGCTGGGCATTCATTGACTCTCTCTAGGGTAACGTAATGAAGACCTAACCTTAAACAGCTTGTAACAACTCGAGGAGTCAAAGCAGATATTACTCAGGTTAAGGAGTAGCCCCAGTGCCCAGGAGACCAGTGGAGGGAGGAAGGAGAATGGCTAGTGGATATGGGATTAGATGGCATATGAGTTTATTACTGCTGTAGGAAAACACATCACAGCGATCACCTAAGGGAGAAGGGGAGAATTTCAGCTCATGGTTTCAGAGTCTGGGTACACCATGCTGGAAAAGGCACGCCGGTGGGAACAGCTTGGTCACGTTAGCCGGAGCTTGCCATGGAGCCTTGTTACTGTGGCAGAAAGGAAGAAGAGAACAGACCAGAACCAGAACCAGGTTTAAACTTCAAAGTCCTGCTTTCTGAACTATTTCCTCTGGCCATGCCACACCTCTTTAAAGGCACCACACCTCCTTAAAGGAGCCACACCTTCAAAGTGCCACAAGGCAGGGACGATCATTCAAAGCACAAGCCTAGGAACAGTTCAGATTCCAACCACAAGTGGGTAAATCAGTCCAGCCAGCACCTCTTCCCTTCTGTCCAGGAAGTTACAGAGGCAGGGGATTCCTTTCTGATCTTGAAATCTAAAAAAATTTAAAGACTGAACTCTTTAAACTTAGATTCGTTTAAAAGGGACAAGAGTTATTTCCCTTTCCTGCATTCTTTTAATGCATACTATTTCCTGTGTTCACGAAGCACAAGAAATGATATGCGTCTTCGCAGTGCAGTCCTGCGATCTAATCTTGGACTTGCAGTAGTTTTGTCATTTTTCCTTGCCACGAAGATTACTTTTAATTATGTGTTTTAAAAGGAATCATTATTTTTTAAACTGATAACTGGGAATTATATAAATTCATGGTATATATGAGGTTTTGAAATATGTACACACTGTGTTATGACTAAAACTAACGAACACAGGTATTATCTCATACACTTACATTTTATGGTAAGAACACTTGAAACCTACTTTAGGCAACATCAAACATGTGAAATATTATAGCCACCGACGGCCGTCACGTTGTACGATAGATCCTCTTGAGCTTACTTCTTGGATATAACTGAAAATTTGTATTCTCCCCTGTGCCAGCCCCTAACAACATCGAGATTACTCTCTCTCTATGAGTTTGACCTTTTAAAATCCCACATGTAAGGGAGACAATTTTCCTTGCACAGGACCTCTTCTCTTATAGAAATTAATTCCAGTAAAGGAAACACTCTGTAACACTTGGAGTTCAGAATTATGTGTTTTTAGATAATCCGGAGAAGTCAGGGTGGTTTTGGCTAGAACAAATGATTGGAAGTCTTACGATGCCACCGTGCGGCTGGGTGACCTTGGGCAAGTCACTGTGTCTCTGGGCTTCAGTTTCCTCCTCCGAACCACAGGAGAAATGACTCCAACAGCACGGGGAGCTACTGCGAGGAGGAAGTGAGTTACATGCAGTGTAATTTCTAGAATATGAAATGTGATTACCTGACCTAGAAATTACTACAGACAGAATAAATGAGTTTATTTCCTTATAGCTTCCTATTGGGCTGGCTAGAGAGAATGGTGATCTGAATGTATTGTGGATTTATTAAAGCAGCACTTCAAGTGCTAGGTTCTTGGTAAGTGAACTTTGGGTACTTGAACACAGTACTCTGCGTTCTTAAACAGTCAAAGAAACTCTGTTTCTCTCAAAACATTAAAAAAGTATTTTCATATGAGAGGCCTTATTTCTCAACTCCAGCCTAACAGTATGAAGGCGTTTTGAGATTACACTCTAATGAGAATGTGTAGAATTTGTTTATGCTACAGACCAAGGGAAAACAAGGACATACGTTCTTGCAATCGCAGGGGATTTTGGGAAGTTTAGATGACTGACCTGTGCTGTCCCTCACAGGAAGGACTACCCCAGCAAGACAGAGGTGACCTACAGAATCTTGGGTGTTTGCTTGACTTGACGTTTCCGTACTGGATTGTCTCTTTTCCTGAGCACAGCCACTCGGAACCTAGCTACCTCTATGTTGTTATTCATGTGGGCTCTTCTGACTGGCCCCTCCCCGAGCCTTCAGTTTAGAGGACTCATCTCTGCTCTTCACAGAATTTCATCTTTAGTTACTTTCCACATTTATGGAGGTTAAACAGTGGGAAGGTGGCCAAATAATGTAAACTGTTTATATGTGTCTACTCTAAACATTTGTAAAGTGCTTTTAGCTAAAAAGAATTTCCTCTCCCCAAAGACCCAGATACTTCTTAGTTCTGAGAAACATGTAGGTCCTCCTGCTTGAATAGAACCAAGAAATAAATGTTCTTGGTGGTTTCCTCCAGCCCTATTCCCATATCTTCAGGCGTACGCCAGATGGTCTGTATCATTTGCATTAATCACAAATGCCATATAGCAAAACCTATAAAGAATATTTTAAAATGCATTTTGTAGGCTTACCTAGAATCCCTTTGGCCAGACCAAGGCTTGGAATCTAAGAGTTTTCTTCTTTTCCCACTGGTTAAATGACACTTGCTCACTTACATGCTCTGCGTTGAGAGCAGGAAAGCTGTACCCACAAGGTTCTGGATGCAGTAACCTGTGTGTCTACTTTCTCATGGTCTGTGAACACCCACAGAAGCCAGAATGACACCCGTGTCCCCTGAGGCCAGTGCACTGCTGATCACCTGGGAGCTGTCCACGGATTTTGTTGAATGAAAGAATAATTTCTCCATGATGGCCTGGATGGCCCTTAAAACCTAAGTCCAAATAATTAGAAACTGAGAGGAGGCTCTTTCTTTAGAATTAGGGAATCCCCAGCTACCAGAGTGTTATAATTTCTTAGTCACCTCTCCATGAAGGCGTCTATCTGTCTTGCTCAGAATGGCGAGTCAAAATTTTCTTATACTACTACAAGAGGTGGGCGGAAAGCAGAACAGAAATTCTTCCAGCGCTGAAACTATTCATTCGGTTTATGATCTTCTGAATTTGTATATAAACTGTCTTGATTTTCTTAGAGAAATGTTTGCTTTTTAATCAAATCCTCAGGCTTGTTTCTTACTCTTACAGAATAAGAAGTGTTACAAAGAAACGTTTTCCTAAAATGAGTCAGAGGGTCCCTTCAGAGAGTTGCAGGTGAAGAAGCTCTCAAGCTGTTCCCCAGAGAGTGGCTTCTTGTCTCTGCACACCGTTGGCTTCTCCAAGGTGGTGACACTGTGTTTGTTAATGATGTTACTGTCTCTGTCTGGTGATTAAGTCAACTCTCTTCTTCATTTGACAATACAGATGTTGACTTGTTTACCTGCCTTCTTCATTTGACAGTACAGATGTTGGCTTGTTTACCTGCCTTCATCTTTATCCCTTCCTATCAATGTCTCTTACTCTGGATGCAACCACGGACCCTGCTTATGTAAGGATCGGTTTCCTCACAGAGAGCAGTAATGTTTTCCGCTCTTAGGATGACTTAGGGATTTTTAGCTCAGGATGTTGTTGTGTGTCCATTTATTTGTTCATTTATCACATGGTTATGGAGAGACCGTTGTGTACCAGGTTCTGTGTTAGTGCTGAATAAGACAAACACTCTTATATTCTCATGGGGGCAAATATTCTAGGGGAAAGATTTAGAACCAACAGAAAAACAGATTGTGTAAGGATGGCATGGGTGGAATTCAAACGGAAATGATGATTGTGTGGCTAGTTTAGGTGGACCATCACGTGATGTCAGAGAGACTGGGAGGGAGGGAGAAGCGTGGACAGAGTTGGCAAAGGAAGTATTTAGAACCAAAGACCCAGGTTTGGTTCATCAAAACCCAAGGTTTGATGCATCTGTGGAAAGCCAGAATGGAGTTGAACAGGAGAGTAGCTGTGATTTTGAGAGCTGGTGTGAGGTGTTGGGGCTGGAATTGAGTTTAAACACGGTGCATAGTGTTTTAGGCCAGAAATGATGTTATCTGGAAAGCTTAGTGAAAGGTTTCTCTGTTGTATGGAGGATAAATCGCAGATTATGAAACCGGAAAGGCCAGGGGGGGCTGCTGTAGTCATCTACCTTAATGACAATGAGAGCTTACACTAAGAGATGAAGATGCAGAGAAAGCCCTCCATGACAGGAAGCATCTGGTCAACTCTACTCCCAGTCATGACTATCACTGGCTTGGACAAGTGCACAAACTAAGTAACAGGTCAGGATAACAGAGGTTTGCTGAACGTGGTAGAGGGTAGGGTAAGTTAGGTGGGGTGAGCCAATTGCTGTTTGCATCTGGTGAATTATGGTGAGGGTGAATTACTGTTACTTTTCTGTACCGTCAGTCACAGTGGACACAGTGTTTTCAACACTGCTCCCTGTTGCATTTTGAAAAGAAATTTGTCACTTACTCCTTTCAAGACACATTGTTTCGTTGTTCTGTGGTGAAAGAATTCTGATTACCTTCGAATGACAGATGGGAAAGAATGCCTTCTAAGTTGTGTGGGGGACCTTGTATATCAAAGTGCTCTGGAATTTATTATGAACAAGGAGTTGGAAAAAAAAATTAGAGAGTTAATATCCAGGAGGAAAACAAAACTGAAACAGAAAGACACAGGTGTATTAATATATTTATAGATACATGCCACAGAGCCTGAAAGCAGAGGAGCCGGATGAAGAAGCAATGCACTGAAAGCTAAGCACAGCTACTAAGCCCCTGAGCTCAGAGTCAGGCAAACATGAAGAGGACCGGCACTACACATATGGTTGCTACAGAGTTACTAACGGGGGTGGGGGTGGGAGGTAGGGTTAGGGAGAGTGGGAGGGGAGAGACGGGGAGGGGTAGCGTCTCTCGTCTTCCCCTTTGCTGAAGTGCCTTTGGCTTCACGCCTGAACAAGAGCACATTTTTGCAGACACCCTCAGCAAGCAGGTTCAAACCTTATAAGCTTAAATTATTCTGAGACACAGAAGTCTTAAGTGAAAGGCGGACATCACTACAACCCTTGAAGGTCATGCTCAGCTCTTCAGATGTTAGAATTCACTGGGGTAAGGCTGGTTTTTCAGCCCGGCGACCCCGTCACTTTAGAGGAATCCCTGTAATGAGTGAAAGCGTAACCGCACATTACTGAGAAAACACTGGATTCTGAGTGATAATATTCTGCTAGGCCAGAGGGAGTTTGTTTTCAAAACATGGCCGCCAATATTGTTGACGCACTGTGGCTCTAGGCGTGCGGAGGCAATTGTTCAGGTTTCCTGAGTACACACAGCACAGCAATAATTTTGGCAGTGCATTTTTTTTTTTTGTTGTTGCTACTTTCAAAATTCCTATTTTCTTTCCCCTTTTGCTTTTTCTAAAAATAAGTTCAGATGATGTCCTAGTTATGCTACTAATGCTGCAATGAAACACTCTGGCCAAAAGCTAGCTGGGGAGGAAAGGGTTTATTTAGCTTATGCTTCCACATCACTGTTCATCACTGAAGGAAGCCAGGACAGGAACTCAAACAGGCCAGAAACCTGGAGGCAGGAGCTGATGCAGAGGCCATGGAGGGGTGCTGCTTACTGGCTTGCTCCTCATGGCTTGCTCAGCCTGCTTTCTTATAGAACCCAGGACCACCCGCCCAGGGTTTGCCCAAATCACAGTGTCCTGGGCCTTCCTTCATCAATCACTAATAAAGAAAATGTCCTACAGACCTGTGTACCTCTGTGATCTCACAGAGGTATTTTCTCATCTGGGGCTTCCTCCTCTCCAGTGAC
Organism: Cricetomys ansorgei; assembly: GCA_026225945.1. NCBI lineage: Eukaryota > Metazoa > Chordata > Mammalia > Rodentia > Nesomyidae > Cricetomys > Cricetomys ansorgei. The sequence goes on along the minus strand of JAMJFZ010001230.1, from coordinate 11,549,050 downwards.
CCTAGCTTGGGTCAAGGTGACATACAACTGCCCAGCACAGATGAGGAATGTGAAAGCACTTGTCTACAAAGAGTGTAACAACCAGCTATGTCACCAGGGTGTGTCTCCTTTGCCTTTGTTTTCCAGTGTGGGTACAAACCCGGGGTCTTACTGTGTGTTAGAGCCCTGCTCTACCGCTGCCCTACATTCTGCCCTGAAGTATTTTTTTCTTTTGATGTCTTTTGAAGACATCTTATCACAAGGCCCAAGCTGGCCTTGAATTTTCTCTATTGTCCAGGCATGCCTTCAGCTTTCTAGTCTTCCACCTCAGTCTGCCAAGGATATAGTATAGGGCACGTACCACTTTTCCCAGGAGGGTACGCCTTTTAAATACACAAAACAAAATCACTTAAAGCACAAGCAAAACCCAGCATTCTCCAAGCTGTGTCCCGTGAATCACTAAGTATTCAGAGTCCATCCTGGATGAGTTTTCAGGCATGCAGTTGCTGTTCCCCTCTCTCGGACCTGCTCATGGCTCACATGAAATCTGTTCTGCCCCATGGCCAGTCCCATCTCATGACATCGGTATAAGAAGCAGCTACTGCCAGGCTGTCAATGTTATTGTCATCTTCCTCCAACACCCTTCAAGATGTCGCCACCGTTTCCTACCACCTCGGTGCTAGTGGGATGAGCCAGTATATCTGTGGGTCTGACTTCCTGGCTGCTCTGCTTCCGTAAGGTCGGGCTGGCTTCTATTATCGTGAGAGGGGCCATTTCTAATTTATTATTTTGGTTTAGAGGGAAACTTCCAGGGTTCGCTTTCATCCTTCCTACTATACTAACTCTTGTTCATTTGGTTGTGAAGGCATTGTGAAGGTCTCATAGCTGGTAAGTACATCTAGAGTAATTATCATGCAGGGTGGAGGAAAGCAGTCCTGAATGGAGCCATCGATCTACAAGAACTATTGTAAAGTTGACTTATCGCTCCACTTACCATCTGCATTAGTGAGCTTTGTGTTGCCATGATGAGATATCTTAGGTAATTAGCTCATAAGGAGAAAACGTAATTTGCTTCATGGTTTTGGAGGATCTAGTCCACGACCAGGTACCCTATTACTTTGGAACCAGTGTGGCCCGAGAGTATGATGGAGCGAAACCATTTACTCCATGATCATGAAGAGGAAACAAGGAGAAGAGAACAGGCCCCTGTGATCCTCTTTGAGGGCATGCTCCTGTCTCAGCTGTTATGGTTGCAGTACAAAACACCCAAGCGTATGTTGAAGTCTTGGCTTCCCCCGATGGTACCATTGAGTATATTGAGATGATTGGATCGTGAGGGTATTATCTGTACCAAGGGTTGAATTCATTGAGATGTTCGCACTAAGTGGACTATTACGACATGGGACGAGGAGGTAGGTCACAGGGGCACATGCCTTTGGCATATTTTTGTTCCTGGCCTTTTTATCTGCTTCCCAGAGGCCAGTGGCTGAACAGCTCTGCTCTGCTGCTCCCTCTGATGGACGCTGTTTCGCCACAAGCCCACAGCAGTGTAGCAAGCTGACCCAGACAGGTTCTTCCTACCTTTGGGGTGTGTTGTCATGGTAGTGAGGAAGTAACCAACACACCTCCTGCCTTGATTCAACAGGCCTCTTATTTAACAGGGATACTTGATATATAAATATAGCTACTTGAGCTCCAGGCATCTGCCTCTTTGCTGTGGGGGCCCGCTCAGATCCTGTCTTTATTGGATCTGTAGGCATCTTCCCTCAAAGGATAGTGTTTGGGTGTTTTACTTTTCCTGGCGTGGAGCTAGTTACCACAGGGCCTGACGGTGGGCCTTCGGGGAAGACCCGAACCATATTTATTGCGCATGCTTGTTGTAGTTCTTCAGGATCTTCCTCAAGGGGGACCTTGTCCGATCCTTAACTGCTGGTCACAGAAATGCTTCGTGATTGACGTTTGGGTAAAGAGATTAATTTTACACTTACCAGCTGACAAGAGGTTCTCTGTGCCGGGTTTGCATTTGTTCCCTGTTACACGGGCCACGCATCGCTTTAGCCAGCCGTTAGGAACACGCAGTCTGCCAGCTGTTGGCTTGGGCTGCCGTGGGTTGCAGTGTCCCAGTTGCACCGCGACTGTGTTGCCTCTTACTGTGTTCTGTATTATATCTATCTTACCTTTGGTCACTGTTCTGCTACCCAGCCTCTGTTCCCTGACGTTACCCTCACTACCCAGGCGTTCCAGCTCAACAGAAACACCCTTTACCTGAATGACCTGCAGGGGATAACCACTACCAAGCTTCGCAGGCGTGTCTGTGACCTCTTCCTAACAGCACTGGAGAAGTATTTATGTAGGGCGTGGGATCTGCTGCCTCCGTCCTCCCTCCCACATCCCTAAATTGTAAGAACGTATTTAGGATTACATTGATATGAAAGTGAGTACGACCACTGACTCTAAATGTTCATTTCTTTCTTTCTCAGCTTAAAAATAATTAAAATACTTTTCACAGACTGCTAAAGCATTGTACCTTCTCCGGCCAAAGGGTAGGTCGGTCTTATTCTAGTGTTCTCTTTCTAGACCCAGTGATAGGAGTATTGTCTGCATCTTCCTGGTAAACAGAGTCTGGATGTATTTAACCATCTACCATGATAACCTCCTCATGCTCACGCTCACCCTCCTGAGCCTTGTGATGCTTTCTTCAAATCCCCCCAAAGGCAATTTTTGTCCCCATTTAGTTGGAGGTCACATTATATCTTAGCTTACTGGCACACCAGGACCCATGGCATATCCACAGGGCTCTTCATCTGTTCCGAGGTCACGTCCCTCTCCTGCTCCATGCCCCCTCCTAACAGGCTTCAGGTCCTCTCTTACACGCAACACTTGCTCTAGGTGGCCCCGCTATCCCCCTCCTTTCCTTGAAGCACAGACCAGTTTCTTGGCTGGGGCAGTGTGACCATTAATGGTTTAGAAGCAAGAAGGGGAGGCAGGGACTCGGGGGGACACGAGCACAGCTTTCAAAGCCTCTGTGTCAGGCCCGATTCCATCGAGGGAGTGTGATGGCTAATTCTGGTTGTCAACTTGATTGGATTAAAAAAATGCCCATGGTATTGGTGAGGTACATGTTGGGGTGTATCTTTGAGGGTTTCCCAGAGGGAAACCTGAGGGAGAGCCATCCAGAATGGATGGGATCCAAGAGTGAATCAAAAGCTGAGCCATGCATCAGCTTTCATCTCTCTCTGCTTCCTGACTGTGGGTTCGATGTGACCCCTCAGGACACACCGCCACCAGGACACACCGCCACTGCCATGCCTTCTCTGCCACCAGCACTGTGTGAAACCATCAGAGAAAATAAACCCTTCCTTTACTAAGTTATTTTTGTCAGGTATTTTCTTACAACCACAGGAAACATAAATAACATATAGCTGTATTTAATGAGTGGTTCTCAATTTCCACTTAAAAAATTTTTTCTAACGGTCTCTGAAATTGCAGACACGGTCAGTATTGCTTTGCTAAGTTCAGAGAGCTCTGCGTCTTTTTGTTGTTAGCTGAAGACATGCCTGAGTCCACAGAAGATTATTTGTTGAGTGACAGTTGTTGGTGTTCATTTACTGCCCATGTAAGTTGCAAGATACCCGGGAAAGAGAAGAGTCAAACTGTGATTAAAATCACAACCGGTCAATCAAATATTTTCCCTAAAAGGATTTATGAAAGGGGAAAAGGTTTCTGACTTCCTGTTTGCCATTTCTCCCAGCATGCCATTCTACATTCTCTTATTTGCATACTTTCAGCTTAATTGATTAGCTTTATTGTTTCATAACTATTATCATGAGTAATAAGCTTCTGAATTTTGTATAGAAATGTTTTTTTTTTTTTGTGGTGCTGGGATTTGAACCCAGGGCTTCACACATGTTAGACAGGAGCTCTACCACTGAGCTACAGCACTGGCCAAGTGTGTAGTGTGTTTCTGCCCTTAACCATTTGGACCTCAATGATGAGTTGGTGCATTTGTATGATTTTGTGTTTCTGAGAATGTCTGATTTAAGCATAAAGTCATCCTAGGATACTGAAGACCTGATGAACATTCTACCAAGAATTTGTTTTGTTTTGCTTAGTGGAACTAATTAAACACATGGATGGGCAAATAAGTCACACTGAGATGCTCCTCTAATTCATCCAAGAAACCTCAAGAGAATAAGAGCTGTCTCTATTGATATCTTAATTGCTATGAATCATTCTGGCTCTTCTAGCTCTTGGTAAATAATAACCTGCAAGTAGTATACACTTCTGAAATGTATTACTTCTAGTGACCCAGAATTTATTATTTTTCTATTGGAAAGGAGTTCACACTCCCATCTTTTAAATACTCCTAGAGGCAGATCTAGCCCATAGGTGGAAAAACAATAAAAATGCTGATATTAAGCACCGAAGGTTTAACCTGTTCAAGTCAAAGTGCACTTCATAATTTTTTTTTTTTTACAGACATTGACTAGGGTGGGTAAATGAGGATTCCCTTCCAAATGGGAAGAGGAAATAGGACCAATGCAAAGATATAAAAGGCCATCTATGTAGTTCCTCTCTGCATTTGTCTTTCGGGGATTGTGTGGGACAAAATTATGTCCTAAGTCAGGAAGTTCCAGATACCAGTGTGGTTATGTAAAAGCCTTTAACGCAGAAATGGGCCTACATTTATGGAAGCTCCAGGTGCCATGCGATTACGCTGGATCTTCAACACAGAAACTGGACTACATTTATCCTGATGCAGTGGTCGCATTTCTTCTGGGCAATTTGTCTTAAACTAGATATCTAACTCCACCATGCCTCAGTTCCCTCATATATAAAAAGGGTGAAATAGCAGGAACTTTGCTCATGGAATAACCATAGAAAAGAAATGAACTAGTATCCGTAAGTTGGAATACCTCCAGCCTTGGGGCGTCTACTGTTACCTGTCATACCACGCTCTCCGTCACTGTTCATCACCTTTACCAGTCTGTACGTCATGTACAGCCTCCTGGGCAGGAGAATAAGTGAGGCTTAAGTACAACTTCATTAATTTGTATCCTGCAACTTTATTTCCGAAGAGATACAGATATCCAGTAGCTGTAAGAGTTCTCCACTAACTTCCCTCAATACTTTTTTCTGATAGTATTTTTGGAGAAAAAGATGCTCTGAAGTGCTCCATCCCTCAGCATGTGTTCTTATTCGGGAACAGGCCCATTGTTGGTGAGCTGATTAGTAAAACGACATCCTATCGGAGTGGAGTCTTCCTGATCCAACATGACTGGAGTGCTTACGGAGAGGGGGAGACTTGGACCTAGGTTGCACAAAGAGGATACTGGACCAAAGACGCATGGGAAATCCCCCTCATGTTGATGGGACCTACACGTCTCCACTACAGATGCCCAGAGTCACTGGCAAACACCAGCGCTAACGAAGCATGGAGGACACCTCTCTGTGGGGTTCAGGAATTTAACCATGGTTTTGTCCTGACTTCAGATTCCTAGCTTCCAAATGGTGCAGTGATAAATCCCTCTGGTAGGATCATAGTTTGTGGTACCCATTTGCAGCAGCTATAAGCAACTGACCCAGAAGGGAATGGAGAGATACCACTGGAGACACCATGTTGGATTCTGACTTAACCAGTCAGATCACCGAAGCTTGAGATGAAGTTGAAATGCTGAACAACTGTCATGTTGTGTCTTAAGATTTTGACCACCAATCTAGTTTTGTCCCCTCTTGTTCTAATGTACCTCTGGGATCTTCAGTCTTTAGAATTTTCTAACAGTTGTAAAAGCAGTAATTGTCTGGATACATACTCTTCCTGACAGATATTTGAACAGATCTCAGATCTACTTTTTTGCCCTCCTTCTTTCCCTCCCTACCTCCTCCCTCTCTCTTTTGCTCCCTCTTCTTCCTCCCTGTCTTCTTTCTTGAAGGCAGAGTGAAAGAGGCAGGCAACATTGTTTGGAATGTTCCAGAAGACAAGCACACCTTCTCCTGTGTCTGGAGAAAAGGTGAGTCTGGTCATCTCTGCTGATTCCCCTTCATGATTCTTCTCCTCACTCCTAATATCAATACCGTTTGATTATTTTCAGACCAAAAGCAGCCTCTCTGTGCTGTAGGTACCAGCTAGATCTCACCCTCTGTACGTTTACACCACAGCCACTGGGCACATCACATGGCTCAGAGACCTTCTGATCGTTCCACAGAGACATACTCAGATCTGTGTAGTCAGCCCAAGCAAGTTTTACTGAGGACCTGGAAATTCCTTCCAGAATTACCAAGAAATTCCATTTTCGTCTTAGACAAATGACCACACAGTCAAATCAAAATTCGCACAAATGCCTAACCAATGATGGGGGGAAAAATGCAAAGTTCATAAACCCATCCTCAACTCGTTACGTTTACAATGTCTCAACCACGGTAGGACAATCAGGCTTTGCTCAAATCAGCAGGCGGGCTTGGAGTCGGGGTAGCTTTCATGACTGTTTCCAAAATACATTTCTTCAGACAATTTAGAGTGAGCACGAGGGTTCTTCTCATCGCTAAAAAAATGAGTGGTCACTCCTCCCCCCACCCCCGCTACTCTACGGTGGTATTTGACAACATATACAAAGCACAAATGCAGCTTTTAAAAATACGGAGTGTGCATGTTCGGAGGTCCCGATCAAGAGCGTGAACAAGGGCGCCAGGAGCAATCCTACTCCCTGTGTTTCTGAAGCAGCAGCTTTAGTTCCTCCGGCTCCCTGATTAAATCTTGATTAAAATCGGTGCAGCGGTTGTCGAATGGGAAGCGGTCCTCGCCCTCGCTGCTCTGTTGTAGGTAACATCACTTGATTGCTTCAGACAGTTAAAGGTGCTTTGGTAGTAAAAGGACAGCAAGATTAATGGGCAGTCATTTCCATAGTAACAGCAAAGCACTCTGGGAAACGGAGCCACTTGGGAGCTGGAGGTACACATGCCAGGATTCCAGCTCCCATGGCAACGGCAGAGTGAAGGGTGGAGATGAGCACACTCCGAAACTTAGCAAAGGTCCGTTTTCTGAAGACAATGTATAATCAGAGTTGTCAATCTATTTTAAAGCTTGGAGTTAAAATAAATCAAATTTGAGGCCACAAGCTGATGCAAAGCATTTAAAATACACTGTACATCCAACTGAAAATTTCTGAAGCATAAGCACAAATAGTTTAAGAACTATCCAATTGTGACAACTTGTTAGTTTAAAAAAATCCAATTACCCAGATTTTTGTCCCAGAGTAGTTGCAGAAAATTACACAATTAGAGCAATTTTTTCTCAGCTGCTCCACTATAGAAAGCGAAAGTAATTATACAAAAATAGTGTAAAGTGCTTTTCACAACTGCAAGTTTGAGTTTTGCTTTCTTTAGAAGAAACTCTGTTTTTCTTCTGGATAATCATCTCAACAAAAAGTTGAGAGAGCCAGCAGCAAAAAAGAGAGGAAAGCAATAGCTAAAAGAAGAATCGAGAACAAAGCAGAAGGCAGTGGGATACTAAATAACTCATGAGAAGCTGAAAAGAATCCAGAAAAATCTAAGAACTCAGCATCCCAATTACAGTGGTAAGATAAGACGGCCATAAAACGGATCCCCCTGTTGTTATTCACACGGGTTAGCACTTTTGAAGGTCTCCTTTACCCTGTGTACACTCAGAATCCAATGGAAAGTCAGAACCCACTTAGTATAAGACGTTCTTTTCCCTTTAGACCTATCGACCAGGTTACACAGAGATCAAACAGAGGTTTGGGAACTTCTGGTAGGTACCAGCTAATGACTAATGGGGCCACACTTTACTAAGAACGGCTATTGCTAGAAGACTTCACTGAGATGTCTTTGTATGTGCATGCGGAATAGGGGAAACAGATAACAGTGGTCCAGCCCAGTGCCTGTTCTGGTTGCCTGTTATACCCAGGAGGCTGTGGGTGCCAGCGTTTCCTTTAGGCATGTGAAGACCCTTCTCAGAGCAAAGTCTGTTTGCGAAGGCTCATCTTAACATCTATATTGAAAAGATTTCCCCCTCCCCCTCCCTCTCTTCCTCTCCTCCTCTTCCTCCTCCTCCTTCTTCATTTTTCAAGACAGGATTTCTCTGTTGTAACTCTGGCTGTCCTGGAACTCACTCTGTAGACCAGGCTGGCCTCGAACTCACAGAGATTCACCTGTCTCTGCCTCCTGAGTGCTGGGATGAAAGGCTTGCGCCACCAACACCTGGCCAAAAAACTTATTACAAGAAGTATCCATGGAGTTCTATGTGCACTGGAAGACATTGCTTCTCCGTTGTGGGCCTTCACACCACCAACCCAGCCAACATTAATGTGCCATGACAATTTCCTGCCTGTAGCAGACTGGTCCTTGTGTGGGCACCTTTGGGCTTGGCTAGTCACAGTCACTGCTTGGGATTTTGGAATATGTGATTCTGTGAGTTGATCTGATTTGCCACCCGGATAAAGCTGTAAATTTAAAAGCTTTGAAGTTATTAGTGGCCATCATCTTCGGCCCAAGGGGAAATCTTCCTGGTCCAGCTGCTTCTGAGGCCCCAGGAATCTGCATGTCCTGTGGCTTAAGGATGCCTTTCAGGAAGCTCTCTTCCGATTCCTTGTTCAGTCACTCCAGCTGAAGCTCTGCATTCCTCTTGTGACTAGGTGCTGTAACTAATGCAGCGGCCATTCCTCACAGCCTCTAAAAGAGGTGAGAGGAGAGAGAAGCAGAGCAATGGCTGAGCAGCGGCATGGAGGGGCAGAGCAGGGGCACAGAAATCATTGCAGTGCCACGTTCCTTGCATTCAGAGATTTGTGAGGAACGGAAAGGGGGCCGAGGAGCCACTGCCTCCAGGAAGTCACCTGCACCAGGAGTGAAATCCCTAACCACCTGGTGGGACCCTCATTGCTGGAGACGCAGAACCTCGAATTCTGAAGTCACCTCGGCCGCGTCCTTTCTGTTGGTGACTGAATGCAGTTCGTGTGATGCAGATGTGCAGTGTTATCAGAGGTGAGCTGTCGGGGACCGGGTTTACCAGATCTTTCCCCCAGTTCTGGTTTCTTTGGGAGAAATGGAAATAAGAGCGTGGTAATGGCAGCCGCAAGGTAAGAAGTCTACAGAATCAAGACGGGAAGGAGAGAGGGGTCGGGTTTAAACGCAGTGGGTAAATTTCGCCCATCCCAGCTTCCCTTCAAACACAGAGACCGAGACAGAACAGTATTTGAATAGAAACAGGCAAGATAAACATGAATACACATGAGTAAACATGAATATGAACGCACAGCCTCAAGCAACCGAAAAATAGCCACGGGAGCATACGTTAAGGGAATTTAGGAGTGAGTGTGCTGGGTGGAACGAATTAATTCCTCTGTGTCTTTTAAGGTGCTTCTGACAACCCCAAGAAACCTCAGCTGTCAGTCACAGAGCCTTTCTCCCAGCTTCCTCTTTTATCCCGTGTCTTCCAGTTTGGTGATGCTTATAATTAAGGTATCAGCAAACGGAAGACTTCAAAGTATTTGGCCGGAGTCCTCATGCTGGGGGTGGAGGTGGCGGGGGAGGGGGTTGTTCTTCTTTCATGTGACCCGGAGTCCCCTAGACACTTGCTGTTGTAATCACCCACCCCTCCACGTTGTATCAGTTAAGCACCACTACTGTAACCAAATGCCCAATAGAATCAACGTAGGGAGGAAAGATTAGTTTTGGCTTATTGTTTCTGAGGGTTTCCGCGCATCAAGACAGACAAGCTGTGGTAGGGAGTGTGTGTGGGAGACCCCTCCTCACATCACAGGAGAGCAAGAAGCAGGGAGATCTGGCCAGAATCTGAGAACACGCCCTCCCCCCCATCTTTTCCTAAGGACTTCCACAGCACACTGACCCCAAACCACTCAATGCGAGCCTGTGTGGGACAGTTCAGATTCAAATGGTAACATCTTCATACGAGTGAGCTTTTAAAGTCAATCTCCATGACGGGCAAGTTCATTTCTTCTGACTGGCATCTGTCATCCATCACACTGGGGTTTTGATGCCAATTCTAAATTTGGTCCAGATACTTACCTAGAGTCAGACTGTGGGCACACACCAATCCATGTGCATTCCATGCTCTCTACAAGCCAAAAGAACAGCGGAATTTTCTACTGTGGCTAAAAAGCAAATCCCTTCCCGAGAGGAACATCTGTACAGTACGGAGGTCAGCACTGTACAAAGTGCTGACCTATAGATTATCCGTTTAACAGACAAAACCTAATTTTCAGTTGGTTAATTTTATTATTCAAAATATATTGTTGTGTGCACGTGCCCGTCTTTGTCAAGTCTGTTCCCACGTGTGAAATACTTGGGTTTTGGGCTAAGCACACATGGCTTTATTAGCTCCTGCCCACGCCAGAATGCTCTCCCATCATCAGTGTAAGGAGGTTCTAACTGCTCAACAGCCTCAACAATTAGAACTGTCACCCAAGGTTTTGCTGGCTTGTTTGTGCATTGGCTGTGCTTGCAGACTTTGTCTTATACTTGTGGTAAACGTGTGGTAGTCTCAGAGTTGAAAGTTGTAATTACATCAAACACCTTTTTCCTCCTAGTGGTATACAGCGCGTCTTTCATATGCTAATCAGTCATTAGGGAGCGCCTGTCTCTCCGCCCCCTTGTACTACTGGGTATCTCCTGTTCTACTGTTGCATAGGCGTGATGTAGTTCTGTTCTCCGGCTTTTTTTTTTTTTTTTCCATGGTTTTCTTTGTCGTTGCTTTTGTTTTATTTATTTGCAGTGCTAGAGATAAAACCCAGGGCCTAAAATCATGGTGGCTAAATGCTCTACATTAAGCTTCAACTTCAGGTCCATTTCTATGTTGTTGTTTGGGGGGTGGGTATTATTGTTTGCTGTTCATTTGTTAATTGAACTATGATCTCATTGTGTCATCTGGGCTGGCTTTGAATTTGTGATCCTCCTGCCTCAGGAGATGAGACCCCAGGTCTGCAGCACCACACACAGCAGCAATGCCATGTGCTCAGTGATGCTTTGTGATGAACAGAGGCTCTCAGGTTTTGTTTTTTTTTCTTTCATTTTTTTCTTTATCCTTGAGAATTTCTTACATGCATACAAAGGAAAAGAGATCATACTGACATCATCCCTTCATCCATATTTCCCTCTTTCCGTCCTTATGTGCACAGGTGTAGGGCCATTCATAGGATCACGGGAAACCTACCGGTGGTCACACCCTCAAGATGTGATGACGATTCTCCCTCCCCAGTAGCTATCAACTGCCACTAGCTTCTCAGTAATGGATGGGTCCTGGAGAGCATCTCCCTATGTATGAAAGGAATGAATGAGTTACTTCATGCCCTCTTATAAGGGCATTCATGAGAGTTCTGCCTCGTTATCTAACCACCTCTCGAAGGCACCACCTTACCATCCCTGGGAATTAAAATTTTAGTATGTGAATTTTAGGGAGAGGGCGTACAAACATCGAAATCACAAACATGCTACGTTGTCAGTAAGATTCGGCCTCTGTCTAACGAGCATGAGGCATAGAACATGAGCAAGTCTAGATCCTGGAAAGAAACAGTTCACTTTGATTACTCCAGCTGCACGTGTGTGCGTGTTGGTAGTAGTAGATATGTATTCGAATGTGATGCCTTTGGACGATTCTGAGAACTTGGAAAGAAAAAGAATGGGAGAGGAATAACAATAGTTTGAGGAATTAGAGAGGCAAAATGTGAATGAAAAATTGTCTCGATTCCTGACATAAATATGACTGGGGAAGATGACTTTAATGTCACGTAGACAAGGCAGATTTTCCCAGGCGGCCATTACAGCACTGGCCATGCAAGAGGACGAAACTTACTTGATTTATCTTCTAGTCATGTCAGCCCTCTAAACCATGTTACCCTTAAGGGCCACGAACAACCTTGAGGAACCTTGGGTGGGCCACAGCCTTTTCTTTGGATGTTCAACTGCCTGTTCGCAGCAGTGGCCACACAACCCTGAGACCAGCTGGCTAGTTGTGTGTTTGTTTTTCTCCCCATGCTTGTGATTGCCAACATCTGTCTCCATCTCCCGGGTCCCAACACTTTATTCTCATGCTCCCTTTACAGTCATGAAGTGCACGGATGCCCCAAGTATGATTTGGTGTTGGGAGACATCATCTTTGCCTCTAAATCCCCCCCCACCCCCCACTGTGACTCTAAGGAGAAAGCCTCTGGTTCAGAAGAGAGCCCTGTAAGTGAGGATGTGACTAAGTGGATCACCAAGAAGTTACTCGGCCCTAAGTAACTGCCCTCCACTTCAAAGTCTATCTGACGTCAAAGCCCGCCTTCTGCACAGGGCCTTGCAGGTAGATATTATGTTCCGTTCGAATATTCCGAGGTGGTTACTGAAGAAGCTTGTGCAAGTCAAGACACAAAGAGCCATCCTGTTCTCGGAAATGCCTCCACGTGTGCCTCGGCGAGTCTCACACGTCTGTGTGCATCTCCTGCTCTCCATCCTGCTGATCTCAATCTGGCGGGATCTCACACGCCTTTGTGCTCCGCACTGCACATGTGCATATGGTGCATGCTAAATATAAACGCTGCTTGGCAGCGCCCCTCTTCCTCTCCCTTTGTTTCTGAAAATGTAGGGAAGGAAACGTGTAACGTGCACCCTCTCCAAAATGAGAACTAGGGTGGTGGGATCGTCTCAGCTGCTGCGCTGTTGTGGCATAAGGCAGTAGACGCAGCAGTGTCCAGCCACCGTCTCCTCTGGTCAGTCCTGGCTTGTATTCTTTCCTTGACTGTCAGTCCGATCAGTTCCTGTGTTGCCCACCTACTTGGCTGAGTTTCCAAGGTCTGGTTCTCCCTCCATTCAGGGACTCGTCAGGTTAGTCCGGGCTATGCCACAGTAACAGACAACTCAGAGCTTAGTGTAGAAACAGTTTATTCTTCTTTCCCGTTCATGCTGTATGTCTGGTAGTTGGTCGGGACCCTGGCTCATCACAGTAACCCAGGCCAGACTGACACAGGCTTTGTTTCAACATATATGTTAGTACCACTGCAGACATAAGTTGGAGGTGTGACAGATTTCTCTCTGACAGTTAGAGTGTCTCCTGGAAGTACCAGCACTACTTCCGCTTTCCATTCATTGGATAGAATAGGCCCCACAGTATATCCAGTCAGAGAGGAACAGAGAAGAGGGTTCTGCTACTAGCACCAAAGATGACCAGATCTGTCATCACCCCAGAAATAGGGGTGGTAGACAATCAGTACACGACGCTGGTGATCAGTGCACACGCTGGTGATCAGGCACACACTGGTGATCAGGCACACGCTAGTGATCAGGCACACGCTGGTGATACTAATAGTAAGGGAGCTGTCTTTAAACGGGACATAGAGTTTTGAAGTGCCACAGCTGGAGACATGTGGATTGGGGTAGTAAGACTTGAGTCCCAGATTCACTTGCAGTCGGTCCCAGAGCTGGGCAGAGGCTGTACTCATGGTGCAAGGTCCAGAGTGGAGCAAATATGGAGAAATGGAACATTCCAGGAGCTGAACTGCTTCCTGCTCTTTCTGCCATGCCTCACAGGGTCCAGCAGACTCTGCTCCCGCCAGCAGAGCCCATTGTGACTGCTTCTGCAGGTGGTAGGGACCTCAGCAAAGCTGCAATTGAAAAGAGTGAGGCATGTTAGGGCCTGAGGACCTGGGTGTCCCAGCGCCACTTAGCAGGTCTGCAGTGACTCTGCGGGCCTCACACTTCTGGGCTGACTGTACCCAGCACAGCCGAATCACAAGTGGGAATTCCAGGCTAGAGGGCAGCGGAGAGGGCTTTGCAGAGTAATGGGGAGCAGCACCTATTGCAGCTGGCAGGACCCTGGTGAGGAGATTCTGCTCCTCACACCCCGCCCTGACAGTGACTACTGTATCAGTGGAGGAGAGCTAAAGAGAAGAGCAGCTCCAGCTCTGCTCCTGGAGAAACTGAAGAGAGTTAAGGCAGATCCAACTGTGCACGGCGCCTGCTGCAACCTGCAGTTCAGCAATTTTTTTAGCAGGATTCTGTTAACGATTGTGGACCGCGGGCTGGCAGCTCTGTTTCCTCTGGTATTAGTGTTTTCTTGCTTTATTTTAATGAGGAAAATGAAATTCTTCTCGGTTTCCTATCATCGCGCCCGGATGGGGAGGGTATGACATTTAACAACAGTGCTTTGAAAAAATATTAAGCATTATACAAATACAGAGAATTGTTGCTCTTATTATTCTGATGGAGGGCGCACACAGCCTTGACTCAGCCTTAATATTGAGGGGATATCGGAGGGATTAGGAGGGACTCTGTAACTCGGTTGTTACTCGGGATAGCCTTCCTGGAAGGGGCCATCTAATCTGTCCATATTAAATCCATTTCAGGAAGCCAAATACGCAAAGCCTGTGTCAGTACACTGCAAACGCAGACACAGATCGTAAAACTTGGTCACGTCTCATCGGATGCCACATGCTCATAAGTGATAAAACACGTCGGGTTATTAGCTCCAATTTGAAGCTCTAACTTGAAAATCTTCTGGGTAAAAGGAGGAGGTGTCTTTGAGTAGGAGCAGTAGCCCCAAGTTTCTCAATACTGAGATGCAGCCAAAATAAAGTGGGCAGAGGGAAAGGCTAGATTCATACGGTGGAGTCGAAGGGAAGCAAGACAGTTTAGGATGGTGTGAGTGTATTTAAAGCAGACTTCCAAGACTTCGAGAAACCCTGTTAAGTCCTACTACTGCAGATGAATTGAGAGGGGACTACTGAAAAAGTGACTTATCCACTCTCTCGAATGACATCTACATATATGGTTTTCAAGTGCAGAGACCTGCAAAATTAATGGACAGGACAATGAGGCCAAATACAGCTTCATCTAAGCCAGTTTAATTTCCTAACTGCTGTTTACATGCAACTGATAGTTGCATTGATAAAGACTTTATAACAGTTAAGTTGTCTTTTTATTTATGTGTGTGTGTATGCTTGTGTGAGTTTACGTTCACCATGTGCATATAAGTTTCCATGAAGGACAGTGGCCGTCGAATCCCCTGGAATTGGAATTACAGGTGGTTGTGAGCTGTTTGATGCGGATACTGGGAACCAAACCCTAGTTCTCAACAAGAGCAATAAGCACTCTTAACTGCTGAACAGTCTCCCGAGCCCCTCATTCTTTAAAATAGGTCTACAATTTACCTTTACTTTAAAATTTTTATTTGGTTTTATGTATATGTGTGTCTCTGTGTATATATGCACACCACACACATATCCGATCCTCTGGAATTGGAGTTGAGAACAGTTTTGAGCTGCCATATATGTGTGGGGAATCAGGTCTTCTGCAAGTATAGTGTGTATTCTTTACTGATGAGACATCTCTCCAGCCTTTAAGTTTGCCTTGAAGCAACAGAGCAGTAGCAACACAATGAGGAGAAGGAGAAAGTGGAGGAGGAGGAGGAGGAGGAGGAGGAGGAGGAGGAGGAGATCATCATCATCACCGTCATCATTACCATCAACCAAACTAATTTAGTAGATAAGTCCCATCTTATTTTTCAGGAGAAACTTTCAGCTGTATTCAGAAGGGCGAGTCCCCAGTTTTTGAGGTGCTGGTATAAGGAGCAGACTGGCTGTCCCCCTACACTGCTAATCTTGCTATTCTACGTGAAATAGGCAGATGCCACTCAGCGTTTTGTGGAATTCAAAACTTATCCATGATTCTGGATTTAAAAATGCGGATATTGTTTACAACATTGCACATGATCCGGGCTGGACAGGCTGCTCAGTGTTTAACAGAATCCGGAGGATGCTCACTGAGAAAACCCAGGTTCAAATCCCAGCACCCACGTAGTGTCTCCCAACAGTCCTTAACCCATTTCAGAGGGCATGACACTGCTGTTTATTGGTTCCCTCATTTCAGTATTTTAGTTACCTTGGTGATCCTTCGTTTACTTCCATCTTCTCTTTTTTTTTTTTTTTTGTGTTTTCAAGCAATGTACAAGACTTCAAGCCCACTAAAGGAAAGGCTGTGGACATTTTATTTAATTTTGCATCGTTGGAACTTAGATATTGTTCAAACAAACACACCTTTCATCTAAGCCATTTGAGATCCCAGATGGAATCCCAAATATTCTGATGCTGTGATCCATTATCATCACCAACAGCTACCATCTGATGAGTGTTCATTACAAGCAATGAACTGAGTTCTGAAATAAGCAGGTGTTCGCCGAGGCCTCATAACTCACCGAGGTCTGAGAAATTGGGGATCCATGAAATGTCTTCCATCGCTGTGAATACTATCTCTCAAGTGTATACAAGTTTTGTACAGAAAAAGAAAAATCCAGAAACTAGAAGCAAATTCCTTTACAAATGGTGTTAAGATGGCGAGGTTACCGTAGACGGCCAAAGCACCCACAGTGCTCTTGAACACACAGTACCGCAGCTTGTACATTGCGATGCAAAGACATTATTGACATACCCAAATCAGAAGTTCCGAGGACGAAGAGCTTGATGAATCGCTGAAGTTCAACAAGGTTCCCTAACGGGAATCCCACCTGAGCTGAGTCTGCAAAATGAGTCTCCTGCCCCGGATAAGCATGGGGAGAGACACTGGGTGACGAGAATGTAAAAAAAAACGGGGACAGGAAGTAGCCACGTTCACCAGTTTCCTGTGCTTTCTACTTAATTTTGACAGGAGACTTACTTGACGATTCTTTGTGCTTCAAATTGCCCTTGAGCACGTAAACCTTTGTATCCTTTATATATAAAAAGGAAATAGCATTTTCTCAGTCCATGGCACTCAAGATCATAGGCAATTGGAGGTTTAATGCTATGGCTAGTTGAATCAGAAAGCGGAACAGGATTCTCACTAATAAATAGGAGTAACACATTACTATAAAGAGAAACAGAAGATCATTCGTTTCTTAAGTTAAAATTGTTACCAGAATGTAGCATTATATTTCATGACATACACACACACACACACACACACACACATATTTATATATGCTGTCCATCTGGGATTGTCACTGAAATGTTAGCACTGTCTTTTCAAATAATTACATGTAGTCTCCCTTTTGCTGTGTGGGGAGGGGAGGGGCTGACCTGGAAGAGATGTGTAGAGATTATCTATCAGGTTTTTGTTTGTCTCTGTTTTAAAGGAAGTGCCTTAAACTGATACTACACGGTAGACACTATAAGGTCCCGAACACAGATCAATTTTCCTGAGAGGTTCAGGGCCTGCTGTTTGAATCCAGAGTCCATGCACATTTGTTCTGTGGAATATTAATCTCACGACACATTTCACGCTAAGCATGATGCTCAATTAATTTGAGTGATTCCCTTCACTTATAAACCCTCAGTACACAGCAGTGCTTCCACAGGCGCTCGGAAGTCCCTTCCGGAGAAATCTCTCTTAACTTTGCTTAACCCAGTGATGCCTGCAGCTTTCTGGTTATTAAATACTCCTTATGCTGATGAACTCTCCCCCATTTTACCTTTTTGCCCTCGCAGGTACCTTGTACCTTTGTTACACCCAAGAAACAATCTAATAGATGGAAACCACACTAACTGTATTGATGGGGAAAATGTAAGAAATTGATTAACTTGAGTGTCACCTAAGTACGAATCCTGAAAGGGGAAACCAGACAATTCAGGAACGGTGAGTGCTGGAAGGGCCTGATCGGGGTTCCAAGAACCAAGATCATTTGAGAAAGGCCCTGAGGAGATAGAACTATACCTCAGAGGTAGGGACGTCCCCTAGCTGCCGCTTGCATCAAGTTGGAGCAGGCAAAGCTGCCTGGCTAACACTGACGTCTCAGAAGCTCTGGGGTGGGGATGCAGGGAGCCTGGATCAGGGGGTTCAGGTGGTGGCTCTGCCTACCAGCTGTTGGCACTGATAAGTGTTTTGTGATGAGGCTGGTGAAGTGGGAAGACTGGTGGTAGAACTAGCCTCTGCTGCCTGGGATGAAGGATCATGGATGGAGCAGTAGACAGAGCTGCCAGAGAGCAAGCAGAAGGGTGAAGTCCCTTGTGTCTCTAGCGCCTCCTACTGGCAAGATCTGTAAAAGGAGCAACGTGGCTTGCAGGATCCTTACAAGTGCAGAAATGTGGGCGTGGAACTAGAAAATAAATGAATGTACGAGTAAACCAAATTGTATGTATTGATATGAGAGCAGCAATACCCTCACGGCCATTCCCTTGGGCACTCAGAGTCCATAGCCCTCCTTCTAGATTATACTTGAACGCCTGTAGACTTCAATAATAACAACACTCACTACGTTCTTCTCTAAAAAGATTCAAATATCTACTTATGTACAAAGACACTTATACTGTTTTTCCTAAATGGGACACACGAAGCTTTGACATATTAACATCAGGGAAATGTTAATTCTTCCCTAAATTCAGTCATAGGTCCATCTGAATATTTTCTTAACCGAAGTCTAAATTGTTAAAGTATCCACAGCTCCCACAGTTCATGTGAAATCACAAATGAAAAGAAGTAGGAAGGGGGCAGTAATTTGCTTAGAAACACCTGAGAACGAGTGAAGACGTATTATGGCTTTTTACTACCTGGTTCACCTGTACGTGAACTTAGACATCAAACCTGAATTGAAGTTGTGTGGGTAATTGGAACGTAACAGGGGTCTGGGCTAGAGATCCTATTGTGAGGGTTCCGACAGGTCAGGTCCAGCCACTTCCCCCAAACAAAGTAGTGAAAGGGAAAGAAAGGATTTTTATCAACATGTTGTTGTACATTGCTGTGGTGGCTCAGCCAAGGAAGACAAGGAGGCATTTTCATAGACTCAAACCCTGCAGGACCTCAGCAGAGGGAACCACCGTCCTGGCCAACGCATACTGGATCAATAGTGGAACCCCGAGCATCTGAGCTCAGGTGTTTTATTGATTCTGAACTCCTCAGGTGTACATCGTAAGCAATCAAGCATCTCCCCACAGAAATCCAACACTGCAGACAATACAAAATGCCAAGGCCTATGCATCCCTTTTTCCAACAGTGCACGAAACAATTATTTTAAACACAACCAAAAATAAACTTCGACAACAATCCACCCTGGGTAAACTGACATACTCTTTCTCATTAGAGATGACTGAGGAAGACTGGGTGGGGGCAGGATTAGTGGCGTTTTTATCTAGCATGTCTTGGCCAGTCTGTGGTCTGATTGGTTGCTATCTTAGGCCGGTTTCTGTAAGCTGGTTAGTTCCAGGGTAGACCTCCTCACTTGGGGGGCAATCTGATTTCCATTAAGACGGCTCCTGATTGGGATACAGCCCCAGTTCCTATCACAGGGCAATTGTTCCCATTTGGAAGAGTGTCTCATTGTGATCTGTCTTTAGGCTGTGCGGTCCCTGAACTCCGTGGCGACTGCAGACTCAGGATGGCTGGAGACAACGTAGGCACCTTTGCAGGCGCCTGAAAGAGGATGCTGTAAAAGTTGACTTGAGATACCTCAGCCATTCTTACCTTTGTGTCTTTAGCTTTGTGGGGTGGGAAAAGTCAGTAAATAAAGGGCCAATCAGCTTTGTAGCATCAGTCACTAGAGGGAAATCCCTTATGTGATTTATATACTCAAGCTCAGGACTGAGCAGGAATCTGACTCAAAGAAGACATGCAAAGTGAAGACAGAGATTCAGGCTCTCACCTTGCCTTCAGTGAGTCCAAACGAGCAGCCAGCACTTGGCAGCAAAGGCAGCTTCTAAGTTACATGCCCACAAAGTTTTTTGTTATTATTATTTTTTTTTTGGTAAGGTCACGCGTTTCTCCCCACCCCAAAACAAATCACAATTGTTTTAGATGGAAATTACTGATTATTGACTAAATGTACTTAAAACGTAGTGTCTGCCTGAGTTCCTCACAGCTCACTTCCAACCCACAGATTTCCCTGGAGGGAATATAGATCCGGAAAAATCTCTGGCGCAGACTTAGCAAAATGCAGAAAAAAAGTGTTGCTCTCTTGCTGGAGGGCCGTGGGAGAGACCGCAGTGCCTGCGGGCAGGCGTCAGAGCGGAAAGTTACAGACTTTGGTAACTGTGGTAGCTTTTAGGAAGACAGTGACATTCCCAAGCCCGCCATGGTCACCGTGGGGTTTTCACTTCTTCAGGGGGAAAACGAATTCCCTAACTTGTCTGGAGAGCTAGAAATGTAGAGAGCGAGGAGTAAAAGAATCAAAGATCCTCAACTTGGTTTCCACTGTCAGAGGGGGTACCCCACCGTGGAGGGTAACTAGCATCTTAACCTCAGCTGAGTGTGGAAGGGAGTCTGACACAGGATCTCAGCACCCTCTTTATGCTGATGTCCCCAGCACATGCGGTCTGTAGGGCCTGGGTGATGCCTTTTGTAGACAACTTTCAGCCATAGTCAATTTATCCCATTGATGGTACGAGTTTTCTCTTGAGGACTCCAACAGCAATGGCTTTCGGTCTTTTTGGCTAAGAGGAGGTGTGGTCTATACAACAGAAACATCAATCATCACAAAACGGTGAAGCCTCTAACATAAGCGATTTATCTGAAAGACCGTTTCAGCATTGTAAGCCTGCAAAAACTATAAAAGTAGGCTGAGCAATAGAGGCAAAAGGATGCTGATGGAAAGCTCACAAGGAGCCAGAATTCTGACAGTGATTTGCCCTCCTCCTTTCCCCTGGCTATGGGAATCATGGTCTGAGTTCAGAAGCCTCAGGAGGGATCAGTTGACCTGATCTCTGCTGGCTAAAGCAACATCCACCGAAGACCCAGCTGGAGCGCTGTCTTGGGGTTGCTCATTTCAGGTCTTGCAACCGCTTGCTTATTTCAGAGCGGGTGGAACCTTGCTAATGAAGACATGGTGTGACAGGTGTTATTTCTGTCCGTTCTAGGTGTGTCTGTCCTGCAGCCCATGAGACACCTGCATCTCAGGATAGCTATTAACACAGCGCAGCATTTATAGAAGACGGCTCTCTGATGTTGCAATGTCAAACGGCTACCCAGTCCTGATTGACTCTAGGATGGTGTGAATGTATCTAATACTTCTTGAGACTGAAATTTGAGGTCCCTAAATTAAATTAATCTGAGTTAGGGAGGAAGTGTTAACACAGTATGCATAGTAGGTGCTTGATAAGAACAAATGGTCCTTATTGAGGGGTGATTTGATTAGTAATTCTTTGCCTTTGAGATAGTCTAGAAATCTGGCTTCCTGTTTTGAACTTTGGTCTTTCCTTGAGTTAGTGATATGTGGTAGGCTGGGCAGCTGCAGAAGAGCAGACAGCCAATACTCTACTACATACTAGGTTGCCAACATTTTTGTGCATTCAAAAAGTTACCTTAAATATTCCATACTTGTTTAAAAATAGGCTTTGCTTTATATGGTTCTGACTCACTGTAGATGAATGCAAGGGTTTGGAGCATGTTTCTATTAGGCTAAGCAATGATGCTTGATGGGTTAATGATTTTCAACTGAGAATGTATTTATAGGGACATATTGTAGTTCTAAGCCACAGGTCAAAAAAACACCTGCTTTTCTCCCATCCAGTACCCACTGTGTGTGTTTTGAGTACCCACTGTGTGCTTAGGTATATGCTGTGTTGAAACGGAGTGATGAATAGGCTGGCCATGATTAAATGAGCACAGCTTTTTAGTAGCTGAATAACACAGAAGGTAGCAACAGTTCTGATGACCCTCCTGGCCTCTCAGTCCCTCAGAAGACCCATCCACACTGGACCCTATTTAATGACCATGGTCCAAATCGACCCAAGTCCTAGGACTGGTGGGAACTTACATCCCTATAGGGTTGGTGGCCATGTGGGACTGGCCATGGTCAGCTGAGCAGCTGGATTTGGACAGGAACTCTACATCATTAGTTCTTTTCACCCTTTCTTCCTAATCACCCACTGTGAGTTCTTCTCCATCGATCACCCATCTACGTTTACAGGCACCATGGCAGAGTGATTGGGTATTTCTTCATATGCTTTTTAAAATGATGTTGGAGATTCCAGTATGGCTGAATGAACTGGAGAGAGAATGGGTACACTGCTTCATTTGAAGCTATGCGGTCCTATTTGGACTTATGCTGTAGAAGTTTTTTCTTAGTTGTGTTTAAAATATTGCCTTGTGCACTGTTGGGTGAGGGGCTGCCTAGGTCTTGGTGTTTTGTATTGTGCGCAGGTGTTGGATTTCTGTGGGGCATATTTGATTGCACATAATCTGCACGTGCTATCAGTAGAACACCTGAGGAGTTCTGAATCAATAAAAACACCTGAGGTCAGACGCTTGGGGTTTCACTGTCGAGAATGAATTTTCCTCTTTGTCTCTCTTGATGAGTCACATCATAGGCATACAACTATAGACTTATGAATCTCTTTGGTATATTTCACAAAGAGAACTTTCTGTAAGGAATGAGGTGCTTGCTTGCTTGCTAATAAGTTGATTTTTCTCTGCTTTTCCCATTTCAGTGTGGCTGCTAAATCACCAGTATTTTGAGCACCCACTGTGTGTGTTTTGAGCACTTACTGTGTGCCTAGGTTGAAATGCTGGGTTGAAATGGGGTGTTGAGCAGGACAGAATCTTTGCATTGGTGTTGAGGATACTGGCAGCAGGCTCTCCGTGAAGTGGTGCGTTTTATGACCTGAGTCAATAGGGTGAGG
This sequence comes from Cricetomys ansorgei, assembly GCA_026225945.1. Classification (NCBI taxonomy): domain Eukaryota; kingdom Metazoa; phylum Chordata; class Mammalia; order Rodentia; family Nesomyidae; genus Cricetomys; species Cricetomys ansorgei. Next base: position 11,526,485 of record JAMJFZ010001230.1, on the reverse strand, counting down.
TAAAAAAGAATATCTGTTAGGAACAGCTTGACTTCTGATGACAGGGAAGGAATTCATGGGAGGAATTCATGCAGAGCTGATGCCTGAGTGCGCCCTGGAGCATACAGAGGTGCCAGGCGTGTGAAGATCAGAAGCAGCGGTACCTCTTTGGGCTGTGGGGCTGGAGGAGACTCAGGCAGATGCAGAAGTTCTGGGGAGAAACCTGCTCCCACGGATGCTGTCTGCAAGCACGTGAGAAGCTGGGATGAGCAAGGCTGGAAGCAAACTTTGGTCATCTGCGTGCACCGGCTGAAGTGACTGGCAGCTCTCGCTGACGGATGTGCTGTTAGCACTGTCTATAGGCTGGAGACCGCATGATCTTCTTGAAATTTCTCCCTGTAGTCAAATTTTTCCTGAACTGAACATAACAAACTGGCAGTATTCCCACACGTGTTCCCTCTCAGCATCCAAGGACACTATTAGCCCGTGATGGATCATGTTGTAAACCGTCTCAGTTCTGTGATGGGTTGTGACATAAAAGTGAAAAAAGCTTCATCTTGGTGACGTGCTCAGGGGAGAGAACAGTATCTCTAGTGTGACTCTCGAGTTACATCTCCCCGCTTGATTTCAGTTCTTTTCCCTCCCTTCAGGCACAGCAAGCAACACGCTGTCTTTGCAGTGGAGGACCTCTCTTGGCCTGTTGTCTCGTGAAAGGGTGGGCTGGAGGGGAAGGCATATGGGCAGATGCTTTTTCAATCTTGGCATGCAGGCTAGGATGCGGGTGCACAAAGCACCTGAGATGTTTCTGTGAGGCTCCTCTGTGTTCTGAGACTTCACTTCAACCTTGTGGTCCTACACACACAATACAGGCATGCCAAAGAGCGCTGCCTCAGACACCTTGACTCAGATCGAGGGCTATGGTGTGCTATGAATCACAGTGTTTTCACGGCACACACGGTATTCTGCTCTTATGGAGAGGCACACAGACTCAATTATGGACAGTTAAAAGAATTTTAGTATTCTCTTACCACCATTCCTCAGAATGCCTCAAGTTAGTGTTCATTTAGATTGTATTGTGTTAGAAGAGTTGGTTTTTAAAGTTGACGTTTGAATTCTCTAGTTGAGCTTTATAAAAAAAAATTCATTAAGTACGTTTTGACTTGAAATTAAGACAGAATTTCTACCAGTTTCTGAAATCACCTTAAAGAAGCTTCTGTCATTGTATACCAAAGCGATGTTCTCAGAATTGGTAATTATAAGATTCAGGTGTTGGTCAACTCTGAAAAATGTTGAAGGTGCCCTGTCCCATGTGTGAAACATTCAAGTGAGATTTAGTTCTTCAGGTGAAAACATCCATATCTATCCCAATAGCATGTGACTATGCTCTCATCTTTAATGAACGGTAATATTATATGTACCAGAGAAGTGTCTTAAAACACATTTACTTATCATTTATCATCACAAAATACTTGATTTATATACCTGTTTTACATACCTGTATGCCTAGGGCCACATAAAAATTTCTTGGGTGAAACAGAGTCACGAGTAGGAAAAAAAATCAAAGAAGGCTTGTCCCATGATAGCCTTTCACCTCATTCCTTATTGAGACTCATGTGTATTCCACCTGCAAGAAGGCTATGTTTGTTCAGATCTGTTTACTGAGACCGGCCTCTGGTTGGGAGCACTGAAGACTGGGTAGTCAGCACATTGCTTTCCCTCCTAGATCTAAACTCAAAACGCTTGCAGCTTTTGCTCAGTTGGTGAGAAAAGTTCCCAGGAACAGGGAAAGAAACAGAGCATTTCTGTTTGCTCAGCCCACCCCACTGTGCCCAAGGCAGTGTAGAACCTGTCTCAACACTGGGGTGTTGCTTGTTACTATGACACTCAGACAGCCCTCAGAGACTCAAATGCTTCTAAATCTGAATTTGAAATTTCCCAGTCATTTTCTTAAAACGTATCCCGTGAGTTGTATGACATGTAGACCCCACAAAGCTGACACACAGCCACAGGAGCCCGGTCCCGTGGAGACACATAGGCACCCGGAGAAAGAATGAGCTACGGGCATATAAAAGTATTCACAAGCTGGAGGGCAGGGGTCCAGGAGATTTTCCCATTGGATGATTCAGAAAGCGAGCGAAGAAGGGCAGAGAGGTGCAGCACAAGCAGAGATGTGGACGTCTTAATTCTCGGTTGACAACAAGCTGGTATCGCTCTTATTTTTCATTCATTCTACACACACACACACACACACACACACACACACACGCACAGACACACACGCATGCACAGACAAGCACATACACATTTCTTTTTCTTTAGTAAATTGATTACAAAGGGTTCCTTGCCCCGCCCACTTCATGTGCACTCATTAAACAGTAGAAATCTTCTAATAAAGCTATAGCACAGCCATAAAAGTAGGGCTTGGCACTGACTGTATACCACCATATATTAGAGTCTATGTTCACAATAATGACTTTTATGGGTCACGAACCCAACCCCAAATCTCATATTGCATTGGCCTGTCATGTCTTTTAGTTTATTTCAACATGAGACAGTGTTTCCGTCTTCCCTCGCCCGCCGAGGCCTTGTTTTTTATGAAACATCTAGGCTAGTTGCTCTGTAGAATGTATCTAAATTTTCTCTCGTTGGACACCTCCTCAAGATTGCATTTCCACAATGAGCTTTTCTGAGGAGCACCACGGGAGAGTCAGGGCATACGTGACTTTGATCCGCCCCGTGTTGGTCACGCTAACCTCTCCACTTGGTTAAGATGCTGCTGGCTAGATCTGTCTTTGGCTTTCTGCTGTACGGACGTGTTTCACGAGGTGTTTCGGGACTGTGTGAGCATCCTATACCTCGTCACAGTTTTACTTGCTGGCCTAAACATTCAATGATGATTCCTTTGTAAGACAATGTCTACTGCTGGGTATCAAACAACCAAACTGCACTGTTCTAAACCTGTCACCCCTTCTGTACTTGCTAGTTGCCAACCTCCCACAACGCAGACCTTTTCCTCACTCCATTGTCGATAGACGTATGTGTTGCTTTTGCGTAGACCCCCATTTTATCCACTGTGTTATTGTCCCTCTTAGCCTCGGGTTGGAGGAAGCTTCTTTAGTTTGACTCCTGTCTCGTTTTGTCAGGCCTCTGTCGTTCTTTGAGAACTTACATTCGGATGCATGATGTTCTGGGATTAGTTTATACTTTTCTTGTCTTAGTCCTCCAGGATTGAAATCAGCAATTTCCCCAAGTACTCGGCTCCTTTCTGTGAAAAATGGTGTTTACAAACCAAGATGTAGGAATAAGTGTTCACTGCTAATGGATTGTTACAATTATACCTCGATAGACACAACGCCAGATAATAGGCAAATAAATAAATGGGTGTGTGCGCATGTGCACGCACACACACACACACACACACACACACACACAGTTATTTCTATAGCTTTTGATCTATATATTTAATTCAGAGAGGCACCTCCAACAGCAATCTGATAGCCCTCCTATTTTCCATATTCAAGGTAATGAATCCTGTCTCTCATATCTCAATTACTTGCTCAGTCCCTTGTATCCAGCTGCTTCCAGATCACATGTACCGTCTCACCCTTGCAGCTTGGATACTGCTTATAAACATTTCCCCAAAGGTATTCACTGGCCTAGAGTGCCCTACCGTCTGAGCCTGAATTTATACCAGCCTCTACTGGCTGAAAGTTCTTCACCCATTGAAGCATCGAGGCCAGAGCATCCCATCAGTCCTAATGGTGTATCCACCAAGGATCGAGATTTCTGTCCCCCTCTCCTACCTCCACACATGTTGGATAAGAATTCCTTGTGATCCTCATAGCTGATCCAGGGAGATCACTCACTCTCAGCAGCATGTTAACTTGGGCTGCCGGGGCCCTAGACAGAGCCGGGGCTTCACTATGTTAAGGGGATCTTCTCAGGACACCATTATGTGGTCCCCTGTTGACTAGAGAAAGGAGAGTCAGCAGAGCCTGGTTGAAGATAACCATGAGATCGAGGCACGTGTGGTCTCTTGTACAGATCCTCTCTATACACGGCACGCTTATGCCATAGGTAACCGTGTCTCCAAGACTCATTCACTGACTTCTACCTGCGCTTGTCCTGGAGAGACACAGAACAGCTTGGAGAGCAGGTAGAAGAAGCCATGCTTTAGACAGCTTCTCTACGAGTGAGTGGTTATTTCTTCTCTGTGACTGATGTTTCTGTGATTCTGAGACTGACTTAAATGTTCCTGCCATTTGATAATGATAATATTAAATATAATAATAATAATAATAATAATAATAATAATAATAATAATAATACCTTCTCCTGGTAGTGGTCCTCTCCCACTGCTTCTAATTTCATTCTTTCTTTTTCTATCCTTAGGTATTCTATTACCCATGCAAACAATCCCCAGAATTAAATTTCCATTGGTTTTAAGACCCAAGAGCCTTTAGTCTTTTCCTAACTTAACCCTGAAAAATGGCCCAAGATGCTGATTTTACTTAATGAACCTAAGAGTCTGGAGATACTGCGGTCAGTTCTCCCCCATTTGTATGAGCCCTACGTCAGAATGAAACCAACACAAAGGAAATCAAGCCAAACGATGAAGAGACAGGTCTTACTGACTCCGAGCAAGCCCTTGACCATCCTCTAGCTGATGCCAGATGACGTCTGGCCTTTCGCTTCCTTGAACCAATAAGAGCACTTTATGTTTCCATCCTAATTGTCACCTCTGTGCGAGAGGTCTTGACTGTCAAATCAATCACCAATCATAGACCATGAAGTCTTTGGTTCGTGCAGGTGATGTCGGTTCCGCTCATGTCTCCCAGCGGGGCTCAACTCCTCGTGTGTTTTACTTATTTGTTTTCTCGAAAGGATATTTTCTTACAACCTCTCCCTTTTATTGGTCTTTCTGCCTTTCACTGTATGAATCCCCTTTCTTTTTTTTGCGACCTGCCACATCCTGACACGGGCTCGTATATCCACTTACATCAGTGGGAAGGGACAAAATAAAAAATGTATGTCATTCACAGGACAGACCTGAAAAACTAGCCTCTCATTTAAATATTGCAAAAAAAATTGAGTTATATGCCATGTAAGTGACAGGAGAATGGGGCTCTTCATCTATGTGGAAGGAAATTGGATTCAAGTTGTTTTATCTCTTGCAGATGTTCAACGTTATTTTTGTCAGCTAGTAGTTAAGTTGAAGAGAGACATCTTTTTCAGAATAGAAACATGAAATAATAATGTCCTCTAGCATCTTCTCGTCATGTTAGACCACAAGATGGATGAGGTCCTGATGTAAAAAGATGCAAATGATACTGGGTTTGAAGTATTTGTTGGGAACTGAGAGAAGCTGAAGTTTTGCTCTGCGATATACTTCTTCTGCATGACGATAAAGAAAAACGGAGACTCTCTGTCCTGGGTCACAGTTTCTTGAGAGATTTATTTGGGGCATGAATTCAGTGAAGATTAAGATGTGGGTTCAAATGTCCCTAGGCAGGAACTGGTCTTAGCCTGGGCTGGGACCCTGTGTCCCCAGGGTCTGCATCTCGGGGTTATTGCTGTGACGTGCTCTGATCTTACACTTAACATGAGGTATAAAGGCTTCCTTGGGTGACTTGGTCATGGGAATCCTGAGTCTCTGGCCTGTTTTACCCTCTTCGTTAAATGCACTGGCTTCTCTCACCTGAAACAAGTCATCCGCCATCCTCCCTGGCTCTTAATTATCTGACCTAAATCACAAAATACCTTCTCTTCTTCAACCGCAGCCTCTAGTCCCCAAGTCAACCGAGGTACATATCCTGGTGGCCTCAGGTCAGGCCTCAGGATGGGCGAGGAGATGCACTCCTTGGGACATGTCCCTAGAAAGACATTAGCATGCACCTGAGTATTGCTGTGATGGCTTCTCCCAGAAAAGTGCACGGCCCTCTCGGTCTCCTTACCTGATATGGTGCTGCGTAAACTAGGAATGGAATCTTAAGGATCCTAATGAGCTGGCTAAGGCTCCGTTGCCCCAGTGTAGAGAGGTAGATTCTATTTCTTCTATTCACTGCCTCCACAGATGGTTTTAGAGAACCAGGCATAGGCATGGGCCAGTGTCTCCAGGCCCCCGTCTGCCTTGCTAAGCTACTCCTGCCATCATTTTCCATCTTGCTGAGTTGATGTGCTTGCACACCATACATCTAGTGACAGCTCTGTCGTGTGACTCAGCACGCGAGACCCTCCCTGGACCACACACAAGCATCGGAAGAGAACTTTTACCTGAATCAATTCATCTGCGTCATACGAGCATCCAGTCTTCACGGCCACAGTGTTCCATGCTAGTATGGTCTTGCTTAGAATATGTATTTAATGGCTTTTACTTATTAATTTTTTGAGAGAGTCTTGACCCTCTTGGTTTTGGGGCTAAAGGCATGCACTACCACGCCAGCTACAAATGACACTTCAGATAATAATCATGACGATGAGTTCATGTACATTGTGAAACGATCTCGTGTTAAAGGCTTTATATTTGTTATTTAACTCAACCTCATGGGGAAGAGTTGGTCAGCTCTGAGATGCAAGAAGGATCTCTGAGGTTGGCTTCCTTCTGATCGCGGAGGTATGGAATTCTAATTCAAGTCCGTTTGGTGTTCTCACTTCTGCTGCAGCCCAGACATTTACACTCACACATTTACACTATGCAACGGGCACGTGACTTATAACTTCATATAGTCACCCACACTGTGAGGCAGTTTTACTGTCTAATGACTATCATGGGTTTCTATCTTACTTGTAGAGAGGGGTGGGCCAGGTGTTGGACCAAGAACAGCAGCAATAACAGCAAAAATAAATAAATAAATAAACAAATTTCATTTAAATCCCACTGTACAGAGGAAGAAGCACACCTCCAGTTTGGAGTGGAGGGATGGGGTGGGGGATGGGGGGATGGGGAGAGGAGACTACCTCATGTATTTATTTTTTATTTCTCCTTTTTATTTCTCTTTTTCTTTGGTTGTGCTGGGATCGAACCCAGGAGCTTCCCCCAAATGTTTATACTATCCAGTCTATTCTGAGGGCACGCACACCTACACTTTATATGAATTAAGCTGCTGTTTTAGATGACGTCTCCTTAACAGCTGAGCACAGCCCGAGGCCAGAAATAAAGCACTGATCATTTATTCGGGGTGTGGGGACTCGGGCAACAGAAGTCAACACACAGTACATGCGTAGTTAGGTGTGGCTCTGCTAGAGAGACTGGGCAGAGAAGCCACGCCTCATGCTAACTGATTGGCTATTAGAACACGGAGTGAATTGTTTTCCCCCATCCTTCCGGTATCCCCTTTCTTAACCACTGAGCCTTAGCTCCAGACCCTCAGCCCCCCTTTTTTCTGTTGACCCAAACTTCTCTGATTCAGAGCGACTTCCCTGGAGCATCCTTAGTTGCCAAAACGTGAGGTCCCCAGGCCTTGTTCATTTCTTTCAAATCTGGAAATGGCAAGACACCTGAGCAGCTCCGGACCGGTGCTGGGAGGCAGAGTTGACAGACAGGGCCAAAGAGGAGCTCTCCGAAAGCAGCTCATTGGGTGCCCCTGGGACAGCTGCATGATCTGGGTGTGTCAAAAGGATGCGATCTGTGGTCCACGTATCTGCTGCGTACAAGGAGGTGAGTACCAAGCTGTTTCCAGTGGAGGAAACAGGCTAATCTGCCCCACGTCTCAGCGCAGGGTGTGGCCAAGTCAGAGTTAGACTCTAAACCAGTCTATTTCAAGTCCTCTGTCTCGCGTGCTTTCTAGGTTCCCATGGATGTTTTAATTTTAGGAAACAAACGAGATTCAGTGAGAGTAACACGTAACACATGATTCTCATGGAAAACTGTAAATTATAAGATAATCATTCCCAATCTGGGGATCCAGAAATGGCTCTTAAAAATACCCTTAAACCAGGTACAGTGGCACATATCTATAACCCCAGCACTTATGGTGTGGAGACAGGGTCATCACAAGCTTGAGGCTAGCCTGGTCTACATGGTGAGTGCCAGGCCAGCCAGGGCTGCATATTGAGACCTTGTCTTAAAAAAAAAAAAAATCTTGTAAACATGGAATCTTTTAGTTTCTCTGTATTTCTTTTACTTAGTTGAGAAGAGAATTCAAATTTGTAGCTTGTTATATTGCCTTGCTCAAACATCTTATGCTTCATAGTGTTAATTTTTATGGCTGAAAGTACTTAGGTATACCTGGCTTGGTGAACCTGCCTATAATCTCAATACTTGGGTGCCTGAAGCAGAAGAGTTGCCCTAAGTTCAAAGTCAGCCTGGGCTACACAGCAAGACCCTGTACCTAAAAACAAACATGACCTAAAACAAAAATACTGGGATCTAGTCTGTGCAGAATACTTTGGAAACAGCCACTCACCATCCTTTCTTTACTGGGGACAGAGCTCGTTCCTACACTGCGAAGATGATAAACAAATCATCTAGTCTTATAAGGACACTAACAGCAGGCCTCCTGGTGAACTGAATGTTTTTTCCTAGCAGGAGAGTCCTTATCCCGTGGAATGCTTTTAGCAGAGTGTACTTTGGTGTCTAGGATTTCTTAGGTAAACAAAGCTGGAGTTCACCGGTTTATGAGACATAGCTCTCTGGAAAATGTCCTGTAAATTATGTAAATATCTGGGTATAGAGTGGAGATCTTTCAGATGTTTCCTGAACTCCAGCTACCTCTGGACAAGTAGGTGGCCACATACCATTTCTGAGAAGACTCATGTATTTTCACAGGCCGGAGCCCCTCCAATACAGGAAGAGAAAGACCCAGGAGACACCACGGGGGCTTCTCAACTCCTCTATGTTTCCTTGTTGTGTGCATCCTCTAAATTATAGTAGAGCTTGGACCAGGGGTATGGTCTCCAATGGGTGTGTCTCCTTGGCAACCTGGCCTTTGTAGTGTCTTTTACTACCTCAGTTTATAATCATTTCCTTACTGAGAACACTTTAATTGTCCAGCATTTCATAATTTGAAGTACAACTGCGAAACACAACCCTGGCCAAACCATTGTCTATATTTTATGTGATTTCTTTTGAGTGATTCCAAAGAGGACTGGCCTTCTGAACTGTTTTAATAGCCACCGGAGGGAAACCTCTGAAACAGTCATCTACTGCCCTTTCCCTGTGCCTGCTTCTAAAGGGAGAGAGAGGGGGCGAGGGGAAAGAGAGGACGAGGTGGAAGCCAGTGGACGATTCTTTGCCATCCCTGTCTCCCTGCCTCTGTAAGTCCTGGCTCCTCCATCACGTCCTGGGACCACCATTCCCCCACAGCCTTCTGTTCCCTTAATCTGTGCACACCATACTCAGAGGCTGAGCTGGACTGTCCGCCCACAGAAATGTCTGGACATGTGCACTCTTACTCTTTTATTTTATACTTCTAAGTTCTGAGAGAAGGGGGAGGGTGAGGCAGAGGGAGTAGATGAATTAAGGCAAACTTTTAAAAAGATGTGTGTGTGTGTGTGTGTGTGTGTGTGTGTGTGTGAAAGAGAGAGAGAGAGGAGAGCGAAGAGAGAGGCGAGAGAGAAGAGAAGAGAGAGAGGATGTGAATTGAAGGGAAGGGGCATTGGAAAGCCAGGGTGGTAGGGGAGATGAGCGAGAATTGGGAGGTAAGAGCGCTCGGTATCCATTACAGACATGTGCGAAATTGTCAAAGAACATTTGAATTAAAAATATTTGGAAATAAAACAAACAACTCAGTCTTCTGGGTTACTGAGCACCTGAGGGCCGGGTTGCCCGTCACAGGCATTTGTTCTCAGTCTCTTCCGCCCTCTGAGCCTTGCCTCCTAGGCCACCAGCTCCAAGCTACGGTTTCTCAGTATCCCATCCTTTCAAAACTTCAATGCATTCTTTAAACCCTGGCTTGAGGGAAAGTCCCAGAGGTGAGGCAGAGAAGAGAGTAGTGTTCAGTCGACGGGTTTGTGGACCTAAAACAGAGAAAGACGTGCTGAGAGGCAAAGGTTTAATGTGACTGTCTGATTCACACAGCATTTCCCAGAAAACGCACACGTGAGTTTTAGCAATGAAGCAGCAAGACGTTCAAAGGTGACCAATAATCAGAATGGACCCTTATGGATAGATTGCATCATGATGATGATGATGATGATGATGATGATGATGATGAACCAGCAAGACGTTCAAAGGTGACCAATAATCAGAATGGACCCTTATGGATAGATTGCATCATGATGATGATGATGATGATGATGATGATGATGATGATGATGATTGCATCATGATGATGATGATGATGATGATGATGATGATGATGATGATGGTGGTGGTGATGATGATGATGATATATTTACAAACAGAGTAGAATGGGTAAGAAAGGAAGAATCACCTTCTAAGAAGCAGCTGTTAAACACACCACAGGAAGGATTACCTATAGAATTAAAGAAAAATTTTCAATACAGTCTTGTGAAGTTTTCCGTAGCGAAAATTATAGTCGGAGAAAAATGTTTCAAAGAAGAAATAGAAAAGTCCAGGGAAAAATGAAAAGGTAATAGAAAAAGATGGGGCATGATCACAGAGAAATAGAAGGGAACGCGGCCGAGAAATCGTAAACGTGACCAACAGCACAACTGTGTGTGCAGTGGCAGGTTTGGCGGTGTCACCCAGAATGAAATGGAAAAAAAAAAAAAAGACATACAAGGATTACAAACAAAGCACTGGATCCGGAAGCAAAATCAAGGAGAACAAAGAAATACAAGCTCAGTGCTATTTTTGGGGAAGAGAATGGGGCAGAAATGATTTCAATAATCAAAGGCACCCGCTTCTCCGTCAAGCTCCTTGCACTAACAGCCGGACTCAGCACACACGGGAGTAACTAAGGGGCTCAGCAGAGACTGACAAGACGTTCGGCAGCTCGCCCGTGGAATAAGGATGGGTTTCTATGGACACGAAGGACACAAATCCATCACAAACCCAGGAACGTCTGTCTTCACAACAGTGTTCAAACACCAGAGGGAAGAGATGGAACGCCAGCAGAACTTTTAAGGAAATAAAGTGTTGATAAATTATTTATTGTCCACGCGAAGTCACGCCTGAAGGCGTGGGTCATCTTCACTACGCGAGTATTTAGGTGTGACACACAGGCACGGGAATTCTTGGGAAATGAACAAATCCAATGGACATGATTTAAAATAGATGTAGCCAGTTTATTAAACGGTTTGAACTGTATACAGACAAAGGTGAAGTCCTCTTGACCTCACATTCTCCAATGCGGTCTTCACACTTTTCCAGGAAAGCCTTCCTTGTGAAGTCTTTTAACCACGTATTGGCTTGATCTGGCCACTTTCTCAATAATTCCAAATATCCAAAGCCCAGCGAGATGCCTATCTTACGTGTCGGCTCTCTATTTACTGTGGTAAAATACCAAGATGAGCAACTTACAAAGAGGAACAGCTGGAAGTTCCAGTCTGTTACTGGGTGGACCCTTTGCTTTGAAGCCTTCGAAGCGTAGAATATCACATTGGGAGGGCGTGGCACAACAGAAATGTCTACTTCATGGTGGGGGCGGTGAAAGAGTGGAAAGCAAAGGGGTTAGGTTCCCACAGTTCTCTTAGAAGGCATGCTCCCAATGACCAAAATCTTTCACCAAACCCTACTAAAGGCCCTGTCATGTCCCAGGAAAACAAATTGGGGACTAAGCCTTTAACATGTGGCCTTTGGAGCATGTACATTTTAACCCTCACCTGCTCCCCCACATAAGGGTAGGGTCCTATGCCAAAAATTCTTCTCCTCTCCTAGATTCTCTTTTCCCAGTTCCTCGTCTGACATTGTACAGTGACAAGGAGAGCTGGGAAAATGGGTTGGTTGCTACTCAGGTAGCACTGTTAGATAGCTTTGTGACTGCTCTCATCTCTGACTCATTCTGTGTGGTCGTGGTGAAATGTCACAGCTGTACGTGTGAATTCCTTTGGCCTCCTTCAAAGTCCCCCTTCTGTCCAGAGAGCAAGTGATGTTTTGGTAATTTTAACTCCAGCTCTTAACTGGTGATTGACTCCAGTGAACATTCCGAAATCTTCTAGAATGTTACTGTTGCTGGAATCTTCTTGCTTGGAACCAGCCTGTTCCTTAAGACTACAACTCAGTCATCATACCTTGGCTACCCTGTAGGTACTTGCCTCTGTGGGATACCAGGATGTACATCCCGAAAATATGAAGGATTTTCTTAGCTTAAGGCAACCCAGGAGCAGCAGAGGAATGGCTCTTCCATCCTCGCGTTTTCTACCCAAGACAAGCAATAAATTCTCCTTACTGAAGACAACTCTTATCAGCTCAGAGGTGGCACCAGAGGGATCTACAAACAAACCTCGCTCCATTTGTTTCTTCTCAGGCATTTATCTTCTTGTAGACTCTTGCCTTTGGAAACCGAGGCTGCGTTCCTTTGTCTTGTCATTTCTCTGTAAATTTATTACCGTTTGTTGAAGCTGTTGTAAGAGCCGGTGTTTTCGGTCACCGCCTTGAGTGCCTTTCAGGAATGTTTCTCCTCTGCTATATGACTGCACACATAAACAGACATCCTTGGTTTTTCTCTTGCTGATCGGTCTTGTGTTACAGGAGTTTGTCCCAGCTACAGATTTATAAAGATTGAGAAGAAATCATATTTCTTCTCCCCAAGAGAAAACTCATACATCTTACCATTGATGTATCTGGAATATGGGTTGTTCTAAAATCTCCTGAACTCTCTTGACTTCTTTTACAGACTTCTTTATTTCAACCTCAGTTAGACCCAGGGCATAATCTCAGCTAGACCAGGTAGCATCTTTCACAACAAGGAGTCAATAGGCAGTTGTTGAAAAACATTCAGTTGTTCTCCTGATGCCTTCAATCCCATGGGTCCCCACAATCCCTTCTCCTCTCTTCTGCAGGATTCCTGAGCTCTGCCCAATACTTTGCTGTGTGTCTCTGCATGTGCTCCTGTCAGCTGCTTGGAGGGAGCTCCTCTGATGACATTTGGGCTAAGCACAAATCTATGAACATAGCAGAAAAGCATTCGGAAGCATCTCCGAGCTTCCAGCCTCAGGCTTCTGGGTAGCTCTGCCGGGTCAGGTGCAGCTGCTGGGTCTTGTTACATTTTGTTTAGCCCTGCTTGATTGGTAACGCTAGAAAGCCTGTTCTTTTCTCAGGGGAAGTGGGAGGAGATGGGGAGGGAATCTGGAGGAGAGGGGAGATGGAGGGTAGCTGGGAGGAGTTAAGGGGAGGCAAGGCTGGGGTTGGGACACATTGTACAAGAGAAAAAAAATAAATTAAAAAATTAAACTGTGTAATTAAAAAATGATCATTGCAACCCATTGCCCTTTTTCTATGCTTAATTCTATTTTTGAAAGTCTTAATGGTTCTTAACTAGAGGTGGACTTACCCTATTTTCCCCAGGGAACATGTGGTGAAATTTGGAAACATTGTGATTGTCACACTGAGGGAAGTGGGCTCCTTGACCAGTACCAAGTAAGTCGAGGCCATGGATGTTGCTAAAAACCCAACAAAGGGCTTAACAAGCCCCACCCTCAGAACTATGAAAATTAAATGAACAAACTGGAGAAAGCATCTGAACAAATCAGAATCACAGAAACATTCCCTAAAGGTAAGCAGAAAGTCTTGAAAGCACAGCAGTCATCGATTCGTTGAGCATGCTGGGCAGACACACACTGGCTCATCTCTAAGGTAGGTTCTTGGTCTTGAGAAGACTTCCCTTAGCATCAAGGAGTCCAGAAGAACCTCATCTTTTCCTTGGAAAAATGCAGTTACTTCACCTAACTGGCTGGCGAGTGAACGTTCACACATGAGTAAGCATGTAAACCCCTCTGTTGGTCGCTGCATTCCCAGGCGCCTCACTGTTCCTCCGCTGGAATCTTGGCACAGAGGACGTTTTGTCTTCCCCATACCTACAGTAATCACAGGAGAATGCTCCTTTTCACCCCGAACCGAAGAGACACGTTTTAAATATTAAAATATGCCAACTGATAATAAAATCAGCCCAGTCAAGAACAAAGTCGATCACACCTATTTTGAGCTCAATTAGGACTGCAACCTGGGAAGATGCAGATTCCAGGGGATGGGAAAAGGTATTCATGTTTTTATAAAATGGTAGCTTTTAGCTGCCAAGGGCCTTGGTTATTACAGCATTTGTTAGTCAGGGATTATGGTTGGTGCTGGCAAAAGTTCATTTGTTTTTAAATAAAGAGATTGGGTGCACTCTCAGCTTCTGGACAGTTTAGAGGCGTTGTCTGTTACACCGAATACCGTCATGGGTCCACAACATGGTGTTTCAGAAGAGTGTGGTTTGTCCCAGACCAAAGCTCACATGTCTTCAGTCCAGTTCAAAGTCTCAGCTGAGGCTGTGTCTGAGACCTGACTTAGCTATGACCCCCAACCTCGATTCCATGTTGAGTGTTCTGAATCTACGTGACTCCGTTTTTTATTTTCTTCTTCGACAAACTGTGTGTTGGGGAGAGAGGTTTTTCTGCAGTTCAGTAACTTATCAACATTATTATAGGATTTTTATTGTTTCTAGAGTAAAATAAAATAAAACAGAAACGCTTAAAAACACATAGGTCGTGTGATCCTGGTTTTATAGATTTTGCGACATTTCTTTTATCTATATATGCACGTGGAAGGATGTCTGAATGATGCTCGGAGAATTACAAATGGTGGATAGTTGTAGGTGGTTGACTCTGGAGTGATTTTCTTCCTGTTATTTGCCCCTGCTCCCCATATTACTTAAAGCCTACTTTTTCGTAATGATGAATATAATGTTTATAAGAGCGATGGATTTATTCCTAGCTAAGAGAAAAGCAACCGTGGTGACAACCTTTTCAATGGCTCTCTCTACACAGTTCAGGAGGAAATTCTAGCTTATTTTCTCCGTTCCTTTGTCTGTACAAAAATAAAAATGACACAAATACCAGCAACCGACTCCAACAATATCTACGTCCCCGTGGCTGGGAAACGTCTCAGAGGCTGCCCCTGGCCGGCCTCTTTATTCCTGATTCCCTTCGTCTTCAGGAGTGGAAGGCACGCCAGAAGATAACGCCTCTGCGTGCTCCTCCCCAAGCCACACGCACTATGCAGATAAGGAATTGCGTTCCAGGAACTGTCTCATTTCCTGCTCCGTTTTGCCGGCACGGATCTGTCATTGCACACACCATGTAGCCACAGAGGGTGGGGGTGTCTGTGGGTGACGAAAGCGGCCTTTCCCTCACAGGGAAAGAGCTCTTTCATCTGTAACATCTCTGATTTGCACAAAAGTTGTGAAAAACTATGTTATGTCTAACAATTCTTTTCTACGAATAATCTCGACTGAGTGCGTGAAACAATGGCTCTTTCCCACTTAAAAGCAGGGGAAAAAAGGCAACAAAGCAGAGCGTGTGTGCTCTGTTTGGAGAATGTGAATACCTCCAGCAGGCCCATCCTTCACCAGCTCTCAGCAAGTGGCCATTTAGGCTTAATTGCTGCTCACAGCATAGTCCAATTAGAACCGGCGTCAGCAGGGTAAGGGCTATTTGTTAATCCATAAAAGGTATGAGAGGCAGGGCTCCTTTTGCCTGAGGTTTTTATTCACATTTGGGTGAGAACCTAACCTAAGCGGTATGCGTGTGTATCTGTCCTCTTGGTGATGGGCAAGGCAAGTGTGTGAGTGTGTTTTATCAACAAACAAACAAAAAACAGAGACGAAAACCCCAAAACATCTAAACTTTTCTCCCAGAACAAAGGACAATGCTGTCAGACATTGCTGAAAGCTACTGAGTATGATGCTTCAAACCATGGTGGTGGTGTGTGTGTGTGGGGGGGGTCAGAGCTGGCTGAGAGGAGGTGTTTCTACAGTGTGAAGAGGTCTTTCGCTCCTTGGAGAGCAAGTTCTTCGTCAGAACACCAAACTAGATGAGAACGCGCCATTACAGGTTGCTGTTGTTTAGCATTCTTTTTAGACAATTTTTACTTTTTTTTTTTTTTTTAAAAAAAACTTACTTTCCGTTCATCATTAGGATGTGTACCCTGGAGACAAACTCAACTGACAATTGAGGCGCACGGGTACAGAGCTGGGGTTCTCGGGAGTCAACGCAAACAGGCAAAGAAACACACATTGCACAGCCATTTAGTATTTTAGCTTAGAACCAGTCCACACTTCGTTCTGTAGGAGGAAGAATCCAGCGTCAGCCCCTCTGAGGGATAGGAATTCCCACCCGTCTAGGGGCTTAGTTCTTCAGAGGAGACGGTCAAACAAGGCACTGTGTAAACTGCTCGTGACACCCCAGTAGCAACGCCATCTAGGAAGGTAAGACTCTAGGAGGGGTAGACGTTTGGGAAGGTAGGAAAAGCACGTTTGACTCTCGGGCAACAAAGGACTTTACAGCCATGGATGGCTCTGCTTTCCCAGAGTAACGCAAGACACGGTGCCAACTGTCTATGATTTGTACATGTTTGTTGGGCTTTGAAGACAGGCACAGCCACCATCATTTCGCCTTCCTTGCTCCCTGACTTCCCCTTTCCTAAGCTCCAGTTTCCTGGAGGATTCTGTTCCACTTGTGACACCACGTCATGTCTTTCTTGTCACATGTTTCTTGTTTAAACACAGCAAAGGGAACAAAACCTGGCCAATTACTCACACCTCTGGGCTGTTTATAGTTAACCAACCTGGCTTAGCTAAAGGCTTGATCTTTTCTTGCTCTGTATCTAGATGAAAAGAAAATCACTCTTTTTGCTTTTATTTTCATTGTAGATTGTGAACCAAAACTCTGACGAGTGAGACTTTTGTTAATTTCAGGGCTCTCTCTTCCGTCAAATGAGCAACCCTCTCCCAGAAAATGCACTCATCTACCTCTAGGTCCGTGCCCAGGCTGGCTACTGGCTCCCAGTAATGGTATTTACCCAGCTCATTGAAATGTCACACCTAGGACTGAGCCCTATAAATTATTATTGTGCTCCTGTTATATTGTACAGATAAAGGTCAGATCAAAGCTCGGATTTATTCATACCCACGAGGCATTTCTGGGGGTTGGTACAAAAGAAATAAACTATAGGGTCATTCAGTTTAAAGAACATACAAGAAACAGTGGGCCTTTTTTTTTTTTTTCAAATAAAAGAAATAAGCACAGAATCAGTAGTTCTTGGTTTAGATAAAAGTAAAGGAGAGACTGACTCACCTAAAGGTCTGGAAACGTCATCTCCAGTTTTCTGGTCCTTTCTTGACATCCCTTTAATAATGCGTGGGCAAGACGAAAGGTCAGAGGCAAGTTCACAAAGACTGGAGGGACTGCTGAGCATTGATCACGTGTAGTCACTGAGGTCAGCCTCCTGTCTCAGGACCAAGGTGACCCTCCTGTTCCCTACAGGAAGTTGCCGGATGATAGGAAAGTTCATCTCGCAGAGCCGAGCACAGGTGATCAAAGCACACGACTTCTTACATCGAACTATGAGTTTCCAGAAGGAAGATTGCCCAGTGACCCCAGAGCCTGGCAGCCTCACTACTGCTAAGGAGGAGAGCTCTGAGGATGCCCTGTAGGGATGGAGGGAGTCTTCCGGGGTTGGGCTGGAGACCCCTGCTGCGAGCTTTAGAGCCTAAACTGGTCTGTTTCCTGGGCCCAGCTCCTTGAATGAACCGCAGGCCCAGTGTTGTTAGCCATCAGGGTAACAGCTCTCACGGGCACTTAATAGAAAGTCCAAACCATCGACATCAAATGATTTTCCTCCCATAAAATTTGGCTTTTGAGCTTTGAAAGAATCTACCCCCTGCCTCCCATTTTCCCGTTCCCATATCATCCTTTCAAGGATTAGCTCCACATGGAGAGTGACTTTTGAAGGGCTTAGTCCTCTGAGCTATTTGAACAAGAACTGCTGGATAATCTACTTGCCTCCCTTCGTTCCTGTGATTCATCTCTCTCTCTCTCTCTCTCTCTCTCTCTCTCTCTTTTGCTTTCTCGCTCTCATCTCAATGCTTTCACTTTAGCATTTTTCGTTTTTCAGGTTCTTACCATGTTTTTATTTTTGATTAAGTCACTCATAAAAAGCACCACCAGGAAGAGTCTGCGTGCTTACTCCATGGCTCGACGTGGTAAAGAGGGGGTTGTCGGTATTGGATAGCGCTTGAAGAATTTGCTATTCTTTGTCGTTTTACAAAAGTAAGAAGAAAATTGATCAAAATGCAGTGATGAGAACAGCAAGCCGAGGAACGACAAATGCACACTACCCCGTTATCACACTCAGAATTTTACCACAGTCGCTTTCGTGTTTATTTAAAACTTCCTGCTCATCCTGCTCATTTACAGGGAAAAAACAGGAGGGACAAAAACATCTATTTCGATTTAATTTGCACTATCCTTGTGGTCTTATCATTTTAAGGAAACCATTGTGTTTAACATAGTAATTGCTGCTGCTAACATGGTCTCTGAGTAGGATCACAGCATCTTAAAAGGAAACGGAGTCGACTATAGGAAAAGCAGACCGCTCACCACTGGCAGAAGTCAGGAGCAGGCCTCTACAGCTGACTCTTCTCTCTTCCAATGCGACTCTCCTCTCTCTCTCTCCTTCTCCCCCTCCCTCTTCTCTCCCTTCACCTCTCCCTTCCCCCACCCCATCCCTCTCCCCTCCTTCTCTCTCCTTCCCCCTTCCCCTCTCTCTTCCTCCCACTTCATTTGAGGTTTGGGTCTCAGTCTGTGTCTGGGTCTCCATATATGTGAATAGATTTCTTTTTCTTGCTCATGAAAGATACTATATTTAAGGAAAGAATTGCCCAAGTTGTTTTATTTTAACGTAGATAATTGCTTATGATCATTACCTTCTTTGTATATTCAGTTCTGTTGAAAATCAGTTTATAGTTTTCCAAATCATGAAGCAACGATTCTTTTTCTTCTCTTTTCTTTTCTTTCTTCTTCTTCTTTTTTTTTTTTTTGTGATATCTAGAGAAAGGCTCTTAAAATTGTTTGGTCGTTCCTAGCATTTCTAATGGAGACTGACTATTTAATTCCCGTCTTTGAGGGAGCTTGGAGTCTGATAAGTAACATGTCAGATTTGATTATGGAAAAGCAAACCATGAATGTGTCCCAAAAGAATAAGTATATCTTTGGGAAATGAAAAGAATCTCCTGAATTTTCATCCTGTCACACATTAAATTGAGAGCCATTTAGATGAGACCACGCGATCATTCCCAATGCAGTGGCCAAGTTTGATGTTTTGAAACAGTTCATCCTTAGATCCTGGATGCGGGAGTAGCTTACTGCTGTCTGATAAAGTTTCTGTGTGGTTTGGCTTGAGGGAATGAGTAGGGCTTCTGTGGAATTTAAAGCAGTCTGGCGGTAACTGTAGAATAGCAATCCGTCTTCTAGGGACAGGCTGAGGATCAAAATGCCTATTGGAGGGGAAGATGGCGGCATTGCCTGTGCCTTTGCACCAGGAAGTTAAGAGTGGGACTAGGGGGGATGCAAGGGTAGACAGAAAAGTAAAAGGTGCAGTGCTAAATGATTTGAGCTCATTTCCAGTTTTCCAAGCATTAAGTGCAAGGGAGATGGAGAAACGGGAACCACCTGGGTCTTACCCTTTCCCCACATTGGGTTCACATTGGGTTTTCAGAAACAAACCCTACTTTTTTAAGGTTTTATCCTGTATTTTCTAGAGTGGCCAGATTTTGGGTTGGGTTGAAATTTTTTCTTTAAGTTCCTTCCTTTCCCTTGGATCTGAGGAGGGGAATCACCTATTACTCCTGCCTCACAGGGGTTAAAGCCAGTCGAACTATCTAGAGGCAACCAAGCTCAAGGTTGGGAAACCATCTCATGATATCATACAACTCCAATTCCCTTCTCCCTTCTCCTGTCTCCCTTGAGCCCATAAAGATAATTCAGGCAGAATTATAAAATGAGAAATGGAGTTTGCTCTGGGAAGGAGTCAGCTCAGGGGTCTCCATGTGTGAGTGCATGTCTTTCTTTACTCCCTCAACCAAGGTAAAGGCTGGCATTGCTGAAGGAGGAGTGGGAGTCTTCCAGTTTCTCTCTCAGCCCCTCCAGACTCCTGCTTTCCTGTTGTGCTTCTGCTAAGAGTTTCTCTAGAACCATTCTGAAATCTCTGGGAATGAGGACCAATGACCACGAGTCTCATGTTCAGGCAGAGCAGGGCCAACCCGCAGGGCAGCCTAGCCTCGGTGGAAGGCAGGTCAGAAGTGACAAATGACGCTCGGGCGGGAAAAGGGAGCAGGGAACACCGATAGCCAGACCGCCATGAGCATGCAGGGGTTGAGTTATGTGCGCATGACACCCCAAAGAGAAACGTGTATGAGGTCAAGTAGAGGGATATGAAACGGCCTTGGGGGAAAAACCTGGGTGTGCATTCTCATTCTGGTGAGTAGGGGATGTTCGGTTTCCTACTCCTTGTTCTCATGCGCAGGACTCAGCCTTCCTTCTGAAATTTGGACCTGTGTTAAAGACTGCAGGTCTGAAAGGGTGCTTGCTATGTCCTTTCCTGAGTGCTCAGCCGAGTCTGTATGGCGTGGGGTCATTAGGAACTTGGACACCTAGCGGCTGCGCTGGAGGGAAGAGCCAGACCTCCTGCTCTCCACCCCAGCACCGTTTTCTCATTGCAAACCCCCTCCTCGTGGTGAAGGACCCAGGAGGTGACATCTACGCAAAGGCAAAGGATGCACACCAGGAGCGAGCCTTGACGCCATCTCGTTTTCCTTATTCAGATAAATCAAGAATATAGTTTCCTGTCTCCTCTAGCTGTTATGAGATTTGCTGATATAGTGTATACAGTTCTTTAGAGAAAGGGATAATGTAAGACAAAATTGTATTAATAAGATATTACTAATATTAATCAATGTGAAATGCGGTCGTGTGCCCGGTGAGGCAGTCTCGAGAAACAGTGTAAACTCCTCTGGGATGTGCAAGACCAGACACTTCCCAACGCGTCTCGCTAAACACTTAGCCTAGAAATGGTCCCCAAAGTGCAGTAAAATGTGCGGCTCTAATGTTTGTGTTAGATTGGAATTATGGCTTGGAAAATTTCAGCATTCTCTTCAATCATAAAAAGAGGGAGAGATGTTAAATTTCATGTAATTACCCAGTCAGAATGGAAGCTATATCACACTCTGTTCCATGTCTGACTGCTTTAAAAGGTCAGGGTTCCTATGGTTCCTGCGTGTAGACCATATTTGAATCAAACTTCCTAATGCGTTTGACAGTTGGGAAATAGCTCATTTGGATCCTGAATGTCTAGTATTTGGTTCAAATAACCTAATAGCACCGGCTTATTACTTTACTATTTTCTATAGATCTATAATAAAGACCCCATGTTTCAAACATAGCAATCATGGAACTGTTATTATTATTTTTTTCCATTTGGCTCCAAAGAGCTCATAGCTATGGCATTCTCTCATTAAACGAAGAGAACACTATTATACCGTCTTTGTTTCTGCAAAATGAGACGCGGAGTTGCATCACAGTTAAGCAACTTCTCTGAGTTCACAGAAGCTGTGGGCAGAACTAGG